>ML676977.1:316039-363291 GCA_007922155.1 Mesoclemmys tuberculata
TGGAAGAGTCTGCTAGTACCTGGTTAGCTTTTAAGACCAGTTAGCCTCACATCAGTCCCTGGAAAAATCATGGAGCAGGTTCTCAAGGAATCCATTGAGGCACTTGGAGGAGTGGAAGGTGATTAGGAACAATCAGCATGGATTCATCAAGGGCAAACCTGATTGACCATGCCTGATCAACCTGATTGCCTTCTATAATGGAGGTGACTGGCTCTGTGGGTGTGGGGAAAGCGGTGGATGTGATATATCTTGACTTTAGCAAAGCTTTTGATACGGTTTTCCACAGCATTCTTGCCAGCACATTACAGAAGTATGGGTTGGATGAAATGGACTAAAAGGTGGATAGAGCTGGCTAGGTCATAGGGCCCAAGGGGTAGTGATCAACACCTCAGTGAGTCGTTGGCAGCTGGTAACAAGGGGTTGGTGCTGGGGCTGCTTTTGTTCAACATCTTCATTAATGATCTGGAGGATGGGGTAGATTGCACCCTCAGCAAGTTCGCACATAATACTAAGCTGGGGGGAGTGGTAGATACACTGGAGAGTAAGGATAGGATACAGAGTGATCTAGACAACTTGGAGGATTGGGCCAAAAGAAATGTAAGGTTCAAAAGGGACAGGTGCAGGGTCCTGTACTTAAGATGGAAGAATCCCATGCACTGCTACAACCTGGGGACCAACAGGCTAGGCAGCAGTTCTGCAGAAAAGGAGCTGGGGTTACAGTGGACAAGAAGCTGGATATGAGTCAATGTGCCCTTGTTGCCAAGAAGGCTAATAGCAGATTGGGCTGCATTAGCAGGAGCATTGCCAGCAGATGGAAGGAAGTGATTATTCCCCTCTATTTGGCACTGGTGAGGCCACATTTGGTGTATTGTCCAGTTTTGGGCCCCCCACTACAGAAAGGAAGTGGACAAATTAGAGAGTCCAGCAGAGGGCAATGAAAATTATTAGGGAGCTGGGGCACATGACTTATGAGGAGAGGCTGAGGGAACTAAGCTTGTTTAGTCTGCAGAAAAGGAGGGGGGATTTGATAGCAGCCTTCCAGTACTTGAAGGGGTTTCAGGAAAGATGGAGCTAGTCTGTTCCCGATTGTGGCAGATGGCAGAACAAGGAGCAATGGTCTCAAGTTGCACTGTGGGAAGTCTAGGTTGGACATGAGGAAAAGCTTTTTCACTAGAAGGGTCGTGAAGCACTGGAATTGGTTACCTAGAGAGGTGGTGAAATCGCCATCCTTAGAGGTCTTTAAGGCCTGGCTTGACAGAGCCCTGGCTGGGATGATTTAGCTGGGGTTGGTCCTGCTTTGGGCAGGGATTTGGACTAGATGACCTCCTGATGTCCCTTCCAACCCTAATCTATGGTTCTATGATTAGAAATTTGTTGATCAGATTTACAATCTCTTGCAACCTGACAATCTGGAAACCTGTAGAGGTCAGAGTCCCTGCAGAGAAACCCCACAAGATGCTGTCAGATGTGATGCGATTAAAAGATCAAGGAGATTTCAGTTTGTCCCTCCGACCCTGGAGTTGTGCTGTGGATGGCCCTTGGGATCAGGTTTTGAGTGCTTTGGAGAAGTTACAATCCAATTTAACATGCATCTCACAGAAATAGGCAGCTCTCTTTAATTTAGAGGTCAGACTATCCCAGCCTGCTTCAGAGCCACTTCTGTCACTCCTCCTGAGGGTGAAGTTTGTATAGTTCCCTGCACTCATGTGCTTCACCCTCTGGAGCAGCTTTCATCAAATCTCTCTTGCTTGACAGCAGCCATCTGTCTTGCAAGCATGTACAGGTTAAATGCTGCATTCCATTCTTCCAAATGGCTCGGTATATTTGACAAATATCTATTCAGTGCTGTGCCTTCTTGACTAGAACCAAGGGAGAGGTGATATTGGCTAATTTCTTTAGATTGCCTTCCATTAGGTTGAGTTTGAGGTGGATAGGAATTAATTGCTGTTAATTGTATTGGGTTCTAATGGTAATGACTCAAGGACCAGTGACACACCTTAGAGACCTTTGGTCGCAGGACCGCAGTAAAAGCTGTGAAGCTGCTTTTAGGAGAAGTTTGAGGTACCTGCTGATGCTTTTCTCTCCATAGAGAAGTGGCTGTGAACTGGATGCCTTGTGTTGAGAGAGACCTTGCTCAGTTGCAGAGGAGAAGACACGTTGGCTGTCTACTTTACGCAGCCTTGAGCCCTGGAGCACCTATAAACCAAGACAGTTCTGAACATGGTCTGTCTGCGCTGGAATGCTGTTGATAGACACTCAAATGAATGTCTTCATGGCATTGTTCATCTGGTAATGGACAGAAGAGTAGAGAACTTCATTTGAGCAGATGTGCCATACAGTGGGCAGCCAGCACTGCAGAGGGGTGAAAGCTTGTTGGTCAGTTGCTGTTGCTTTTTAGCCAAATTCCCCTTTCAAAGGCTTTTTCCTTAGCTCTCCTGCAGATGCCATGTAAAAGTGAGTGGTTGGGAAAGGCCTTGGGCACGTAGGCATGTCTTGGTAAGTGTATCCCGTATTGCCAACTCCAAGCATTTTGAAAAATTGTGAGTTGAGCCTCAAAAAAATCTTAAGGGTGACTTAAAATCATGTGACTTAAAATAAATGGTGGGTCTGGTGTTTGAGCAGTCACTCAGGTTTTCAAGCTTTTTTTCCCAGAGCCAGGAGGGTTAGGAACTAAAGGGCTGGGATTTTCACATCCTCTGACGCTACCAAATATTTTTTTAAATCCGCAGATAGCTTGAGTTTAATGGTAAATATCCAGAACTGGCAGTGCTGTGCACTGTGTCGTTCTTGCTTGGATGCTCTTTCCTCAGTGTTCTAGCTGCCCTGCTTGTTGTTGACCTTGTGGCCCCGCCTCTTGCTTGCGTGGGCCGATTCCCCTTCCTGAGAGCTCTCTCCTGTGTGCTCTGGTTGGAAATCATTACCTGATGGTCAGGTGTGCTGAAATCTTCGGGAGCTGAACAGAAATTTTGCTGCTGTAAACAGTGCATGGATTTTTGCTGGGTCCTTGGTCCTGACTGGGATAAGGAGAGATGTGTGCCCGGGGTAGGAGACCCATGAATCAGTTTCATTTGTTAGCAGTGTACTTGGCTGTGGAGCTTGGGAAGTAGGACCGAAATAGGTTTGTGATGCTGAAGGAATTAGACCTGCTAGTTCCTCTAGGTGATGAGCACACTCTGTGTTTGGGTCTCGCTGTGTCCCTTCCTTTTGCTAACAGCCATGAAAGGGGAGATCAGAGACCCCACTGGAAATGCCCTTTCCTGAGCAGAGGCACAGACCCTCTCACCCACACCTGTTTCCCCTCTGCCTCTCCTCACTTGGGTGAGCTGCCCACAGCCAGGTGAACCACTCAGGCCTTCTCAGACTGGCTTTGTGGTGGGTCTGGGCACCAGGCGAGTGTGCTCACACACAGCTTTTAGTGCCTGGGTTCTGAGGACAGCTGGAGAGTGCCTGTGCAGGCCAAAATGTGGCATCTTGGAATCCACAGTTGCAGGATGCCCAGTGCTGTGTGGCTCTCAGCACGATGGCTTGTCACCGCCTTCCTGGTGTTTCAGTAGAATTTCTTGCTTGTGAATTCCTGTAACTTGCCATAAATGCTGCTGTTTTGAATGGACAAGCTAATTTGCCAGGGGTTGGACCCCAGTGGGATGGCACAGAGATGTGGCTGGGCTAGCGTTCTGCTACTGAGTTACCCGGGACACAGCATCAGAGTAACCGAATCTAGATATGTTAGGGAGGGACTGAGGTGGCTGCCAGTGCGACTGTGGGGACGCAGGCTCCTTCATGTGTGGAACTCTCCTGAGCTGAGTGGTCAGTGCTGACGTGATACACCGTGGTAGAGGAACAGTCCATTGGTGCAGTCTGTGGTCTTGTCTGGGCCATTTGGATCATGTCTAAGCACCCCTGCTGGTAACGAAGTGCAGGTTTATCCCAGTCTGGCATCTCACGCTCCGGGGTCTCTGTAGGAGATGGGGCAGTTGTTACTGCTCACACTTTCAGACACCAAACTTGACCTTCTTGGGAAGAGAGGCCCTGTGTGTGTGCTGGGGATGGACCCAGCCTGGCCTGTTGTGTTGTGAGTTATACTGCAGTATATGGCACTTTGCCCTGCAGTTCAGGCTTCTCCAGGACACCTTGCTCCCTCCTGGTGGGCAGCTGAATGGCTGGCAAGGCTAGGAAGTGAAAACTGACAGTCTGCTTCAGAGGAATATCTGAGCCCCCCAGCAGCCCATTGCCATGCGTGCCCTGCATGCGGAGCTGTTAGGCAGGGAGGGCTGGGCAGAGGGATGTAGAGCATTAGCCTGAGGGGCACTCTGCCCCGTGAATGGCCCCATTGTTCCCTGGGCCGAGCAGCTCTCTGGCCTGTGTTCTGGGAGCTCTGAGGAGCAGCTCTGACAGCGGGAGTGATCCCAGCTGCTACCTTCTGGGGCCTTGCCTGTGAGCTGTGCTTTGTGAGGGACTCTGCTGCACTGGGCTCTGCTCTCCCTGCACCGCAGGTGTCAGACCCTGGTGGAGCAGCATCTCCTCATCGGGATTTAGGGACGGCTGCGTGTGCTGGCTTTTGCCTTCCTGGGAGCTCTTGTTCTGCTGCTGAGACCATAATTTTCCCTCATCGGCCACTGGATAGGATGCTGGATTTGCATTCTCCATGTTCCTTCCATAGGAGACCTGATGCCTTGGCGTTTGTGTGGTTGCTCCTGTTGGCTGATCTGAGTGAGGTCTCTGGCTTTCAAGAGCCTCTCCTCTGTGTGCAGTGCAGCTTTGTGCTACAGCGCCATCTGCTCCGGTTATTGCTGCCCTTGCCGGGTCTGCGCTGGCTCAGGTATACCTAGGAAGAACCTAGGCTGGCAGGTTCCCTTCTGAGGCCTGGCTCATAGGTATCGGCTATCTGCATTTTGATGGGCTCATGGTGTAGTGTCAGGAGGTGGGAGCAGGGACTAAAGGGCTGTTCTGGCAAAGGGTGGCTGGAAACTGTCCTCAGCCCCTGTGTCTCACTCCTGTTGCCCTCCCTGTCTTCTGACCCAGGCTCTGGGCTCCCCTGCTCCTGGTGATCTCAAGAATGGTTTTCTGTAAGCTCGAGCAAGGGCTGTTATCGCTGTGTGGCAGCCGTGGCCACTGAGGGGAGGGGCCCTTTCCTGCCTGCTAGTCAAAGACATACAGACAGGGATGGAGGAAGGATGGCTTCTGGCTCAGGATGTTTGGAGACGGTGCCTATTTATAGTCCCTGCGCATTGAGGCCGAGAGGAGGCTCTTGCCAGGGCTCTGGCTGAGGGGCCAGGCAAGGGAAAGGCTGGCAGCCGTGGAGCATGGCACAGTGGTACCAGGGGTGAGTGGGTCAGCGCCCAGGGGTGGCCGTGGGCTGTGGCATGGGCAGGGGTTGATACAGGACCATGTGTTGGGGGTCTGGCTGAGGGAGTGTAGGTGCAGTGTGGTGAGCTGAGACTAGAGTGCCCTGGCTTGCACTGCCGTGCACGCTGTGCCTCACCCAGCCCTCGATGCCTTGGGCAGGGGCAAGTGATGAAGTTTGTTATTTGCTAATCCCCTGCCTCCCTCCCCCTTGGCAGCTCACTGCCAACCTGCTGCTGCAGGAGGCGCTGCCTGTTGACTCTTCTCGCCTGCCCTGCTGATGCCTGGGAGAGGAAAGTGCTTGTCCTGCATTAGCCCTGCCATGATGGATGATGGGCAGAGGGGTCTGGGGGGCTCCCCCATGTGCTTTGCTGACTGTGATCTTAATGTCAGCCTTCGTCGGAGCTACCTGTGCCAGGAGACGCCCTGCAGCAAGGGCTTCCCCGCCTAGAGGCTCAGATCCCCGGGATAGGTACAGGGTCGTTACCTAGGCAGGCAGCAGGTGGAGCTGATCCTAGAGACTCCTCTGTCCAACTGGGAGAAGAGATGAGGAAGGTTTTGAGCCAGATCTGCTCTGAGCAAAATGCAGGTATGGGGATAAGGCTGAGATCTTCCCAGGCACTGAGGCTGGACCTTTGCCCAGGAAATGTCTGCCCAGATCTGTCTGGCGGGAACATAAAACCTGCCCTGGTTTGTGCCCTATTGCCTGCATTTCAGTCCCATCTGCTTTTCCTGCTGGAACCACTCAGGCCACATTTTGCTTTTGGCTGTGGTGACCTGTCAGCCAGTTCGTGTCCAAGGGTGCTGGTCTCCGGCTGGCCTGTGCTCTGGGTCTGAGCAGATACTGTGCCAAGGGGTGGACAGAGCCGGAGGTGACTGAGCAGCACAGCACTGCACTCCCCCTGAAGGTGCCGCAAGCCACCATGCCACTTCCTTGAGACCTGGCGTCCGGCTGGTGGCAGATCTAGGTCAGGTGTGGCAAGGAATGTTAAATGGGTTCCTACCCCAGCTGCGGGCAGGGGGGCACATCTGCAGGGAGTTGTGCTCTTGCGAGTCCCTGGGCCTGTCTACAGTTGAATGAGACCTTTAGCTATTCTCCATCAAACGGCAGCAAGCCTCTGATGCAGGGCTGTTACTGACTTCCTGCAGACTGCAGCGGGGGGTCCCTGGTGCTGGACTGAGCGCTGCCTCAGCATCTTCCCTCATGAGCACAGCCCCCCTGGCACCGGCTCCAGTTCAGACTAGACACCTTTGGCATCTTTGCTACCTGCCTTGAGCAGGGTTAGACGACAGGGTCATGAAAAAGAGGTACCTTCTACTCTGGAGCTCCAGCCAAGGCTGCTGCACCAATGGTAGCATCAGTGGGAAATGCCAAGGGTGCGGAGAACTGCAGAACCACCAGCATGTTTCTCACAGTGGGAGCAGTCAGTCTGGGAGAGTGGGAATCCCATCTCTCAGCATGCCCTACCTTTCTGGGCAAAATCAGCGAGCCTTGTACTTCCTACAGCAGGTTTTGTAAAATCTGTGTGTAGTTGGGGGGGAGGGGGGAAGTTGTAGGAGATGAATCTAGAGCACCTGGTGAGAAGGGTCAGCCCTAGGAGAACAATTGCTACTGTACCCTCATGTTTGCAGCTGAATGCTTCTTTGTTGGGGTGAGCTGGTGCCTTCTGCCTTGGAGCCAGGCTGATGAATGTTCTCTCCCCCCCTGACCCTTCTCCACCCACACCAGGTCTGAATTAGGATTTGCTCCTCGCTGGGCTCGTGTCCAAAAGGGATTGTCTGTGTTCTGCTCCTTGATCGGAGACGAGCAGGTACGCTGGGAACCTACGCCGTCTTGCTGGGCATGTAGCACATGAGGGACGAGGCGGTGCCTGTGATGGGGCATTTGTGAGGATTCGGACTCCTGCCATGCACCCAACAGGAGCCACGGATGGTTGCTTTTCTCGGTGTGCTGTGCAAACGCTTTCCCGCAGCCACTGCCGGAATATCAAACAGAAGATCTCCCAGTGGGAGGGGAAGACTAGAGGGGACTGCAGTGAGGACAGACAGCAGCTGAAGGACTTTGGGATACAGTACGACCATGGCTATGAGGCTCCACCTAAGGCAAAGCCATGGGATTGTGTGAGTGAGGAGAAGGCAGGACTAGCAAATCCAAAGAGCTTAGGCCTGGACTTCAGGGAAAATGGCAGGAGCCATTCTCAGAGTGAAGGTGACAGCAAGAGAGATGGTGATTGCGACACCTCGGACATCCTCAGACCCAAAGTGCTCACATGCTGCCCGATTTCCCGGGCTGAGGAGAACAGAGACTGGCAAGGAGGCCTCTTGGACCCAGAGCAGACACTGCCACCAGGGAACTTCTATACCTCACGAGGGCTGTGGAGGAAAGTAGACGCCGTTCCTCCTGACAAGATCATAGCGATGGCCTTGGAGCTGAAAAGGAAAAGAGAGAGCTGTGGCTCAACAGAGCGAGAAGTAAATGCTGTGAGGGTGGAACCTCTGAATGTGACAGAGAGCTTTAAAAACACTTGCTTGGATGCCAAGGGACAGGGAGCAGGGCCTGCTGCCATCCCTCCCCCTAAGCCCCGCAGGACTTTCCGCTATCTGTCAGAAAGGGACCACGTCAGCTGCACCGATACCAGCTGTGGTAGCAAAAAGCCCCTCGAAGGCCAGTGTAGCGACTCCCCAGCACCCTCCGCCTCCCACAATCCTGAGCAGTGTGGGGCAAACAGGAAGATCAGAGGGAGATCCAAGAGGTAAGTGGCTTAATTCTTATTTGCTCTTGTATGTGTGGAGCACCTCCCTCCTCAGCCTCTGCTGAGCAAGTCTGTCTCCCCAATCTGGTCACTGAGAATGACTTCATTTCTAAAGGCCTCCCATGAATTGCACTTTCAGGCAAGACCTTAAAATCCAGGGTAGTGACGA
Source organism: Mesoclemmys tuberculata (assembly GCA_007922155.1). Classification (NCBI taxonomy): domain Eukaryota; kingdom Metazoa; phylum Chordata; order Testudines; family Chelidae; genus Mesoclemmys; species Mesoclemmys tuberculata. The sequence continues at coordinate 324,305 of ML676977.1, forward strand.
TACGATAGCTCTGTCAATGGCCCTTCTTTACAAGAGTAGGGAGGGGATATGTCCTGTTTAAAATACCCCCTCCCTACCCTGTGTAGTGCAGTTAGCCCTGTGCACAGAGTGGCTACCTGTCACTAGTACTGCCTCAAGGAAAAAGGCTAAATCCCCCAAGTGTTGTCGTCTCCTCCACTGGGGAGCACCCTTGCTGTTTGGGTCACATGACTCCAGATGATGGATGCCTTAGTTGCCTGGAATTTGGAGCCATTCATCTCAGGTAACCACCATGTCAGTGGCCTGGGCTGGGCTGCCCACTTGGCCGTGGGTCTCCGCGTTAGTCAAGTAACTCAGCATATCGTTTGTGTTGGCTCTGCTAGTCTGCTGATGTCTGAGGTGTAGCATAAGTGGGGTACGTGTTGTGTGGAGGGGCAGAGGGCTGGAGCTCTTGGATCCTTCACTGCTTTCCAGGGTACTGAACATTGGTTGCAAAACTCCTGGGTTTTATGGCCTGTTGTCTTCCTGCTGCCTCTTCCCCCCGAATGCTTATGATGATTGATGTGAAATGGCTCTAGAACAAAGCCCAATTCATACCTAGACTTGGCAGGATTAGACTGATTTCAGTAAATGTCCCTAAATGTTGATATCGCCGTACATGAGCATACCACCGAAAGAATACTGCCATTGATATCATCAAAATGTACAGATAGGCAAAGTAGGAAAAATGCTACTTGAGAAATTATTCGTTTGGGTTACAGATATTTATGTGGTATATTTTGACATCTGATATTGACAATTTGTGTGTTAAAGTTAAAGCTTTATAACTTTTTGAATCTCAATGTCTGCTGTCGTTAAATAATTCTGTCCCGTCCCATAATTTCCTGCAACTATTAAAATTTAAATTGATAAATTTTAAAAATGCTTCAAATAAACATCAATGTCTGTCAAAATTATCAGACATAAAAACTGAATTCTGCCCACTTGTTCCTTCTCAGGATGCCAATGTAGTGTTTTTCAAAGAGCAAAGGAAGCTAAGTGTGGGAAATAGTCTGCAGACTGACTCTAGGCATCTTCCAGGAAAGACTGTTCTTTTAGGAACCCAGAATGTCTCAGTTGTAGCCCTCTGCTCTGCTCCCAGGCCAGAGTGCTGGGGAATGCACCGGCAGAGAGCTGGGTGCACCACAGAGGGAAGGGTCATGTCCAGACTGCACTCTGGGTTCCTGCCCTTGGCTGGGTGGCCTGGATGGGGTTTAGCATTGCAATCTCTGGGCAGGTCCCACTGGGAGTGCATTTGGCCCAGATTAATCTATTCATGGTTCAAAGCTGCCAGCCTTGTTTATAGGCCTACGAGCTCTTCTAGGGAAACAAATATGGTTGGATTGGCAGGAAACCAGTAAGCCATTGGCATGGTTTTGGGGTCACGGCATGTTGGCTGGGGCGGCAGGTCTTGTGAGTTCGGCAGGCAGCCTGGTTTGCTCCTCCCTCTGACTTGCATTTGTCTTGAAGAAATGACTTGAAAATGTTCCCCTCTGCTTTCAGGAAATCCTTTGAGTTTGAAGACATCCAGGGATTCCGCAGTCGGGTGGCAGCCACCAGCTCCCCCAAGCTCCATGAGCTGAATAGCAGTTCAGGATCCAGACTCTACTACACGCAGTCAGAGGACAACATCTATGAGGACGTTATCTGTATGTGTCTGTGCTCTGCTGGGGACATTAGCAGGGGTGGGGAGGGGCCTGTTCAGATCTGTAACGGTTTGGGCGTTTCCCCTGTGTGATGATGACTGGCTGGGATGGAAGTCGAGCTAAACACAAGCACCTGGGAAAGGACAGCCGAGCTGAATTCACTGGCAGCTTTCCCTAGATGCTGACCAGTGCTTTATACAAACGTGCTCAAAGAATCAGCCTCCGCTTAGAGGTGCTGATGCCTGTGGTGCTGCAGCAGAAGGCAGATGTGATTTAGTGCGGTCTCTGCGGGATTCCCACTCTCTGATACTGGAGTTGAAAGGGCTTTGGGAGCCCCCTGGTCATCTTGCAGTGTCACTGGAGGATAGTCTGTCTCCGAGCCCCTTGCCCTAGTGCTCACAGCAGGCTGTATCACAGGCATGAGTACTGCTTGGCTGTTTTTTGGTGACATTGGGGACGTTTTACCCCCCATTTCGTGAGTTTTCTTACTTTATCTCCAGATCCTGCTAAAGAGAATCTATACGAAGATATCAAAGTGTTGCCTTTGCCATTGCCATTGTGGAGGGTCCCATCAGCCTGGAAGCTGCCACCGCCAAAGAACACCTTCAAGCCTCCCAAGGTGAGAGTGAGCATCCCAAGCTGGCTAAGTTAAACATCTACGGGGCACACCCAGCTCCTGTTCTGATTCCATAGGGATCAGGGTTGGGGTCTAGAAAGACGTTTTAGGAAGCTCAGATACAAAACTGGAATTACTCCCTGCAGTCGGGTTGTAAATACCCACAAAGCTGGACATGAACCTGTGCGCTTGGGGGAAGTTTAGTGCATGTAAAAATAAAACAATTCCTTGGACAGAAGCACCAGGTCGTGAGGTGAATGCAGGTGAGCTTCAGTACATCTCTCTCAATCTCCTCCTCTAGAGGAAGTAGGATCCTCTCAGACCTGGAGTTACTATGTTTCACATGTCTTCAGTCTCCCCTGGTTTTTATTGTTGACAATCATTTACATCAGCAGTAAAGAGCTATGACTCTGAGGTCACAGGCAGGAGATCCTAAAGCGTTTCCTGTTCTCAGCGTGAATGTGTCCCTCCCGAGTCTGGTATGTTGTCCCACATTTGGGCCTGGGCAGCTTGAGCTGTTTGTGAATGAAATGCCAGGTCTGACAGGGACAAAGGGGTGGGAGTGGAGATGCTGCGTGAATTGGGGTTCATATTTTCCCTATAAGCTGCATACCAAGGCTGGCACCCTCAGAGTGCTCGAGACATTCACAAGGTCGGGGGGAGGCAGGTCAGGACCCTTTTTCATCACCTCACTCTGCGTCGATGTCGCCAGCCTGTGATGGGCAGGATTAGATCTGAATCTCCAGGTTCCTTTCCTGCTGAAACGCCCACTAACCTCCAGGCCCCATGTCATCTTTGCAGTTGAATATAGGGGTCTGGAGTTGCTACAATAGGTGTTAAAGTGCCAGAGGGGATTGCTTATGGGGGATAGGAAGCACAACTTCTGTAGCAGCTTCCTAGGCCTGGCCAACAAGGGTTTTTATTCCATAACAAAATACTGCCTCATTCATATCTTAGTGTTCTTGTCTTATCTGTTCCCAGCTCCCTCCCAAGCCTGCCTTCCTCAGTCGCAAGACCTTGGAGCTGAAAACCACCCGAACGTGTCTGCGTGGGAAGCTAGTGAAGGACACAACCCTCCCCATCACACTGACAGAGTGGAAACTGTTCCAAGCTGGAGAGGCTGCTAACTGGAAAAGGAAGAACCTTCCCCGGGTAAGAAGCTGAGCATTCTGCTTGTGTGAATCCCTGCTTCCTGTGTGGCATTTGTGACACTAATACCAAGTTCTCTAGCATGTGTTCAAAGCACTTTGTAAATGGTCATGGAGCCTCTTTACCTGCACAGATGAGTGCTGCTTATCTCTGCTTTAGAAGTGGGCAAATGGAGACACAGGGAGGAGAACTGGCTTGTCCGAGAACACAGAGAAATTAGGTGGTAGAGTGGGGAATAGAACCCAGGAGTTCGGAGTCCCATGCCTGCTTGGGGACCATCCTGACAGCATGAGTCTGCAAACCCAATGATAGCTGCACTTTGACACAGATGAACTGGAGCATCAGCATGTCACTGCAGAGTGGGAGATGAGAGCATGAGTTCTTCCTAGCCCTGTGTCAGAGGGAGCCCTGGGTTTGACTGGGGCATCAATATCAGCTTGCAGGATGGGTGTGTGCTGACAGTTCATGTGGCTTTAGATCTGTTGTGCTAGCGCCCACTATGTGCCAGGCACTTTCCTCATACTCGAGGACAGTCCCAGCTCTAAGGAACTTACAATCTATAGACAAACAAGTACTGTATAGAGGTCAGGGGAGCAACTATGTGGAGTTCCTTTACAAGTCAATGTGACTAATGTCCATTCCATTAAACTGTTGAGTTGCTCTTTCAAAGGAAGCGGTTATTCTGTTGGCTTGGTAAGGCCTGGAGTGAGCTTGGCTTTGTTGTGTGGGCTTGTTGCTCAGTTATTTGGTCCATTGGGCTTTATTCCTGTTAATAAAAGCACACTTGCAGCTGTTTCATGGTTTAAAAGCTGAACAGTTGGTTAGGAATGAGCCTGTTTCATAACACTTGGTTATAATTCTTCCTGCTGCTCCCTCCTGCATGAGTAAGGGGACACAGTCCTTTGAGTTCAAAAGCAAGAAAGGGATTTAATTCCACCATCATGCTGGAGAAGTCAAATTTTGCTACCATTCCTGCTTGTATCTGCTTGGAATATTTCCAAAAGTTTGTGTTTAAAACAAAAACACCCCACTCAATATCCAGCTATCCTGAACAACGCTACAATAACACCATTTCCAACATAGGATGGAAGAGAAATTGTAGCTACTGTGGAGAGGCACCCTTGTTCAGTGGTTTGAGCACAGGATTCCTGAGTGATACTGGGAAGGTCTTGGGCATCAGTTGACCGGGGACTGAGGTGGAGCGAGCTGCCCACAAAGTGCTCTAGAAATGTGAAGTGTTAATACCACATTTTGTGCATAAAAGGTGGTTGTAAACACCCTACTTGTGGATAGGGGCATGATGTCAAAACTATGAAAATGGCATGCTAGCAAGTGACCTTCAGGGCTGGGGGGAATTCTTCCCAAAATCCTAAACCTATTCAAAAAATCTGGGAGCGATTTACATGCAGGAAGTATGTTATTTTCCTGGCACTCAAATAATTCATCCGGGATTGCAAGGGAGACTCGGAAAAGGTCAGTCCAAAAAGACCAATTCTATCAAGCAATACAATAAATCTTGCTGCTTCAAGTACTCACAGCAGCTCTGACTGGTGACTGAAATCTGCAAAATTAGGGGCAATAACAGAAAACCTCTAGGTGAGAGTAACAGAAGGAAGGAAAAATGAGTCCTGTAGCACTTTAAAGACTTCACAAGTGAAACAGCCGCTCTTCTGAATGGAGTAGCTTGCCTTGCCGTCTCACTGCATTAACAGAACATGTCTGTCACTGCTCCAGAAAATCAGAAGCAGATCAGAAAATGAGGTGAGCCTGAAACTTGGCCTACTTCACTGTGATTGGGGAGGAGGGTTTGAACTAGAGAACAGGTTCTGTCAGTGGCTGTTGTCTTATGCAGTGTCTGTGGGGACAGAAATAACTGGGCCCCACCCTCCTATCTTTGCTGGGAGCATTTCTGGATTCTTAACAACGGGCAAGCGAGAACTTGACCTCCCCATTGAATGTAAAAAATAAATCAACCCACGCCTGAATCAGAGATGCCAACAGGCTCTTGGCATGTAGCAACAAGGAGCTCCCGCCAGTCCTGCCTGTGTCTTTGGTGCACAAAATGCCTTAGAATGGGAGTGGAGATGTCTCTTAACACCTTCAGTGCCAGTGGTGCCCATTCCCAGAAATCGTTCTGGGTTTGATAGTAACAAAGACTTTAAGAACCAACCAAATCAATAAAAATCCAGCAGCTTCTGCCCTGCATGTTAGAATGCTGGTGCCTTTCTCTTTTCTATTGCTTAACCTACGTATGGCGGTGTTAATGTTCAGGTCTCTTCTCCCTGTAGACTGGGGCCACCCAGGGGCCAGTGTCCCCACTGGGCATGGCAGAGTGTAGAAAATACAAATGCTTTGTTTCTTTTAACTGTTTAGTTAAGTAAATGCCTTGGGGTAGGCACCTCGTCTAGCATGGTGTGACACACACAGAAAATAGAGGACTCGGTGCCTTGGAAAATATACTTGGGTCTGAAATTGTCATTACATTCAGTCAAAGGAAACTAAGCCAAGGTACACTGAGGAGCTCTGTCTGGGCTCAAAGGATTGGGGTGCCTGCAGTGCACAGAGTTCTGAATTCTTTGTGGAGACAAATCCTGCAGGATGCTTTTTGAGTTCCTTTATGGTTGGCTTGTCTTGTTCATAGTCTGACTTCCCTGTGTCCTGGTCCCTGCTGCCTCTGCCATCTGCTTTATAAGCCAGATGTACAGCAGCTAGTCTGTTGCTAGAGCACAAGTGCTGCTTGTTTGCTTCCTTCTACATGGTGCACCCTATGGTATCTCTAAATGGTTCTTGTAGTAATTATTTGCAGCCTTTAGACCTGTAGAGTGACCAGTGTCCAGAGAGCTGTGTTAACAGTATTGTGACCGATAGCCCTTGAGAACAGGATTTGTGGGACCCTTGCTAAATGTGGTTGCATCTGCTGAAGGCCTGTGTGCTTTGTTGTCTCACTGGCATTGCCTTCTTTCTGGCCTCCCATGTGTACATGGCCTGTATTAATCTTTTCTTTCTCTTTGGATTCCAGCTTGTGTTAAAAATACAGGAGGTCTTTGATTCTAAACGTGGGAAGAAGAGGGTGAAGTTATTCACTTACACAGGGAAAGAAGCTTCTCCAGCCAAAGGTATGGAGACTGCCTGCACCCTCCTCTTTATTGCATAGAACACTCTAATATTACAATGGACGTGTCCAATTCGCAGCACATGCCACAGTCCTGTCAGCATAATGGGGACTTCATATTGCAGCTTCTGCTTAGAGAATGAGCAAACTTTACCAGATACTAAGCTCTTGCATCTTGCACTGCCTCTGGCTGGACTTTTTGGGTGGTCAGCCCCTCTGAAAATCAAGTCCTGCAAATCTCTTTGATCCATGTTCGATGATCTTACGTGTGGAAGACACCTTTCTGTGCCTGAGACTTCAGAACTTGGGTAGCTCCATGCTGATGTATTAAAGCTATTTGTTGAGAGGTGACCTGTTGTTGCTCTTGTGCTGCTTTCAGGTGTTCCTTTAGGGAGAGACATTTGGGTTCTAAAGCCTCTTTGGTGCCCTAGCAACTTTGAATAAAGAATGCAAACTGTATCCAGTCCAGAAGTGTGGCTAATGCATTACCCACTCAGTCACCATTTCTGGACGATATCTCACTAGAAGTGGTGGCTGTGACACCATCTCTCACGTTTGGGGTTTATATTTTAATAATCGTACTGGCAAAGGCTGTTTTTGCTGAGACTTCTGTAATGAACAGGATAGCTAGCAAGCAGCCCCCCGATGTAGACCTGCAGCCCCTTCTGTACCCATGGGTGTCACCAGCCTTCCCATGGCAAATATAAATGGAAGCCTTGTTTCTTGTTTCAGGTGAAACCAGTGGGAATGAAAGTGAGACAGAGAATCTGACGAAAAGTGAGTGAGTCACTGAAGCTGGTCCTGTTCCCATAGTTAATTAGTGCTGGCAGGGCTCTAATGAGATTAGCTGCTCCTATGGTTTTTGTGCCTCTTGTAGCTAATGTAGGAAGCTGCCACTCTTCGTCAAACCAGCCCCTTGTGCCCTGAAACGAACGTCTGGAGGGGTCAGTCTGCACGTTGGCTGCTTGTGCCATGTCTCCTAGCCTCTGGCTGTACCACTCACCTGGCAATCACTGGGGCTCACCCCTGTTAAAGTGACACTGCCTTTTTCTGAGTAAAAAGTGTAGCTTTGGTGTAACTCACCCCCACAGATAATCTCTGGTGCTAAGAACTGAGCACGTGCCCTTTTCTCTGTGTACATTTGCAATGTAGTGAAATGCTTTGGAAGGGAGTCACTAGAGAAGTAGATAATTTGCTGCCTCAGCATGACACAGACACCAGGGGAGACAACCAAACTACAGGCTCAGACCTAGGCTTTCCATGCTGTGCCAACTAAAGCAGATTAGTCAGAAGGGATCTGAGCTCCAACTTTCCAGAGTTGGGAAATGGAATGGGAAAAGCTTTGCCTGCAGCCCTGAACTTACTACAGATGAGCCTATCTAGCATGCTGGTAAATGTGATCCCTACATGCTGGAAGCACCTCGTGACAAGGAGCCAGTTGGATTACTTTAAATGTTTACTTCCTGTAGATGATGAACAAAAGCCCATAATTTGAGGCTGATGGCAAAACTCCATCCCTCTGTTTGGGGGGAGGTGGTAGACTGGCTTAAAATAGAGCAAATGAGTCACTGGGTGAGTCTGGCCTGATTGTACAAGCCCACAGAGCATATGTCACAGTACCTTGGCTGCAAGGCCTTCTTAGCCCCCAGCTATGCCAGAGTATCGCATGTGCCGTGATACTGCATGGGGCCACTGGGTGGGCTGGAGGGGAGAAGATGGACTCTGCCTCCATTTTTAATTCTCTTGCTGCTGAAGTTGTTGCTCTTGTGTAACTGCCTGAAGTTCCAGCCAGTGGGGGCATTGAAAGGGTTGGGCTGCTGATAAAATTAACCCAGCCAGGGGGCTTGGGAGGTTGTTGCCTCCCTGGGTGTAGTGTGCTTGTGGGAGCTGAGCCTTGGGTGCCCTGGGCCAGAAGGGAGGCACAAAGCTGGTGTCAGGACCTGGCATCCATTCCCAGTTCTGTCACTCACCTGCTGTGACCTTGGGCAAATCCCTTCACCTCTGTACTTGTGAAATGCAAATAATGATACTTCCCCACCTTTAAGTGCTGTGAGAGCCTCAGCTGATTGCAGTTATAACCCCAGCTTTCTGTCACTGAATTGCTCCTTACCTCTCAGGTTGCCACAAGCGCCTGCTGCAAGTGCAGTTGACCTCAAAGAGGAACCCACACTATCAGACCTTGGAGCGGGATCTGATTGAATTCCAGGAGCAGCAGCTGTTTGAGCTCTTTGTGGTGGTGTCCCTGCAGAAGAAGCCGTCAGAGATGACATACACCCCACATATCATACAGCAGTTCCCCAGCAAGGTAGGTGCCATGCAGATGCCTCATTCTGCACCAGTCCTATCAGCTGTAACTTGATCTGTTGAATTTTTCCCTCTTGTCATTTCCCTCCTCCCTGGCTTTGTGCAGGTGAGCAGAGCCAGGATGGCCCAGTGGTTTAGTGGCTAACAACCTGGGACTTGAGAGCTGGTTCCCCTTCTGGCTCTACTATAGACTGTGTAAGCCACCCATTCTCTCTCTGTTTTCCGCAATCATAGCACTTCCCTACCTCTCGGGTGTTAGGAGGAAAACACAGTGAAGATTGTAGGGAATTATAGTAACGGGATCTTGGATGGATATACTGCTCCTGGAAAGGGTGAATTTCTTCATACTTCCTAAACCCAGATTAGACCATTCTGATAGTCTAGTCTGACCTCCTGTATAACATAGTCCACAGGCCTTCACTGAATTCCTAGAGCACATGTTTTAGAAAAACATCCCATTTAAGTTTAAAATTTCCAGTGATTGAGGATCCACCACAACAACCCTTGATAAATTATTCCAGTAATTAATTACCCTCATGGTTAAAATTTTGCACCTTATCTTGAGTCTGAAATTGTCTAGCTTCAAATTATGGCCACTGAATCTTGTTATATCTTTGTCTGTTAGATTGAAAAGCCCTCTTAGTACATTGGTTACCCATTTAGATACTCGCAGACTATGAACAAGTCACCCGTAACCTTCTCTTGGTTGAGCTAAGCAGATTGAGCTCCTTGCCTGTTTAATTATAAGGCATGTATTCCAATCTTCTAATCACCTTTGTGGCTCTTCCCCAAACCTTCTCCAATTGATCAACATCCTTCTTGAGTTGTGGGCTCCAGAACTGGACACAGTATTCCAGCAGCAGTCACACCTGTGCCAAATAAACCTCTCTAGATTTCTGTGCAAGATTTTTCCTGTTCTTTTGCATCCAAGCATCACATGAGCCCTTTTGGCCACAGCGTTGCACTAAGAGCTCATGTTCAGCTGATTATCCACCATAACCCCTAACCTTTTCACAATGTGCAGCCAGCCTATCCTGCTTCCTAAGATAGTCCCCCATCCTGTAAGTGTGGCTTGCATTCTTCGTTCCTAGAGAGATGACTTTACATTTGGCCATATTAAAAATGCATATTGCTTCAGATTTTTATGGGGAAAACATCCTGACTTGTGTGTTTCCCTGCTACACACAGAGGGAGATGCAAGACTGAGTACTCGATTCTTACTGAACCTGCTGTGCTTGAACCCGTTGTTGGCTCTGGAGCCTTTCAGACGTTGAGGCGTGTTTTCCCTCCTCTCTGGTGTCCTGAGGGATGCTGATAGAAAACATGATTTAAATGCTGGTCTGAAAAGACATTTTTACTTGTTAACCTTGCTGCTTTAAATCCTGTAGGTGCATGCAGCAATTCCTTTCCCCTTTTGAGCATGCAGGGTTGCTGGGAGAACAGGCTCCAATGAGTAATCAGACCTTGTCATTTGGGGCAGTTATTAAACCTGTTCTGGCTTTAACATGAGAAGGGGTAAAGCTGCTGTGTAGAGTCCTGAACAACCGCTAACATGGGCCTTCCTTGTGCTCCACTATAAACAGTCATGTGCCAAGTTCCTTACCCAATCTAAATGTTTTAATATGGATACAGCTGGGTTTGTGCTGTGGCAGGCTGTGTTCTGCTTCCCAGTATGTGGGGCTTGAGACACGTTATCTATTTTTTGCACCATAATCCCACAACGTGCTCTGATACTGATCCAGTGTCCTGGATGTGTCAAACCCATGAAGAATTGATTGTTAGTGGGATGATGAACCCTTGAATCTGGTACAGTGCGTGGGATCGGCGGGGAGTGGAAGCATATGGTAATGTTCTTCTATTGCAATTGTTTAGTGCTGAGAGATAATCAAGCCCGAGTGGGGTTTAGGTTTCCTCTGAAATCATTGGAACAAAATGTTGCTGCTGAGCCTTTTTATGAAAGGAGAACTGCTCTCCCCCTCTCAGCCCATGGTGGAAGGGCTAGAAGAAATATTTGTATGTTTTTACATCTCACGGAAGGTGTTCAGATACCACAGTGACAGGGACCTTCTGGACAGACAGAATGACATTTGAAAACTTTGTTCAGTGTGAGACCATGGAACAGACTACAGTTTGCCACCCTATAGACCTCACACTAATAATCACCCTTTGCATGCATTGCCGTTCTTGTCACACTGCCTAGTTTGGGGGATCTCGGATGCTACATTTTGCTATGCATTTGGGTCTGAACATGCAGAATGAAAGCCTTGCTCTGATTGGCTTGTTTATGGCTCTGTAGCTGCCACAGTTCATCTGTTTTGTTCAATATGGTGTAAGTGGCTTTTCATTTTTTTGGGGGGAAGAGAATAAAACCCCATGGAATCAAGTCACTGTTTCCTATGCAACATGAGCCAACTGACATCCCTTCTTTTCTGTGTATCAACAGCAGCCTTAATGAGGTCAGCCCAGCTTTGGGTATACAGCTGCATTTCCTCTCCTTTTTTGCGGGCTGCCTCTCCAGACACCACAAGATACTGTGGATTTTCAGAGTTCCCAGAAAAGTCTTCCTGGTTCTTGCACAAAGAAAAAGGTTGCTGGGAGTTCATGTGCCCATTCTGTAGAGGGAGCAGCCACTTAACCCTTATGGAGAGGTTACGTGAGGCTGCAAGGGAACCTACTGTGTCCAGAGTGCTGACTTCAATACGTAGTTGAGGATTATTGTTAAACATACTCGATGACTCACAGCACGGAAAGAAACACCGCCAGCCCCAAAGAGCAGTCTCAATTCAACAGGGTAAAACTGAACAGAGATAATAAATTCCCCGTATTAAAAGGGAGTGAAAAATGTTATTTGATGGAGTTCTTCCCCATTGTGACCTTCAGTCTCTGGAGAAGGGCAGAGCATCTTTTCCCTGTTGAACCTCAAAGGGGATCAGTTCCAGTCTGCACCAATGGCTGGCCTGTTTTTATGATGATATTGACAAACCTAATGATTTTCTCAATGTCTCTTTACTCTCTGCCTGATTTACAATAGTTTGACTGTAACAGGATTTACACAGGAGGGTCTTTCATGCTGGGATTTGTGAGGAAATATCAAACCAGTAATTATGGAGCACTTGATTATACCTTGAGTGCTGGGATTACAGGCTAGACTTGACTCTAAAAATGGCACTGCCTCTGAGTACTCGGCCTGTCACCCTCTTCCATGGACTGTCTGGGGCCAGCAAAACATCTGTACAACAGACATTCTATGAAGACCAGCCATGCAACCTTTCTAACCTGTCTCTAAACTTGTGACCCTTGAATAAGTGATGTTGAGGTTCCCATTGGATGGTTAGTGATTGAAAGCATGACTCTGATTCCTTGGAAAAGACAATAGTTTTCTGTCTCCTTCTCAGATGTTTCCCACAGCAGGTCGAATCCCTTTCTCTAAGTGCAGCTGAGTCAATGGTCCCCAGGGAAGTGCTAAATGAACCCCACTGTCATTCCTGAGCAGTTTTGAAGGTGGAGGTGCTCCTCTTCTCTTTGAGGGACTTTGACTTGGGCTGACTGGAGGTAACTACAATACCTAATGCCAAAAAAATTGTGCCCTTCTCATATCTTAATTATGCAAAAAATCTTGCTCTTTCCTAACAGACCATAGGAGGGATGTACTCTTCTTGTGCAAGTGAGGATCCCTGCTTATCATGGACATACAAGCATAATCTTAAGACGATACGTTTGTTCTGTTAATATCATGGCATCTTCTCCCAAGTGCAGGGCTGAGCCAGATAGTCTCACCATGCAGTGATCGCTAGGGGAAGCTCTGCCAGCTTTATTCCATTATAAACTGGGGAATGCCACTGAGCTATATCCTCAGCTAAACCTATTAGGCACAGGATGTAGCAAAAGAGGCTGTTTGGTTGGAAACATGGGATCAGGAATTGTTTTCTTTTTGGGGAGTTGAGCATCAAAACAGTCTAATGATAGATTCAGCCCAGGTCTCTTATGGGTTTGGGACGTGCTTATATATCATGCAGGCCAGGGGCTTTGCATTGTGCTGCATGGAGTAGTCTGATAGGAAGCTGGAATTTTGGTGCAACTGGAGTGTGTTCTCCTGCAGTCCCTGCAACAGGCTTGTGAGGGTTGATGCAGACGAGCCCCGGCTACAGAGCGGAGACTACATCAGTTATTGTGAATGCTGCTGCCATTGTTCTCTGTGGTTTTTGGGAGATCTGCCCTGCCTAATAGGCATGTATTACCTTTCCCAGCCCCAGCATCCCTTCAGGCAGTCAAAGGATACTGAGGAGAGGCTAAAGGTCATCCCCAAATTCTGCTTTCCAGATCCCAAAGACTGGCTTCCAACATCAGAGCTCAGAAGGTAACGGCTTGTGTTGTGAATAGATATTGTATGCCAGGTTCCCACTTAAGTAAATGAGAGATGGGGCCAGTGCTAGGTGCGTAGGCATCTGCCAGCCCTTAGGGCAAAGCCCAGGTGAGGCTAAAGGCACTGTAGCTGAATCTGAATGAAATGGAAGAGAAGCCCAGGGAAGGAAAACTTTCTGGAGGGTTTGATTCCAGAATCTAGAAGGCTGGGGGAGGATGCAGTGCAGGCGTGTTCCTCCTCCTCCCCATGCAGGGCATCCCTCTACTCATGCCCACTCCTGCAACTCCCAGTCCTAACAGTGCCTCTCTACCTCACGTAGAATCTGGAGAACTCTCCTGGGGTTAGTTCCTGACCTCAGCGACTGCTACTATTGGTGCTTGGCACAGTGGAGTAGTGACACAGTAGCCTGATGAGAGATCGTGTGCAGCGTGTGTGGGAAGGATTCCAAAGCCAGGGAACTGCCACCTGTAGGTCTCCCACATTGAGATCAAAGGACTGCACATGGGGAATGGGCTGTTGCATTTGCTGCGCATTAATCAGCCCGACTGACATGTTCCTTGAGAGTCCCCTTCCCCCAACCTTTGTGAATTGCATGGTGGCTGACTCTGACTGCTCTTGGACTCTCTAGTGAAACCTTTTCCTTCATGCTGACTGGTGAGGATGGCAGCCGCTGGTTCGGATACTGCAAGAAGCTCTTGGTAAGCAGCTGTGGGTGAGACATGCTGCCACATTGATGGGAGTAAAGGGATTTGCAGTCTGCCTAGGATGTGGATCAGCAACAGCCTGTTGGCCTGGTGAGACCTGCATTGCTCTTAATGCTGGTGCAGGGGTTACCAGACCTCTCAGACAGAGGGTGGTGCAGCAGTGCAGAGGGAAAGGTGCATGGTGCTGTTAGTACCCCATGGCCCACAATGCCTAGAATTAATGGGGTGTCAGTGGCAAGAGGTAGTTCCTCCGCCTAGTTACTTCCTTTGGGTTTCTGAGTGCAGTGGGATATGTAATGGAAAACTGTGTGGAATCCAGTCACATGGGCTGAATACGTTGGGAAGCTTCAGTATCTCTCAAGTGCTGGCACAGGCATTCACTGCCTTGCTTCCCTTGTGCTGCTCTATGTGTAACTCTCTGCTTTCCCCTTGCCTTGTAGCCAGAAGGAAAAGGGAAACGTCTCCCAGAGGTGTACTGCATGGTGAGCCGTCTTGGCTGCTTCAACCTCTTCTCCAAGGTAAGTGAGCAGCTGAACCCCACGCTACCAGTCACATCAGAGTCAGATCTGTGGGTCTTAAAAGGCTTTTTTGACTGTTTTTGAGAGCTCCAGGAAATAACTGAGCTGCTCCAGTACAGCCTTGAATAGCATTGCTGCATCTAATGATAGCAAACTTGAGTCCCAAGGGAGGCTGGTTCCCCACTGCATGTTATCTTTGTCTTTGTCTTGCTCAGTTTAAATGACTCCAGCACTGAGCCTGTCACCCAGCATTTGGGAGATCATTCCACAGCCAAATCCACCTGTCAGGAAATTGTTCCTAATGTCAAGCCTTAGTGTCTCCTCTTTTCATGTCATCCCCTCATTCCTAGTTACATCCCCATGGGATGTGCAAATGCCTGTTAGACTCCATGTAAGTGATTCTATTCTGACTGGCTTCACAGCTCTATAACTGAATATCTGACCTCTATACACTTGTCTGAGAGGAATCTGATATTCTGAGGAGGTTCTGAAAGGGTTAAATGGATGCCTCAAAACTGAAGTCCAGTGGGAGCTGAAGATACTTGACACTCTGGAAATCAGGCCATTAATTTCCAACAGCCGTTTTATTCCTGAAGTGTGCATATCCCTCCCATGATGGGACTTCTCATCAGTGTAATGAGATTTATTGACCAGTCTGTGGCCTACAGAAGAGTTCTTTGCCTCCCTTAATGGTGTCACCACCTGATTTTTAACATGCATTATCTATTCTTTACTTATCTTTTGGCATCCCTGTATGAAATACTTGTGCAGGAGCCTTCCCCAATGTGGGAGTCAAGGTGTAAATCTGGATTAGAATCCTGATTATTGGGGTTGCAATTTGTGGTCATGCATCTAGGGATATATTTCACCCCTAGTTCTGTCTTGCACTGCAACAACAAGGGGAGATGGTTTTCCTGCAGATTCTGGATGAGGTTGAGAAGAGGCGAGAGATGTCCCCGGCCTTGGTGCACCCATTCATGCGCAGTGTCATGGAGGCTCCTTTCCCTGCTCCCGGACGCACTATCACTGTGAAGAGCTTCCTGCCAGGAGCAGGAAATGAGGTAATTGTGAAACCAGGACTTGGCTGCGCATGTGGGTTGCTGTCTGTATAAGGTGACAGTGTATGCCTGGCATAGTGGCACTTGACCAGTTGTGCTGTAGTGCAGTGCTGGCTGTAGATTTCGTAGAGAGGATTATTTCCCAATGTCTCTACAAGTCACTGGAGACACCTTGGCTGCCAAGAATGTAAACTGCAACAGAAATGACTCTTAGACTTAGATTGAAAGGGTGAGCTCAGTGGCTTGCACCACTGTCCCAGGGTGAGATGGAAAGCACGTAGTGCCTTGCGAGCCTTTGCAACCCACTTTTTGTAGCGCATCCATCGTTTCATTTTCAGACAGATTTCCAAATTCCTAGGTCTCTCTGCATTGCAGCCTCATGGTGCATCTCTGCTCTGCTTTCAGGTCATTGAACTCTGCCGTCCATTGGATTCACGGCTGGAACATGTTGATTTTGAGTGCTTGTTTAAGTGCCTTAGTGTCTGCCATCTGATCAAGGTGTGTGCCTCTCTCCTGCTAGAAAGGAGGGTCATCTTTGTTGCAGATAATCTGAGGTGAGAAATGAGTCAAACATATCTTGCTGTGTTAAGAAGTTGGTTTCCTTCTGCTTCTGGGTCATTTTTTCTGAACAAAGTAATATTTTGTGTTTCTCTGAAATAACTGCCTTTTAAGAGCTGCTTCTCTGTTTTTTGCAAGCTGCTTGGGGCCGTGTGTGTGTGTGCTTAAGAGTTCAGTAGTTCAAGGCTCTAAGCATGTGGATGTAGGATCTACCAGTTGCCCAGAGACCCAGGTGTATGGACAGTCAAGACTGTTTTTCTATTCTTCATGTGAGAATTTAACCCAAGTTAATTGCAAACCTGTTAAAAGCTGGATCAGAAATTGAGTCTAAATGGTCTATTTCAAAAGAAGACAAAGGAGCATTTAGCATGTTACTTAGCAAGATACTTTTTCTGTCAACTGCATATGCTGCTGCTGCTGCTGTTCACTCTCTTAGAGGAGGATATGGTTAAGTACCTGTGTAAATGAAGACCTTGGGCTCCTTCTCAGTCCTGGTGTATGTGAACTACATTTTCCCTGAGTAGTGGGAACTTATCACTTTGTAGTTGAGATATGACCTAATGTGCTGACAATTCATTATGTGGATTTTCTCTCCCTCTAGCACCTTGTCTAAATGTGGCCATGCTGTGGTAGCAACACTTTACCCCTTCACCTGGCAACACACCTACATACCTGTTCTGCCATCCTCCATGATCGATATTGTCTGCTCTC
The DNA here is from genome assembly GCA_007922155.1 of Mesoclemmys tuberculata. Classification (NCBI taxonomy): domain Eukaryota; kingdom Metazoa; phylum Chordata; order Testudines; family Chelidae; genus Mesoclemmys; species Mesoclemmys tuberculata. Next base: position 341,062 of record ML676977.1, read on the forward strand.
CAACCCCATTCCTTATTGGTATTCTTTCCTGCTCGTTACCGCAGCTCCAGGACCTGCCCATAGAAGAGGTGAGACTTGGAGATGTTAAAGAAGATGCAAGGGGTAGTTCAGATGCTGCTGGCCTGACAACCATTTGGGCAGAATTCTGTGGATTGTTTCGTTTGGTGAACATGTTAAATTCATCAGTTGGTGATTTGCCAGTCAATTAATTACATGCTGGACTGGAGGCTTCTATTTTTTGAATTCCATCATTTTCATTGCTTTTACAGATTGGATACATTTATGTAAAATCTGTGCCTTTTGTGGTGACAGGTGCTTTTCTCTTTATAGCTGCATAGTTGGGCGAGGAATAATGGTTAATGTGTCTGCTCTTCTTTCCCCAGGTACTGATTGTCGACCTTTGTGCTGACAACTTCCTGCAACAGGTGAGTGAAATAACCTTTCTGATGGCAAATGGCTGCCTGGCATGTAGGGCAGAGGGTCGCTCTGTAGGGCATCACAAGATAAATATGTACAAGAAACCCAACTGAGCATCAGTGCAAACAGACCTAGTTCTGAAGGGCTCCAAGGATAGGGCAATGTGCTGCCTTTCTTCTGATAGAGAGGGAAATGGAACTGGCATGCAAGTTCCAGAGTCTGCATGGGATACAGGACCCTCAAGAATCAAAGTACTACTTACTTGGCTTATGCTTAAGGCTGGCCCAGACATCTGTAAGTGCTCACTATGTGAAGTAAGAACACTCAGCTTCTGTTACTTTGACTTCACTCTGGCCTTTTGTTCAAGGTAAGGCAGCTGAGATTCTGATGTGGAATGAGATGGTAGGGCAATGCACGGTTGGAAACAGGTATGAAGCCACTCAAAGGCAAAAACTGATTACACATAACTTATAAATTTTCAGACACAACATTGTCACTAATTTCTGATCACATATGTATAAAAAAGTGAACAGAAGATGGAACAAGTAGGGTCTCAAGTTACTATGTTTCAGAGTACCAGTAAGCTCTTCTCGACTTCATGAAGGTAATCTCTATTTCTAGACCAGTATTCTCCAGCTTGAGCCTTCATTCACTTGCTTTCTTATATCTTTACACATTACATTTCCACTAGCTTTCCTCCAATCAACACTATTTAACATTATATAGTCAGTTATACATTTACCCAGACTTTCATAATTTGTTTTCCATTCTGTTATAAACCATTAACATTACATCAACATTAAACAGTGTAACCCTTTATTGTCTACCATTCAGCAATTTTCTTCATAGTTAATATTATATCTGATTCATCCTAAATTTTTCATTAACATGACCTTCATTTTTTTACTTGAGTATGAAAGTTATGGGGAACAACATGATCTTAATGTCAGCATATCTTTCTTTTCCAAACATGGGTTTTCAGGGGACTTGTTGCTCATTTAGGATCGCAATTGTAAGTCATTAAAAAGCCTTGTTAATAATTTTGTCAGTTGCATTTTGAGGTGCTTTATTCAATTGAGGACATAGATACTTAATTGCTTCCCAACAGCACAATTTTCCTGCCTGTATTTTGGCCTTCCTTCTGTTCTGGGCATTTGCTTTCCACAAGTTTTCTGTCCTTATTGTCTTGTCCATTTAAATTTTCTAGATTTGGCTTTTTGAAAAAAGACTACTGCTCACTTGGGGATTCTATGCTAGTCTCAAATATTCTGTATTGTTTGAAAAATGCTTTGAGATGCTTAAATGAGTTGCTGTGTATATATATGTGAGGATATTGTTTAGCATGTGTGTTAACAAGTCCCTGAGTAGAAATAAACCCGTGTTTGGGGCTAGTGGTTATAGTGCATTATCTGAGCTTTGTTAATTTTAGAATACTGGATTTAATATTCCGTGATAGTTTCTTTTCAAATAATATCAGTTCACTAGCACTTCACACTTGAAATTTAGTGCCATACCAATTTAGCTAAGCATTTTGACATCCCAGGAGGCAAGTCTGCATTATCCCTAACAAATGGGGAAATTGAGGCAGAGGTTTGTGACTCTCCTGATCTGTCATACTTGGATCACAGGCCAATATTGCCTATTTTTTCCTTATACAGTCCTACAGAGACTATAAATGTCCTTGCTGAAGCAGTTCTGTTTCTATTGTGGTACTGGTGTGATCTTATTGCCTGTTTCCCAATTGAGAATTCTCTGACTTGCTGTTCCACTTTGCATTGCAGCCAGCACATGGAGTCTTGTAGACACAGGTATTAAAGGATCAGTGCCTTAGGACTGACCTTATGATTTGCTCTTTTTCCACAATAAATCTTCTTTGGTGCTTTTTCATGGGCATGTTCAAAGCATGGGTCTGCATACTGGGTGTCAGACAGTGAAAGTGTCATTGTATTGAGTATTTGTCTGATTTGGGCGTTTGAATTTAGCTGCTTTAAATATCTGGTTTAAATGTACAGATTTGCTTGTTGTGTGTTCATTTCTGTGGCCACAAGGCGCACATTCTATGCTGTCAGTACATGGGGGCACCATTCCATAGAGTAACTCTGATATGATCACTTCAACCAGCATGTCACCAACATCCCTTTCTCTGTTTGATATGGATGGTCTGTGTATTGATGTGAAATGTAATAAAAGTGCCGTAAGAGCCATCTGTCTTTGTTTAGGTATCAGATGAGGAGGAGATACTGCCTCACAAACTCCAGTCAGCACTTGTACAGATTTTGGAGGAACGAAATGAAATTTTGTCCCACGAGCAGAGTTATGCACAAGGTGATTGTATCAAAGTATTTGCACTATATGGAAATCTGAGTTTCTCTGTCTTAGACATGAAGACATGCAAATGGATATAGATGGTGGAATGTGGTTGGCAACATGCTAGCAAGATATTTCCATGTGATCTCACTGAGAAGCTTTTCTATTTGGGTGGGTTATAAAAAGGCAGAATGAGAAATGCAATGTCCTAAGTTTGCCTGATCCATGTGAGACAGCGCCTGTTCTCTCAGTGGTGATTTTGAGTTTGTGTAATCCTTTTACTCAAGGGACACTGATGGGGTCCTCTTCATTAAATAGAGAAATGAGTTTCTGTACTTCAGAGTGTAGTCTGACACATGTGCTGAGTCAGTTTTATATAGGAGCTTTTAAACTTGCTTATGCCTAAAGTGCTTTTCAAAGCAGTGAATCATTCCAGGCAAGTGCATCTGCAGATCTGTACTAAGCAATCACTAAAATTAAGATCCGATACCAATTTGCATATCTGTTATAATTCTTCTGTTACAACCTCACAATAGTATTGGAGTGAACATACACCTTCTGCATTTGCATCATTTCCTCACTAATGTGGTCCAGTATCTGCCAACATGGGAAGATCTAACAGTCAACACACTGTCCAAAATGAAACGGTTATTCAGTCTGACCATCTAGCCCTATTCAGCCAGAAGGATGGCTGTTGCTCTGCAGAGCTTTTAGGAGGAGTGAAGATGATATTCTTTCAGACTATTGCAGTGGGAAATAATAAATCTTATGTCCTTCTTCTGGTAGGTGATGTAACACTGAACTCCCTGGTCTCTGAGGCCTTTGTACAGTTCTTTGTGGAGATTGTAGGGCATTACTCCTTGCACATGAACGTCACACAGCAAGGAGAGCGGGTGTTCCAGCGAGAGCCATTCCGAAAGTCCCACACCTCCCGTAATGTGCGCCATTTTCTGGACTTGTTCATGGAAACACAAATGTTTGCAGGGTTCATACAAGATCGGGAACTCCGTAAGAGTGGGGTCAAAGGTGAGGTCTGCAATTCCAGCTGCTTCATCTTACTTTTCTGGTGCAGAAGTCACTTTCATTTAAAAGGAGAAACATCAAAGTGACCCTGAAAGGATCCTCTTGTATCATTTTTAAATCCTTAAAAACTGGTTCAGAAGAGAGCAAGGGACCCATCATAGCTGGGATTCAGGAACTGCTGTGTGCCTGCCACACTGGCACTTTGACCAATGAAATGCAGGAGCAACTGGGAGTCTGAAAGGTTGATAGCTTTTAATCCTTCTCATTTTCCAACAAAAATTATCTCTAAGTCAACGTATTTCTCAGATGTAAAGCAAAATCTTTTTTGGGCCTGATCCTGTAGTTCCTAAGTACATTATATTAGCATGAGTTTGTGCCTGCAAGATGGGGCTCTAATAGATTGTGCTTTTTGTTATCAGTGATGTCACTTGTTCCATTTCTTTGCATGTTGCAGCTCAACTCGCTCAACATTTTTCTTCCCCAGGCCTGTTTGAAGTCCGTGCCTTGGAGTATTTGGAGACCATTCCAGAGACTGAACCAAGTGGGATGAACAAAATACTTCGCAATCTGGGTAAATGTTTGGTTTTGCTGTTGGTCAGGTCAGTTGCTGAGCCTGCATATAAAGGTGTCCACGGAGCAGGTGGAATGCGGGCAAAAGGGGAGCACATTTTATACCTTGCACAGTCTTACTTTTCTCAGATGCTGTAATTTCCCAGAATATTCAATGAGCTGCAAATCATTTCTTTATAAAGCTGCCACTGCCAGTGACACTCAGTACTTCTTAACATACATGTTGAAAAATCTTTGGCTAAAATAAATGGTGGTAGCCTCATCCCTGAAGACATTTAAAACAAGGCCAGATAAAGCATGTGAGAACAATCCTGTTCTGGCTGAGACTGAACTAAAGAGCCTTGGGTAATTTCCATCTCATTCTGTTGGCCAAGATGGGTTACATGGCTTTGAAACTTGCGATGTATTTAAGTAAATTCTGATTGTGGAGCCTCTTAATTTTGCGTGTTCTTTTCTCTGTAGGTAGTAAAATGAAATTTCTTCAAAGGAAGTGAGAAAACAGGTGCCAAAATAGTGATTAAGAGGGATGTATTCACCACTTGAAGAGGAGTTTTGGATACAAATATTGCAACCTTGTCCAAATTGTCAGACATACTGAGATGCAACTTAGTCCATGGAATGCTCATATACGGGGAGAAAATGGGGGGTGGGAAATGAGTACAATCAATCAACTTCCTATGCCTGGTTTCACTGGAGTGTTGTGGAAGCAAACTGGAAATGGACACAACTGGAGTGCTCGATTGTTGTAGACTCTAATCACCTCCTCCCTGCGGATGGGGAATTTTAAAAGGGAGTTTTTTATTTTTGTGAAGCTTCAGACTCCATAATTTTGCTCATTGGCCTGATGAGCCTTTCCTTAGGAAAAGTTTTCTGTTTGGTTAAAACCAATTCAGTGTTTAAGGACTAAGCAAACATTGTAACTCTTGCAAATGAGTGCAAATACTGGCACAGAGAGAGGATATGTTTAAGAGACTGCCTCAGGAACTGGAAAGATGGCTCTGGCTGCTGTTCTGTTCCCTTTTGCGTGTTCTCCTTGGACTGCACTACCTTATGCGTGATGTATGGATTTGATAGCAACTAGCCCTTATTCCTTGTTGGTCTGTGCTCAAAATAATGTCTCATGAATGTTATTTGGACTTTCCAGCTGTTTCACAAAACTTTACATTTTGAAAACCAAATGGAAATGTTCAGCTTATTTTCTGCTGATTTTATCCTATACACTGACTTCAAACTACCTTTTTGCCTAGCACACAGACTATGCATGTCCTTTATCTTATATACACTTCATTGCTACAAAATTGGTCTGGGTGACTTCCACAAAAGGCAACAAACTTTCTTGCCCTAAAATGGCATCTTTACATAGAGAGCCACCTTTATTCTTTAAGTAATGGTATTAAAATCAATAGGTTTAATGCTGAATCAGTGCAAAACCAGGAAAGTATCTCAAGGATGCATTTTGCTGCAGATGCTGAGCCAGATACTTTAAAAAAGGATTTTAAAAACAAATCCTTGCTTCAACATTTTCTGCTTTCTAGCTACTTTGCTCCTTTACCATGGAACTCAAATTGGACAAATGAGATCTTCTGTCACCCCTTCACAACACAGCTATTTTAGTCTTCTGCTGTGGAGAAATGTGGATTCCCTATCATCCATTGTAGGGGAAGAATACAGATACAATAGTCTATGGCATTCAGTCCCATGATGGTTTGAACATAGTTGATAACAGCTGCCTTGGTTTGTATTTAATGTATTTGTGCCTGTTATTTATTCAAATATAATGAATGCTGTTTCCCTTTTGTGTTAATTAGCCAATTAATTAAACCCATCTCTGGACCTTTGTGGGTCAGTGGCTACAGTGAGGCTGGTTTCTGATGGAGCTTTATCCTATAACCAGATGTTTACATGTAACTAGAATAGATTCTGACAATGTTGTGTGCATAATACACAGAGCATCCCATCATGCAGTGAAGAATCTTCAGGTATGGGAGCTGGCAAACAAATACTAGTTCAAGTGATGGTCCCTCAGTGCATTCTGTATGTGGTGTGCACATGTGGGTTGGAAGTATATAGTATTGTTGGTCAATCTGTCAGTAATGCATTGGTCACAGGGTGTGCCTGAAGTTTTGAGACTGCACCTGTGATGACATTTCCAGTTTCCTCTTACTGCTGCAGGGCCAGCCTGGGAATCCTTTTTCTGCTCATTCTTTCCAGTTGCATGGCCTTTTTGTGCGAATAAGCCTGTTTTCTGAATTGACTGTAGCTTGTTCTTTGAACTACTTCAGTAGTTTGCTTATGCTTAGTGGCCTCAATGAGCTTGTTTTTCCCAGAAGTTTGTCTACAGTGGGAAAATGCTATTACTAGCAGAGAACTAGCTTTAACAAAATTAAAGGATAAAGCCCTTTTAGAATGAAAGTTAAAACACAATTAGAAACAGTGAGTTAACCTCTCTCACGTTTCCTCAAAACAAACAGCAGCCAGGCAGTGGTGGTAGCCCAGCATACGCGATCCTGAAATCTTAGTTTTGAATATGAACACTAGCTACACAGCTTTATGGAAAACTCTATTTAACACTCTGCATCTGCAACTTCTCTCAAATCCTGGCCTCTTAAGAAAAATAGCTCCTTACACCCTCACCGCCTTTTTTATTAAATCTCAGTCCTAAGATGCCTTTGAAATGTCAGTTTGCGAGTTGTTGTGCTGAGGTGTGGGGAAGGGCTTTATGTAACCCCTGGCTGTGTTCCTTTGGCGGTGCAGACAAGGGTAAGTTCAGCCTGCAGCAATTATCACACTCAAGCTGCTTCCCTCCTGTCACCTAGCCTGAGCCCTGCCTGCCCCGGGTCTGCAGCGGCTGGATCAAGGCGAGGATGGCCCCATCCTGCCCGGCGGGCTGTTGGGCCAGGTTACACTTGCGGCCTGGTCTGCTCCCTCCAGCCATGGCCAGCGGGGCGGAGCTGTCCACAGGCCCCGGCTGGCCGCTGCGGGACTGACGACGGTCCGCGGCTGGGCCCTGGGCACAGCCCTCGGTGCTCTCTGGGCTCGGGCCGGGGCCCCTGCGGCTGGTTGCGGGAGGGCGAGGACCGGCCTCGCGCTGAGGCGCCGCCGACGCCTCTGAGGGGAGCGAGAGGTCGCGCGCCGAAGGCGTGAACGGCAGAGGCTAGCCGCGCGGGAAGTGGTACCCGTTGCGCATGCGCGTTGGGCCGCAGCGGAGCGTGCTTCTCCGCGCCGGCGCACAGAGGGCAAGGGAGGGTCGCGCAGGCGCACTGGGGCGTGCGCGCTGTCCCCGGTGGTGCGGCCATGTTCGGTCCGGGGCTGGTGGCCGGCGAGGTGGCCGTGGACGCGCTGCCCTATTTCGACCAGGGTTACGAGGCGCCGGGTGTGCGCGAGGCGGTGAGGGCGCGTGCGGGGCTGTTCGGTCTGCGCCGCGCCGCGCCCCCGGGCTCCCGTACTTCCACGTCCCGCCTCGGGAAGGGGCGGGGGCTGCGGGCGGGGCTGCAGGGGGCATGTCTGGGGGGGGTTCATAGGAGTGTTGCACTGGGGGCCCTAAGTGTGGGGGCAGCGTGTGTACGGGGAGGGGGCCTTCAGGGAGCACTGCAGGTGTGTGTTGGGGGGGCCTATGGGGGGCTGTGTACGGAGTGGGCCTTTAGGGAGCACTGCAGGTGTGTGTTGGGGGAGCCTTTGGGGGGTGCTGGCAGGGTTACCTGCTGCCTCTTGCTCAAGGAGGGGGGAGTGTCGTTGCCCGTGGCTGGTGCAGGTCTGAGACACAGCACCAATTTTTTAGTCCTTGACCCCCAGCAGCCTGGCCAAGAGGCTTTGGTGACTCCAGTTATCTTGAGGGGTGGGTTGGGGGGGATCCAGCAGCTGAGGATGCAGGGGAGGGACCAGTTGGGTCATGGAGACACAGGGCTACAACCAAAGCGGAGCAAGTGGGACAGTACCTGTGGGTGCGGAGAAATGATGGGGACCCAGCAGGTTTGTTTGCCCCAGCTGGTGGAGAGCCTAGTTACAGGTCTGCAGAGACGGGTCTTTCTGATTTGCAACAAACAAGGAAAAATCCCAGAGTTGTCAAAAGCCTGCCTGGAGGAAGATTGGAGGACGAAAAGATAGGTCATATCCAGGAAAACCTGCACATGTGGTAACAGTACACTGTACTGTGCTGAACTTGCTCTGCACTCTTTTTAGGCTGCGGCCCTGGTGGAGGAGGAGACACGGCGCTACCGGCCTACCAAGAACTATCTCAGCTATCTACCCATACCTGACTATAGTGCCTTTGAGGTGAGCCAGGGCTGGACGTGCAGGGAGGTAGAGTGGAAGCACCAATTCAGGGGGGTCTGGCTGGAGCTGAGCTCTGAAGTCTTCTGGTTACAGGCCTGCCTCTCTTGCCTTCTGGGGGTGGGAATGCTAGGTCCCTCCTTCCTCTGCCTGGGTGTGGGTAACTGTCTGCTTTGCATCCACAGACTGAAATCATGCGGAATGAGTTTGAGCGCCTGGCAGCCCGGCAGCCCATAGAGCTTCTAAGCATGAAAAGGTGAGCAAGAATCCTGAGGAGAGAGGTCTGAGTTGAGTGGGCAGGGCTTGGTCTGGACAGGTGGGTCTAGCTCTCCCATTGGCATGGGAGCGTTTTCATTTAAGTGCTACAGTGGTGCAGCTGCTTCAGTGCAGTGTTTTCGATGTAGACCTTTCTTTATTTGTGCAGCTGCTGTAATAGCGCTTAGTTTTGTGTTTAAAATGTTATAGCTTTAATTAGGGCTACTGTTCTTTTAAAATATACAGTCACCTTTTTGAATAGGACGGACTGAGAAGCCAAAATCACATTTTTTTAAGGTGATGTAGGCGCCTCAGACTTCTTGGCAAGTTTGTATAGCTTGAAGCCATATTTATTGGAAATTCAGGATTGCCAAAAAGTGGAGAGATGTCCAGCTGAGATACACCAGGGGCTGACTACCCGGAAGTCTCAGTACATAGCCTTTCCCATTGTGTAGGTCAGCCCTGTGTGCCTACTAGCGCTATTGAATATACTGGCAATTTGAAATGGGAAGCTACTATTTTATTTCTAGCAGTAACAGGCTGTATTTCGTTCATCAACTACATTTATTTTGACAAGTAGCTGCACACTGTGTTGTTTCTCATTAAATAAATGTGGACTACAAGACTCCTTCCTGTATTCTCTCTATCTTGGTGGCTGGTTCTGAGCGTGACTCTTTGGACTCTAGTCTCTGCTAAACAGTAACAAAGACCTAAAGACAACTAGGTATGTGCTCTCTTTTCCAGGTCTTAGAATCCTCTTTCCAACTTTTATCTAATATGCTGATTATGATGTGAAATTCTTGCTTTATAGAAAGCGTGTTTCAAATATAGTCATATTATAGGATTTATTTAAAACATGTACCTTTCAAAATAATAAAAGGGGTGAAGTCTCGGGTCTGCATTGTTAGTGTGGAAATGGTCAGTGCAGCAGCTTTGGAACTCAAGAACGGCCATACTGGGGTACACCAACGCTCCATCTAGCCCAGCATCCTGTCTTCCGACAGTAGCCAATGGCAGGTGCTTTGGGGGAAGTGAATAAAACAGGGAATAAGTGAGCCATCCTGTTGACCTTTTCTAGCCTCTGGCAAACAGCAATCACTACCTATCCTAGCTAATACCCATTGATGAACCTGTTCTCCATGAACTTATCTAGTTCTTTTTTGAGCCCTGTTATATTCTTGGCTTTGAAAACATCCTCTGGTAAGGAATTCCACAGATTGACTATGCGCTGTTTGTGTGAAAAAATACTTCCTTTTGTTTATTTCAAACCAGCTGCCTACTAATTTAATTTGGTGACCCCCAGTTTTTGTGTTATGCGGAGTAAATAACACTTCATTATTTACTTTCCCCACACCAGTCATGATTTTATAGACCTCTATCGTATCGTCCCCTTAGTTATCTCTTTTCCAATCTGAAAAGTTCCAGTCTTATTAATCTCTCCTCATATGGAAGCTTCTCCATACCCCATATCATATTAGTCGCCCTTTTCTGTACCTTTTCCAATTGTGTATATCTCTTTGAGATGGGGCGCCCAGATCTGCATGCAGCATTCAAGATGTGGATGTATTATGGATTTATAAAGAGGCAATGTGATATTTGTCTTATGGTCTATCCCTTTCCTAATGATTCTCAACAGTCAGTTATCTTTTTTTCTGCTGCTGCACATTGAGTGGATGTTTTCAGAGAAATATCCACAAGTTCTCCAACATCTCTTTCTTGAGTGGTAGCAGCTAATTTAGACCCCATCATTTTATGAGTATAGTTGGGATTATGTTTTCCAATGTGTGTTACTTTGCTTTTATTGACATGAAATTTCATCTGCCATTTTGTTGCCCTGTCACCCAGTTTTGTGAGATCCCTTTGTAGCTCTTCAGTCTGCTTTGCACTTAACTGTCTTAAGTAGTTTTGTATCATCTGCAAATTTTGCTACGTCACTGTTTACCCTTTTCCAGATCATTTATGAATATGTTGGAGTCTTGGTCCCAGTATAGACTCCTGGAGGACACCACCATTTACTTCTCTCCAGTCTGAAAACTGACCAGTTACTCATACCCTTTATTTCCTATCTTTTAACTATTTACTGATCCAGGAGAGGACCTTCCCTCCTATCCCATGACTGCTTATTTTGCTTAAGTGCCTTGGGTGAGGGACCTTGTCTAAGGCTTTCTGGAAATCTTAGTCTGTTGTGTGCACTGGATCACCTTTGTCCACATGCTTGTTCTCTTCCCCTCCTCCCCGCCCCCCCAAAAAAGAATTCTAGTAGATTAGTGAGGCATGGTTTCCCTTTACAAAAGCCATGTTGACTTTTCCCCAACACATCGTATTCATTTATTTCATAATGATTTTCCCTTGCTGGAAAAAGAAATTCAATAGGTTTACTGTGGTTATGTGTACACCCCAATTAAACACTTGTGGCTGGCCTATGTCAGCTGACTCAGGCTGAGGCTGTGGGGCTGTAAAATTGCAGTGTAGATTTTTGAGCTCAGGCTGGAGCCTAGGCTGTGGAACCCTCTCTCCTCTCACAGGGTCTCAGAGCCAGGACTCCAGTCCAAGCCCAGTGTTTACACCACAGTTTTACAGCCCCATACCCTGAGCTTCATGAGCCTGAGTCAGCTGACACAGGCCAACCGTGGATGTTTAATTGCAGTGTGGACGTGCCCTATGATTTTAGGAGCTGCCTCGTTCTGTCCACTGAGAAATGTTGCTGTAGCAAATTACAAAATCTCATTTCAGCAAAGAAGACTGAGGTATTGACAAGAACTAGAGGGAAATTAGGTATATGGTGACATGGCTGCAGTTCTCAGTTTGAGACATTTGAAACCATAATTATTGAGCAGATAAAAGTTGTTCTGTATTCTGAGTGTATTAAATAAATAGTTTGGAGCTGATGGCTTTCTCTGCATCAGGTTTGACACTTGGTCAGTGATTTGCGCTTCTGAGCAAAACAGGGTCTAAATGCAATGACCCTAATTGTAGTTGTCTCCCTCCTATTGTGCTTAGAGATAAGTTTTTCCTGATGGCTTTATTTCAGGTATGAGCTGCCTGCTCCCTCCTCTGGTCAGAAGAATGATATCACAGCATGGCAGGAATGTGTTAATAACTCAATGGCTCAGCTGGAGCATCAGGCTGTTCGGATTGAGAATCTGGAGTTAATGTCTCAGCATGGCTGCAATGCTTGGAAAGTGTATAATGAGTAAGCAGTCACTTTTCTTCTGAAAATATGTTTGACAAAAGTGGTTCCAATTTGCAGCTCTCCAGGTGTTTCATATCTGACTTCTGCTTCAGAATAATCACAGAATTCTATTCAAATGTTACATATAACTTCAGAGCCTATCCTGAAACCCTTGCAGAGTTCATCTGGCCAGGCAGTATGCTGACAATGGTGGAAGGGAACTCTCTCCACCCTTCCTCCCTAGGCCACAGAAGTGGCTGCACAGCCTGCTACAGCAGCCCTGCTTCTGCCAACGCCCTCTCTGTAGGGGAGAATGATCCTGTGGAACCATGCACCAAACAGTCATGTCCCATATCCCAGCCCGTCCCACTGCTCCAAATAGAGCCTGATAGGAGAGAGCTGCATCATATGCAGGTTTTATGTCCCTCTCTGCAGGGTCCTCAGATCTTGCCCTTCCCTTTCTGCAGAAGAACTTTCATTTTACGAGGGGGCAAAGGGAGGATGGGGAACAGGATTTTAGCCCTTACAGTGAAATCTATGTTGAGTGATTAGCAAAGGTATCAGCCAGAATGTGCTTCCCCAGTGGTTCTCAAACTTATTTATGGTGCCCTTCCTGGGTGGTTTGCAGAATGGAGTATGTTAAAACCTAGGCTGAGGCAGGACTGAGGCATTAGCAGAGATGTCTGAGAGAAGCTCTGAGTTCTACAAAACGAAAGAGGTGGGAGAATTCCTTGTAGATGTGTGTGCCGTTAACTGAAGTGTAAGGTGGGAAACTCAAGCATGAGTCCACACAATTTAGGCTTAAATCAAGTTTTGTCTTTGATTCTGTCTGAAAATGTGCAAAGATTGTCACTTAAAGTTTCTGATAATTATTTATGTGACAAATAATGCAGATAAAATGAACAGGTAGGGTTCCAGGGTACCAAGAAGCTCTTCACCACTTCATGATGGTAATCTCAATCTCTGGACTAGTGTTCTCCAACTTCAGCTCTTGTTGACTTGATTTTTAAAAAAAAAAATATATACCTTTCCATGTCACACATTCATTAGCTTTCTTCCAATCAACATTAAGCATTGTCTTACATAACGTAAAATACGCACGCACGCTTCAATGTATGTAGCTTACGTTATCCACACTATGTTCATGTCACCTTGCTCCTATTTTTCCCAGTATAGGGACTTCTTAGCATGACATTCTGTGTATTTTATTGTACTGATTAACTTTTTGTCTGTCCTCCAACACAGTACTTTCCATGAACAAAACAAAATGTCCTGTCAGCTGTAAGCCTCATTTAAGCACAGCTACGTAAGAGAGAAATTGGCAAGACAACACTCATGTCAAGCACAGACTAGGCCAAAGCCTTAGTATAACTATTACCCTGGCCTAGCCAACTGATTCATTATACATGATCATAAACTATTAACATTAAACTAAAATGTACACTTTTTAAACAGTCAGTAATTTTCAATCTTTGGATATTGTAATTAAATACATGTGCGTCATCCTAAACTATTCATTAAACCTTATTGTTCTAATTTGAGTAGGAAAATTATGGGGAATAATGTGCCCTAATTTGAGCATATTCTTATCTTGCCCAGATATGGGCTTTGAAAGGACATTTTGCTCAAAATTTAACATCATACCTGTGAATCATTAAAAAGCTTTGTCAGTAATTTTGCCTGTTGCATTTTGAGGTGCATTATTCAGTTTAGGGCCTATACGTTCAATTATTCTCCAACAGCAGGTTGACGTAAAATGATTGTATAAGATAAGGGGTGCCTCTTCGAAGTGAGGTGCAAATATCAGACATCCTGGCTTGGGTGGGAAGTATGACAGTCATGTTGCTCATGTGATTTTTGGAAAAATAAATGGCACACCAATCTTTGCTTTTCCTTGCTTCCCTATATTGATTGTATAGCTCTGAGTGAGCTGATAGATTTCATTTGTTCTCCTGTTTTACGCTTTTCATCTTTGCTATTAGACATCTGGTTCATATGATTGAACAGGCTCAGAAAGAACTGCAGAAATTGAGGTAAGTGCTGCCTTTTCTTATCCTTGTGTTTGAACTTAGAAGGAATTATAATGGGAATTCCCCATAACTGATACAGAAAGGCTTCTGCTCTTTCCTAGGCAGTTGCCATGGTTGTACAGAAGAGAACCTGATCATGTTTCTTTTGGTTTTATGCTGAATCAGCAGGTGGTGAATTAGTCCATCATTTCTGGATAAACTTACTACTATGCCTCCTGTTTCCAGTCCATTCAAACTCTGTTTCTGTGTGGACCCCTACTCTGAACAGGGATGAGCAGTGGTAGGATCCTTCTTGAAGAACAGCCACTGGTAATAGGCTTCGACTGCTAGGAATTATTTTTGTCCAGAAGACTGCAATTGTCTTGTCAGGTCATGAATGGAGATGTAGTGGCTAGTGTGAGGTTTGGCTTGTTGATTGTTTTGATCAGAGCTACCACCTTGAATAGATAGCAGATGTGAACTGGAGAGTGTAGGGAACAGGGATGACGTGATCATGGCAGCTTATCCTGCTGAGATGGACTGGTGCATTCTCTGTAAGCAGGAACCTTTTCATTGGTTATACCTTCAGACTCAGACAGCAAAATACAATCTGAAAGTGACAGCCTCATGAAATACTGTGGATTGTTGTCAGAGGGAAGGGCAAAGTTGTCGAGCAAGCCATTTCTTACCACTGCCTGCTTTTCTTGGGCAATTTAAGATTAGTTTCTGTGATATGGTGAGTGTGGGAAGCAGTGGTGACAGAGCTTTTTATTGAAGTTCAGAAAAGTGTTAAATAACAAACTTGGATATTCAGTATGGGTATTAAGAGTGACAAAAGCAAAAACCTCATCAGTGTTCTAATTATTTTAATACAAAAATGTAAATGGTCTCTGTATATTCAGCACTTCCTAGCTTCTGACTGGAGTCACTTCCATCCAAAGGTATCATTGTTGCCTTCATGAGAATGGAACAATTTAGTTAAAGCCTACTAATTTTTTTTCAGAGTGCACAGAACAAAACTCTGAGCTCTGTACTCAGACACCCTTTGCTTTTCCTGCTCTGGTAGCATGTCTGAATTTCACTTTACAGAATTTTATGTCCACAGTCAGTTTTCTCTTTAGACTTGTTCCTTAGGCTTAGTCTGTGCACGTCTCTACGAAGCTTCATGCTTCTGTGCTTCTGGTGCTGTGCATTTGGGTTTCCTGGATTCTTTTCAGTAGCAGAGTGAGGGAGGTGGGTTGCATTTCAAGCACAATAGCAAAAGTTAAGACTTCCAGGGGAGCAGAAAAAGTGAATGCAATTGCGTGGTTAAACATGTAACATTTACTTACAGGAAAAACATTCAAGATCTCAACTGGCAGCGGAAGAACATGCAGCTCACAGCTGGGTCTAAGCTACGAGAGATGGAGTCAACGTGAGTGTCTAGACTCTCCTTCTCTAAATCGAATTCTTCCCCAAATACACATTCTGACTGATTTTTTTTTTTTTTTTTTTCTCCCTGAGAGACTTTGGGTGGCCAGGTTAGATGCTTTCACAGTATTGGCATCAGCTTGAGCATATATTATCAGGGAACACTAACTGCAGGTAATAGATGTTTAACTGGGTAATAGAAGCATGCCTTCTTGAAGCAGTGACTGAATGTTGTCTGTGGGAGGACAGAGGGCACACTAGCAATTTGAAATGGCCTACAGAACTTACTGTATCTTCTAAAGCATTGGTTTTCTAAGTATCAGGAATCTGAATGTGTCAGGCTTTGCATATTGTGGTTTAACATCAAGTAAAGGGACTGAACCGTTCCATCACTTAGTCTATTAAATTGGTTGTATATAGTGGCTGAAGTTTATCAGATATTGAGGAACTATGTTCTGGTTTGTGTCTAATGGATTGATCCAAAGGTGTAGCTATCTTCCTTTATTTACAGAAATCGTTATTGCTGTGAACAGTTTCAATCAGTATTTAAACTCTGGGTTTTTATATGTTCTGTTCCAGGTGGGTGTCTCTGGTCAGTAAGAACTATGAGATTGAGCGAACTATCGTGCAACTAGAAAATGAAATCTCACAAATTAAACAGCAGCATGGAGAGGCCAACAAAGAGAACATTGAGCAAGACTTCTGAGGTCAGACCCCTGCCATTCACTGCAACACATTTGCAATTGTTTCTGGAGAAGCTCCCTGTCCTTAGGCTCTCTAATATTTGTGCATATATAATTAAATGGAAAAAACATTCAGTGCTCAGGTTTTTTTTTTAAAGACTAGGAGGAGCTAGAGCCAATTCAGGGAAAAATCCTGTTCCATAGACTGAATGCACGATTAATTATAGGATTTCACAGATTTCATGTCTGAATTAATGGTTCTTGAACAGAACCTTATTTAATTGTTTTTGTATTTCTTATACCTGAAATAAACATTTTTGTAACTTGATTTGGCTTCTGATGGCTATAAACATCTGAGCATGGTCAGATACTAAACCTCATGCAGGTCTCTTAAGCTTGTATACATCTTTAATCTCATAAGAGCCATTAGATAGCATAGTATGATAAAGGCCATAGATGGAACAAGTTCTTTCTTGGGGCAAAGTTTTAAATTTACACTTGAGGGGATTCATTGCTGTGGTAACTGCTCCCATGACCTTTTGAAGGAGCTTTTGCTGATCTTTGGAAAAGCTGCTGCTTGCATTTCCTGGCACTTTGGCTTCTCTGGCAGATCCAGGGGTTGCTGCTTTGATCTCATTCTTTCTCTCCTCTAGACCTTTTATCTTTTTTGGTGTATAAAGCACCTGTTCATAGTTCTGGGTGCCATATATGGTATGATTTAATTGCAAAATCTGATCTCTGAGAATCTCCAGCACCTGATTTAATAGTTTGATTGTCCATGCAGTTTTAAAATTATGCCATAGCGACAAATACCAAAAGGGCAAAATGCTGTCTAGCATTTTTCAGACACAGAGGATATCATAGCACAGAAGGAGGAACCAAACCTCACTAGTGACAGTGCAAGAAAAGTTAACATTTATAGTTTAGTGCAAGTCAGTTGGCTGTTCTGTAAGAGGAACTGGTACATGTACTTAATCCAAAGGAATGAATGAATAGCCTTATTCTAATAGCAAGTGGGCATCAAGGATTCAAACTGAATAGATGTCCCTTAGTAATAAACAGGACATAGTTATGTGTAAAGCAAAAAGGGAAATATATTTGCTTAATAGCCAGCATAATGGCAAACAAAGATCCAGCCATGTGGATGATGATATCTAATACAACTCACGATATTGCTTTCCTGTTGGCAGTCTGGTCCATTCCCCTCCTACTGGTAGCCTGACTTCTCCTGCTGGTAGCCTGGTGTGCCTCTGCCTGTTCTCATCCCTTACTGCTGTGTCTTGCTTCCTGTTGCCTCTTAATCTACATGTTGCCTCCTTGTCTAAATATGAACATAAAATCGAGCTACACTGAATTAATATAAAATAGCCATGTTGTTAACTTCTTAAACCAGGATTTGACGTTAAAAAGGTGCTCTGCTCTTTGTGAATCAACTTATTTGACAAAGGAAAATTTGATATTAAATCGCTGTGTTAAAATTGCCAAAGATAGCTACTTTTTTCTTATGGAGATAGAACTTCCCCTCTACCAGTTTTATAATACATCATTCACTGCCTCAAACCAGTCTAAAGCAGTCATTTCTAGAATAGATTATTTGTGTTGCTCACTCAAATCCAAATATTTGCTGTGCCTGCCTCTGTCAGTTTTAGAACTAGCACTCTGAAAATCTTAATACAGCATCCTACATTAATCAGTTTTTGTCCCAGGCACTCTGTGATATAATGAAATGATCAGACCTTATACCAAAGTACTGTGCTCCTGCTACAAAATGTCACTCTGAAGTGTCAGGTACTGTGACTCTGTTCTTCCCATTTTTTGTTCTGATAGCCACACGTAATTATTGCATACATGTTATTACAAGTTTATCTTTTTCTTACTAGGCATTTTAAAATTTGGTTTTCACTGTGGTATTTTCAATGCCAGAGATCATATGGCAACTAATGCTAAAAATTATATGTATGCAATGGTGTCTTACACTATCCATTGTACCAACACAACAAAAATTGATACTCAGTTTTGGTTAGTTAAATCCACATATGCATAACTGCAATGTGTACCAATGGCCAGGTCCAATTATCCTGTTAACTTGCACCCTCTCCTAGAGGACATAGGTTCCCTCCCACTGTGAGTATTCTTGAATGAGAAAGGGAGACTTATAATAAAGTACAGAAGAAATATAGTGCCCAATAAGGGTCTTTCCATATGCTGGGGTGAGAGTGTAAAGGAAGGTGCACGCACCTCAGTGTGACCATAGCTTAAACCCAAACCTAAGCATTCTTTAATACAGTCTTTATATCGTTTGTGTTGAGTGACCGGGCACCTTGCTCATTTGGCTGCTCAGTGGAGAGGTAGATGATTGTCATTGTAAAAGCATAGGGAGCACTCTATATTAGAAAATCCCAACACACTTTCATGAAACTATGGTCATTTGAATAGGTGGGGAGGAGCTTCTGGATTGAGTCTAGAAAGTTCCACATTACGAAGTGCTGCATCAGATCTGAGGGCAAGGGTCAAGGTGTAATGTTTAGAAAATGTGTACTGAAGCCATATAGTGGCCCTTCCTATCTCAGTTACTGGAAGGTTCTTGAGTAATGCTATAGACATTGCTTGTGATCTGAGAGAATGTACTCTCTCCCCCCCACCCCCACCCCCCCCCGAAAGGGTGATGGGGAATGAATGCTTGCTGTATCACAGCAACCAACAATACTCTGAGATCCACCCTGACAGTTTCTAAGCAGAGATCATAGACTCCTTGGATCTATCTGCAATGGATATGAACAGTCTAGGTGACTTTCAAAATTGTTTGGTTGTATCTAGGTAGAAAGCCAATGCTCTTCTAACAATGTATGAACACAAGCCTTCTGTAGAAATTTATGTGGTTTTGGAAAAAAATGATAAATGAATGGACTGGTGAAAATGAAATTCCAATAGTATCTTGGGTAAGAATTTAGAGTATGAGCATAAAGAGACTGTCCTTGAAGAACATCATAAAGGGGGGGATTTTGGGATCATTTCAAAAGCTCCTGGCAGTTGGGATTTGGCCCAAGGTCCGCCTGTTAACTACCCCAGTTTTAGAGTATGTTGTTCAGAACAAGCAGCATAGCCCCCTTACATTTTATAGCTGGTTCTTCCAAACAATATCTGCATGGATGGCATGAAGACAACTATATTTTGTATGTCTTACTCTTTATTCTCTCTAATTTTCTGTCTTGAAAAGAGAGAACTCTTCTGTGTGATTCTCATTTGTGTTGCTGTTAATGTGCAGCATAAAGATATGTAAATAAATGATTATATACTTTCACTATTTAAAAGGGAACAAAAAGCACCTTGTCACCAAAGCCTATTTACAATATGAATATTTATGAAGCCTCAGGCTGCTGGTGAGGTACACCCAGACCCAGTTTCAGAAAGTTATGAAAAACTTAATCCAAACCAGTCAGTAGGGAAGCACAAGATTGACAGCTGATGGAGAAAATGGAACACTGGGTGGGGTATGTGGAAAAGTGTGACACAAACAGGAAGGGACTGAATAGAGAGCTACAGCATTGGTCCTGAATCGTTTAATATTTATACATTACATTCTGCCTTTAGATTTCTCCTGTTGTTGGCCTGTGGTGACAACTGGAAGGAAGAGCCTTTTGGCTGCTCCACAAGGAGATTTGTGAAGATGAATGGGGAAGGATGTAGTGAAGAAAGTGGGGCCTCTACTAAAATATAGAGGGAGGACAACTGATCTGAGTATGAAATCAGCAAACTAAATTGATTTAACAATTTTGATTTATTTTACACTAACTTTTGACTCGAATCTCTTGAATTTGTGATGAGGGACCATGACCACCTAGTTCAATGCTGTGCTCAGCCACTAAATTATTTTTATAACTCAGATGGTAGTCTTAAAAGCAGAGCTGTTGGCTTATTCTTAACTGATCAGTGTTTATTCATTCACCACAGACAATAGAGGTTTTCAGTAACAGTTAACAGTATATTAATCAAATGAGCCAGAGGCTGGAAATGGGTGATGGGATGGATCACTTGATGATTACCTTTTCTTTTCTGACCCAGTATGGCCATTCTTAAGTTCTTATGAGTACATACTCTAAGCCTGTAACAATCAAATACAGCTTAATAAGGGAAAAAGACAATTACTATGGTTTCTTTCACACTAAATTATTAGTAATGACTATAAAACACAAAATTATCCTGTAATCCATGATCAAGTAATAACATGTCACAGATGAGGAATTTATAAGAAATGAGGTGGACAAACTGACCCCTAGAAATTCACATCATTCTCTACAAAATGAGATGTTTAGGTTTCAGCCCAAGAGAGGGGAGAGATGAATAACTGAGAAACTGCTTAAGAGAAATGGTGTCTTTTGTACTCTGTCAAGTTTATTTGGGCTTACAAAATACATACCAATACATGTGTTGACCAGTAATTTGCTCCCAAACTTATTCCCTTGGTAACTGCAAGACCCATGTAGAATGACCTTAAGTATAATTTTTTTTTAAAGTGAACAAGAGGCGACTTTAAATCTTATCGCTCCTCTCAACTGCTTGTTCATGACGGAGGGGCATTGAGGATCATGGTACCATCTGTTCCTTTAGATTCAAGCTCTTCTCTTTTTGGTTCCTGCACGGTCTGGTGTTTGGCTTCAGCTAATTTTCCAGAATCCTGTTTGGAGCTTATGCAAGCACTATCTCTCCCACATTGCTTTCAGTCTCAAATATACTCAGGCATAGAACCAAGTCCTATTCATAAAGGGGTAGCCGCCTTTAAACAAAATGAAATGCTCAACAAAGAGCCAACCTTTTTTTTAAAAAAAAAAATTCAACTTCAGCGGACAATGGTGCATATAAAATCATTCTAATAATTACACAGGACTTCTTACACTAACTTTTATAAAGAAGATATGTATTTTTTTCAACATCCTACCATCTCAGCACCAGCATTTGAACCCTCAATCTTCCAAATGTGAGTAGTAGCTGCTTTCAGTTTGGCTATAGCAGTAACTCAGGCTGGGTCTACACTACCAGCAGCAAATTCGCTGCCGTCACATCGATTGCTCTGGGTCGACTGAGCGGTCTGTATAGACGCACTCAGTTGATCCAAGAAGTGACGTAGGAAAACCACCCCGGTAAGTGGTGTAGTGCTGCATCGAAGGGAGCGCTGTTCCCTTCAACGCAGCGCAGTATGGACGCAGTGCAGAGGAGATGCTGCAAAGTCGACGGGCGATACACAAGTGATTTACGTCACTTGCGTATCTCCCGTCAACTGCCATTGAATCACAAAGGTAAGTGTAGACCGGGCCTCAGGACTAGTCGTGCTGTTACCAACTATGGGCAGACCCCTGCAAGTCCACAGATATCTGCTTCATAGTCTCTGATATCTACAGCCGTGGGCCATTTTTGCAGATCATGGATGGATGGGAATCCAAATTTCATATTTGAAGCCCTGCAAATGGAGGGATACCTGCTTTATAGCCATGAATCGTTTCGGGGTAGCATGGATACAGATTTTTTACAGGCCCAGGGCTCTACCTCGATGGACCCTCCATGAACTTTTGGACTGGCCCTGGGGGTTAGACCAAGAGGGCTCTGGCTCGGTACCATCTGCCACCAGCTGCCACGGCCAGGCGCGTCCGAGGGAATGACCCGCCCAGACCGGCGGCGAGTGACCGACCTGTCCTGTTCCCAGCTAATGGGCTGGCACAAGGCACGCGGGGCCTGGTTTTGCATCCCTGCCCGCGCTGCCAGGGCCGCTGCCACACCTGTGCTCTCCAGCTCCCCGACTCTTGTGACCCGCTGTGCTCTCGGCCGGCACCGGGCAGCGCTCCACAGGCGGAGCGGGCCGCCACAGCCCTGCGGCCTGGCCCCGGGGCAGAGTCAGGCGGAGCGAGGGGGGGCCTCAGCGCTGCCCTGCCGAGGGCCGGAGCCGAGCCCCCGTCTCGCCTGGGCTGCCCTCCCCCGCCGGCCTGTCAGACTCGGCTGCAGGGGGCGCCCAGCCCGCCCGACAGGCCTGAGGGGAGCTAGCCCCGCCCACCGCGACCCGGGAGTGGGCGGCGCACCCTTCATGGCCAGCCCCTACGCCGCCCAACCTTGGCAGCTGATTGGC
>ML676977.1:363691-558085 GCA_007922155.1 Mesoclemmys tuberculata
CCCGGCGCGCCGGCCGAGAAGAGCCCGGCGGAGGCGGAGGCCGCGGCGGGGCCGGGGCCGGGTCCCGGCCCCAGCCCGCTGCCCCCCGTGCCGGCGGCCGCCCCGGGCCCGCTGTCGCTGCTGGACACCTGCGCCGTGTGCGCGCAGAGCCTGCAGAGCCGGCGCGAGGCCGAGCCCAAGCTGCTGCCCTGCCTGCACTCCTTCTGCCGCCGCTGCCTGCCCGAGCCCGAGCGCCAGCTCAGCGTGCCCGTGCCGGGCGGCGCCAACGGCGACATCCAGCAAGGTGGGGGCCGCGCCGGGCGGGGGCCGGGGCGGCTGGCCGCGGAGCGGGGACGTGAGGCCTGGCACCGCCGGCCGGCGTAGCGAGCGGCCGCTCCTCGGCCGGGCCCTGGAGTGCCTGGCTCCTTCTCCGCCTCTGGCCTGAGGGGAGCGGCAGCGGCGAAGCCGGGACGGGCCCGGCGGTCCTGGCTTCCCGGGGCTCCAGGGGTGCGCAGCCTGCTGGCCGGGGCAAGCCGGCGGGCGTGTGTCCGCCAGGCCCGGCCCGGCCGTGTCACGTTTTAGGCTCTTCTGGGTCGGAATTGCTTGGCCCTTTTTGGAAAGGTACAGACAATGCGTGGTGTGCAGTGCAAATCCGCTCAGCATGCGCTGCGGGCAGCAAAGGCCCAGGGGGATGGCCACCATCTCGGGAACATCTGCTGCGCTGCTCAATAAACTTCAGGGCAGAGGGCGCGAGTCTGAGCTGCTCTGAACAGAAAGGCGAAGGGAATTGCCTGAAGTGGCTCCAGTGACTCCCGTAACGGATTCAGAGTCATCACAGTCACCCCAACAGTGACTTTGTGACAACTTTACGTTTGCTTTAAAAGGTGGTTTGGGACAGAATAAGCATGCATTTTGGGTACCTTTTGTTCGCCAACCTAACCTATTCATTGACAGAAATGCTAAAATTGCACCTTTGTGTCATCCGTTTTGACACTCGTGCAGTGAGGATGGCGAAACTCGTGTAATACGTATGGTGGTGGTTTCCTTATGTAGAGTCCTTGCTTGAATTACCTGTGTGGTAGCACATCTGACATTCATACTGTATGTCCCTGGAAGATGACAGTCTTGGTCTTGTAGTTAAGTCAAACAGATATTGAAAATCTTCTTGGCTAGTCTTCTCAAAGAATTTTGTCTTTGGTAGTTTATAATGAGAATGCTGAGCAGCAATTTGAAGTACTTAACTTCATTTGAATCCTGATCACTTGTTAGTTTATATCTAGAAGGATCTGCACATGCATTTTAGATCTCTAAAGTTGAGATATCCAATGGGATTTATTTCTAAAACTTGGTTAAAACTGTGTTTTGACAGTGTCAAGTTTTTAGATATTTAAATGACCATTTTTAAGTAGTTTTTACAAATAGTTTTTATTTTGCTTTGGTTATAAGGAATACTATTTTGGGGACACTTGCAATTTTACAGCTGTTCAAAAAGTTATTCATTTAAGTGAAATCTAATGCACCTAAATGCAGCTTTTTGCAAACTGCCATTTATCTTCATCTGCATTCAACAATAAGAAATGGTGTCTTTCTGTTCTTCATTGAAACTTTTCAGACATTTGTGTTCACATCTCAAGCTGCTTCTTTTTAGTAACTTGGTTTGGCCTTAGTCTTCAGTAAGAATGAGTGCTTTTGGCACGTTTGAAAAATTTTAGGTTAGAAACCGTTAGATGTTTGTATATGATGTGTACATGGTATGTAATACACACTGAGGTGCAGAGCTCCAACTACATACACATAATCTAAAGTATAAACCGATTAATACAGTAGTTCAGGCTTTGTTCGCTTACTGGTCCACCTTAACCTTACCTGTTAGGACACTACCTATACATCTATCCCATACTGTTAGTGAATGTGTGAGGGCTAAATTTGCGCATTCTGTTCTGTATGCTCTTGTAGAGTGCTACTTGATATCTTGTGGGTGCAGAAAAAGAGTAGAGAACCCATCACATGTTCAAGGAAATGGTATCAGAAGGTCCATCTTCAAACAAAGGTTGATTATCTACTTGAAGTTGATATCTGAAGGATTCTGACACATTTGTGAGCCTTTTGCTGAGCTCTAGATTCTAAATCTTTTATGCTGTATAGGATGTGCCGCACTAAAGGACATAGATGGTTAAAATTTGGCTTCTCTAATGGCATGTTCAAATAAATAAGTGTACAAGTATGAGGAATTGGTAAAGAGAGTAACTTCTGCAGAAAATAAAGAATTAAGTTAAGGCTGGAAAACAAATTTCAGTACATTCATTTAAATGACAGTAGGCTATATCCTGTGCTTAAGTAATAGATGCCTTTTCTGTTTGATGGAGCAACTTAGATGCCTGACTGATGTGTAAATTGAGATGTGTAAGTTGTGCTGTGTTTCATCTGGTTAAGAGTATCTAAATCCATGCCCAAGGATGGTCCCGAAAAATGCATCAGCTGTATGGGCGTGGAAGCATACAGCCCTTTTGAAACCGGTGGAGGACAGCGTGCAACATCGCATTGTCAAACTTGCGTCAGCCCAGCAAGTTGCTTAGGAATTGAGTAAAACCAGAGGGCTCTGAACGAGGCTGGAGTTGAGTGGACACCCATTCCTGCACACCACAGATGGAACTAGCTAGATGGCAACAAAGTCCTGTGGCATTTGTGGGAATAGAACACACACGCTTGCACCAGAGGCAGCTACAGCATTGCTGTGCAGCATGTGGTGCAGTGACAGGCAATTTAAGACATGAAGTGCAGATGTTCTTATGGTACTTTCTTTACTGCTACCTTTTTCAAGTGCTCCTTTTCTTTCAAATATAATTCTGCAGTCCATATAGCCTGTTAGCTTGCCATGAGCAGCTACTTTCCCTGACAGTCTTTCAAGTAAGCCATGCCTTTTGGTATACCTGAAGCATCCTGTGCAACTTCAGGATCACACTTTGAAACTACATGCACCATTGTGTTTATTTTTACATGTGTCTTGATTTACATCACGCTTAGATGATATTTACAAGGTTTTGCCCACTTGAGCTAAAAGATTATCAGGGGCTAGGGAAAAATATTGGTTGTATATTTTTTGCCTTAGGAGGAATAAGGCAGAGTGACACTTTTTTATCTTTTCTGGTAAAATTGTAGTGTTACCATTGCTGCTAGCTTGTTAATCTCATTTTTCACTTCTTAGGTTCCTTTAAAGAATTTGGAGTTTTAAAAATGTAGTAGTCTATAGGCCCATAATTTCCTAAACTGGCCACAGGGCAGGAGGGGGAGAGGCTGATTTTACTCTTCCCTGGAGTATAAACAAACACTGTAACATAGCTATTTTCATATATTTCTGAAAATGACTGATAGGGTTCCATTTTATTATCTAGACTGCAAAACAATGACCCAAACGTGCATTCTTCTGTATTAAAGAAAGGAATGATTTGAAGCACGCTAACCAGTGCCCTTCAAGTGATGTCTAATGCTGAGTGAAATAATTGATGAAATGTTGGGTTTCCAAATCTTGAAGAGAAATAAACTGAAAAGATATTTGCTTTTAATGCCAACGCTTCAGTGGCTTATTGGGTGGTGGTGAGCGGTGAGTTCCTATAGTTGTTGTTTTTATTGTCCAGCTGGAGGCAGTTTCCTGCAAGGTTGGATTACTGGTCATCTGCACCCCCGTTTACATTTTGACAGTGATATTTTAAATGAGGAAGAATAGAAACTTTTTTTCAAATGAAAGCTTAACATTTTAGGATCCACTTTTTTTGTGCCCAGGCTTTTCTTCCGTCCCTGAGAAGATATGTTGTTCTGAGAATTTCACTGTGTTTCAGTGAGATTTTTGCAGTATCGATTAAGATTATCCCAGGAGGAGAATGTGCAGCTCTTTTGGTCCCTTATGTATGTCACAAAGGGGCAGGACTTCATTAGGCTACTAAAATCTAACCAATGAGTGAGCCCATGAGACTTTAGGAAAGCATAGACACTGGGTTAAATGAAACTATATATTTAGATGCATTAACACCTCTTGTGGTGAAAACTGTAATATGTAACGTGGCAAAATTATAATTGCTCTGAGAACTTTTTATTTCTTCTCTCTTGTGTATGCAATTCCATTCGTAACCTAGCATATACTTTTGCATTTAGGGCATTCATATTACAGTGATGGACATCTAAGAAATGTGTGCAATAACTTTATATTTTGTTTAAAGGGAAGAGAAAACCTGATTGCACATCACCCTAGCACAGATATGTATGTGACATTCAAATAAATGAACTTGTTCTGTGGGCCTGTAAATAAGCATCATGCATTCATTAAGTGAGACTCAAAGTAAATATTTCTGTTGCTAATAACAGTCTATTGAAACAGCTGAAAGGGTTGTTAGTTTTATTTCCATGTCACTTAGTCCAGACACTGACTCAACACTTTTCTCAAGGTATTCCTGGGTAGACAGCCTGGATAGACAGATGCGCTAGCTCTGACTGAGCTAGAGCACTAAAAATAGCATGGTGGAGCTGGTGGCCCAGGCAAGCCACCTGAGTACAAGTCTGCCTGACCTTCTAGGATCATACAAGGGTGACTTAGATCATACCAATGTCCTTGCCCCAACATCCACATTGCTATTTTTAGGGCGCAAGATGGAGTGGAACTAATGTGGGTCTATCTCCCTGGGTTGGGAGGCAGGTTCCCAGCTGCAGTATAGATATACCCTCACTTTTTTCTTCTGTATAATTAAGAAAGGTGTGTGTGCAGTGTTGGCTAAAGAAGAGTGGAGATTTAATTCTAAAAAATGGTTAGTGAAATCCCTTTTAGATTTTGTCTGATTTCTTAAGCTAGTGAAATATAGATTTCTGAACTCTTTCAGATATGTTTTCAGACATGAATCTGATTATTTTTAACCTATGTATCTCAAATAACATCTAAGATTACTATACATTGCAGGTTTCCATACTTTTTAATACATAAGTGTCTTGCATTAACGATTACGTGGACAACAGCTTTTCCTGTTCCTGGCAACTGCAGCAACTGCTTACATAGAAAAGTGATATATGAGAGAATTTAATGTTTCTAAGTATCTTGTGATAAATTTGGCATCTGAAAATCAGGGGGAGCAGCAAACACCACATGACCACCAGTCAGCTATCTATTGATGACACTTTAGGAACTTTGGCTATAACTGAATTTGGGAGGGGATCCTTGCTTTATTTTATATGCTTGACAGCACTTTATGGCTAGTCAGATTTGCTGTTTCCCATTCAGATCCTGGCTTCAAATGGATTTCCAGGTTCTGGTGCAGTACAGTAGTCAATCATTTTCCCTTTTGTGTGGGTCTTTCAAACACCTACAGAGAGAGAAAAACTTTTAAAAAGATCAGTTGTAATACCGTGAACATTGGCAGAGACACTTAATCAGATGTAGATTTTGAAATTACTTTAAATTTTGTTTACATGTCAGGTTGATGTTGTGACATTGTAGTGACCTGTGTGGATTTATTTGAATGTTTAATCATTTAAATTAGCACAGGTGTTTTGGTGGATGGCTATCAGATACGCGCATTTGATGACCCCTGAAGTTGGTAAGGGAAATGATGACGTACTCCATATGTGCAAAACTGCTTACTCATTTTGGCTATCTCAGCCAATAAATCAAACTTGGCAAAGTATTCATTCTTAAGAAGGCTGCATGTATGCCATGTTCCAACTTTTAAAACGGAAGTTTGAGTTATTAGAACACACAAGTGTTTGAAAATATTTCCTGAAGTGTGGAACACTTTTTTAATCATGCCTATAAAAATGTAAATAGCTGAAAGGATTTTCTTTAAATATTTTGAGGAAAAATTCATTTTTGGGTTGAGAACAGGCATGGAACACTTCAAAGGGTACATTTTATTACAACGCTTAATGAACTTGCTTCCTTACCCATACTCATAGCATTGTGGTAAGAGGTTCGTAATGCGATTATTGGTAGACCTTTGGATACAAAACTATAGAACTTTAGGCCACTGCTAACTAATGTGGCATCTCCAATATGCCAGCGAAGAATTCTAAGCCACTTCTCTAAAACAAATATTCCTGGGGATTTGCTATATAAAGTCAGTCAATGCTGAGACTAGGGCTCTTTCAAAATCTGTGATCTCATTTGTGTTTTCCTTTTTTCCTTTTCCCATTCTTGGGTTTTGGCTTTTCATAAAGTGCCACAATAAAGAAACATGCAAAGAAATGTTGTTCATTTTAACTTTGGGAGTGTGGGTATGTGTGTGTGCACTCGCATGTGTGTAAATTATTACAAAAAATAGGTTTAATAAATGAGCCACATATTATTCAATAAAATAAAAAATGTGCTTACTGTGTATAAGTAAAATGCATCTTCATGCAAAGGCGTCCAAGCTTGAGTTCTGGATAAGCCTTAAGAGGTAGAAAACTGTCATTCTTGACTGGCCATACCACCTGTGGCTATGATCTCATCTAAATCAGTGCCTAAGCATGATGCTGAAGAGTATGTGTTCTGCTGGAGAACATAAACTTTTTGCCAAGATGTCAAAGCAAGACCCGGACCACTTGTGATTGTTGAAGATATTGTTTCTTTTTGTAAAGAGAAGGAAATATCAACCCTGTTGTCTCGCCTCCATTTACCTTCTTTTAGACGTAATAGGTGTGATAATACTGGAGTGTTGAGGCTTCATGCTTTTAAAGTTTGGGATCTTGAGGTCCAGAAATGCAAAGCATTCATGACAGTTGCTTGTACTCTTGGGTCCTCTACCATTGTGCCTACAATAATACATTCAAGGGCAGGCTGCGACATTCTCCATGCCCTTTCCCCCTATGCATACTCTCACTTCACCTTTCTTTGCTTCTTAAGAGATTAGATTACCTTCATTTGAGTGTCCAGCTGATATTCTCCAGGAATGTAAATCAGTATAAATTCTTCTTGGATTAAACAGATTTCTTGTCAGTTTACAGAAGAACACACCTGATAAATACACCATGAAGGTCTTTCAGTGAAGCCGCATGTATAGTCCAAGGAATATTTCAACTCCCTTAGTGGTTCAAAATTTTTTCTCCCTGTTACAACATAGTGTTGCTCTGCAACGCTGGATTTGTCCCTTCTAACACTTCTGCTGCATGCCCTTTTTCCCCTTGCTCCCCAAAGCCACTAAATAAATAAATCCCACTGCAGGTGTTCAATACAACAATTTGTTAAACCAAATGACCATGTTAAAGTAGGCATCTTCTCTCTCGGAGCATGGGTTAGAAATAAAGGTCAGTAAAGTGATGCTTTGTGGCTTGTTGCTGCTGTGGTAAAGAGATGGTCTCAAACTTGGGTTTTCCCAGATGTCATATATGTAAATGTTTTTGATGGAGATATGGCATCAGGTTTTAGACTCTTTCCTATGGAAGAAAAAAATTAGTTCCTTTAATTGTCTTAGAGGAATAACTTGAGTTTCTCCTCCTGTCTAGGAGAAAACTGACCTCGAATTCTTTCAAGACCCTGATTTTGTTAAGAGGGAAAACTGGGAAGAAATTCCACTACAGGTTATTAGTTCATGTGATCATCACTTACTAAATGGCAGTGTCCATCCCTATTTGAGTTTGATCCAGTTATGCCAGAAATTATTCAGAAAAGTGGAGTTCTTACCTGCTAAATTGACTGAGATTTAAGCATTTATTCTGCCTCATCTTATCCATGGCACTGATCGTTCTGTGCGAGGGTGCTTAAGAGTTGGACTGACTAATAAGATTTAAGAAGCTTCTCCAGTGGACTCGTCCTGATGACTGAGAGAATTTTCCTGATTCTCTTCATTTATTACATTTATGCTTGTTAAGCTTCTGGTGATGAAGTTGAATATTGAGACTCCCCATATAAAAATTACAGTATAAGAGAATAATGGATGTGTGTAGTTAGTTTTAGTTACCAGAGAACAGCAGAGGTAGGTGAGAATACTTGAGTGTTCTAGCTAATGTTAGGCATTGCTACTCAAGTTGGGTCTAGTTTATTTAAAAAAAAAAAAAGTATACTTTACCTTGCTACTTTTCTGAATAACAAAAAATGTATAAAGGACATCATTACTGGAAACATGCCATTAAATATTTATTTGTTTGGTTCCTTTGTCATACTTTGGTTTCAGATTCATAATATACTGCTTTATTTTGTGAGTAGTTGCACATAATGATGTTTTAGCTATTGCAATAATGTCTGCTTGATGCACATTCATGTCTAAAGGGACTATAACTGCGAACTATTATTGTGTGCTATTCATCCTGTGTCAGGACATTTCAAGCATTAAGAGGATTTGACACCTACTATATGTGAGTGAAGCTAATTAGCTGTTTCCCATAGTATTCGGTATTAATAGTCAACTTAATGTTGAATTCTATAACTTAAGCCCTTCCACCAAGGAATTGAAAAAACGATGGGACACCTGTTACCCAAAGTTAGATAAAGGCTAGTATTGGGGAGATTACGCCAATGAAGTTCATAGGCAATGGCTTGGTGAGAAGCACGGCCTCTGCTACTCTTACCAAGTGTGAAGGGTGTTGTTTAGTTTCTTTTAAGGAGGATAGTTCAATGCTTAGGACACTAGCCTAGGACTTGGGACCTAGGCTGGGTTTAAGTTACTGCTCTTCCAGACTTCCTGTGTGACCCTGGCAAGTGAATCTATCTGTGCCCCATTTGCGCATCTGTAAAATGGGGATGATGGCCCTGCTGGGCCACTTGGCTATCGTGAGGATAAATACATGAATGGTTGTGAAGCAATCAGATACTGCAGTAAAGAGGTACCATACAAATTCCTGATAAATTTATAGGTGGATGCTGTCTTTGGACCCCTTTTTACATGCTCCATCTTTTATAACAAACCATCAGATTGTTTCTCTTCTCCAATATGTTTTTCATTGACACTAGTGTAATAGGATCAGCTGAATTATTTCTGTAGGGATTCTTTAGATCAACAGGCATTGGACAAAATTGATTGGATAGAGAAATTATGGGAAATTGGCTTTCCTTTAGTCTAGATTTTTAAGTACTCTGGCAGAAGTGTTCTGTGTTAAAGGTACACTGATGTACTGATGATGCAGTCTGTTTGCTGTTGGATAAGATATTGCCCTGACTTGCTGAACTGCTATAAAAATAATGAAATACGAAGTATAGTGCTGCTGTTTTAAGTGGCAGCAGCTTTGAAAGCGAAGTGTCACACAGTGTACTTTCCTACTGAATTTCCAGTGTTTGTGATACTTTCTTTTTTTTTAAACATTAGTGGAGCTTAAAATGGAAATCTCAGCTAAAAGTAATTAAATTTTGAACAGTCAGTATGTGACCCAGGGACCGCATGGTGCCAACTTGCAGAGGACACAGAAGGTGGCAAGGGTTTTACAGGGATCCACTGGGTCAGGTGTATGCTTACTAGGTCACCAAATGGTAATGTGAGGTCTCTACTGAGAGCCAGCTGCACACTTGTCGTAATCATTGCAAAACGTATTTACAGATAATATGCAAGTTATGTATCTATACTGAAAATTATGTTCTTAAGGTCTTGGAGTTAAAACAGGTCACCAAAAGGCAACATGACTCAGACCTATACCTTTCAGGCAGGAGGCAACAGACTTTCTTATCTCCCTGTCTGGTCATATGTGATTTGTGTATTATGTGTGTCACAATAGAGGCCTATTTGCATACTTAGCCTGGTGCTAGCCAAAAGATTGCAGAATATACAAGGGAAAACATACAGTAAGAAACAAAATGGTGATGTGTTTCCTTTATGCATGAAAACAAAGGATATGCAAGGGAACATGCTAGTTCCTTCACCTAGAAGGAGACAAGCCAACAGTGTGCTCATCTTATGAGAGGAGGCTCGCAGCCATGCCTGCCTGTAAAATTCTGCAAGGACTTTGGGTGTGCATTGCTGTACCAGACATGAGTATCTAGTTAATTCTGTTTATGGTAAAATATATTCAAGTAGAGCAAGGTGTGCTGATTTGGATGCCTTGATTTGTGGACTGGAATTTTCTCCTTTTAGCCATATAAGTGTTTTACAAACTCTCTAAGTGAGAGCTTGACTTCCTCTTCCCCCCATTACCCTGTGCTATGTATCAGAAAGTTGTGCTTAGTTGATAATAGGCAGGGTATATACCCCAATGAAAGCGCTCTTGAAAACATTTAGCCAATGTTATTCCTTATCTTTATCCCACGTTTTACGGAGTCATGGTGAAGGAGGCATAATCTGAGTAAAGAGGGGGATGCAGTTTATTTAAAAGGACAAAGTTAATGTGGAATCTAGTAAATTTATATTTGAAAGTAGCTTGGGTATTATACTTGCCACTTCTATGATTTACATAATTGCATTTTTCTATTTAAAAAAAAAATTCTCTCCCGTATTGTGTGAAAGACCCGTGCAAGCATCCATGATGGGAATTTGACTAGTCTGAGAAAACATTGACGTTAACTGTATGCAAAGAACACGCATGTCAAATCAGAAAATAAAATGAAAAATATGTTTAAAGACATTTTGGGTGCTACTTGACAATACTAGGTAAAATTTCAGATGGGTACTGTTTTAATGTCAGTGTCTCTTTAATACCACCAATATAGCGTAGTGCAGGATTCTGGTACAAATTGCAGGTTTTAAGCATCTTTTTTCACTTCTATGAAAATAGGAGTAATGACTTCCTTTACAGTTGTTTCGAATATTTTTGAGACCTTGTGTAGTAGACAAGATTTTAATTTAATATACTTTGACTTGTTTGAATTACAAATAATTAAAAAGGCTACAAAGAACCTTCCTGCATTGACATTCTCTTAAAATCTTTTTGACCTCAAGAAAATGGATATGTATGATACGAGAGCTAAGCAAGACTTAACTTTCCTGACAATTTAGTGATTATCTAACAATATAGCACTCCCCGTATATAGTAGAACTTCTTCTGTTTGCATCTCTTTCTTCTTCTAGACAAGGCTTCCTTTCATCTGAGATGTTCTGTCTTCTATTTCAAACAAGACCTTGAGGAAATAATTTCTGTCTCTAAAAAATAGCATTCAGATAGCTGAAGAACCATTAAGATGTCCTTGCTTCACACTTTCCTGTTCCTAGATTGTAATTCGTTGTCTGATTAATGGAGGCTGAAATTCCCTTTTTTGGGTCTGGGAGCTGTCTAGAATGATAGTGATGATTACGTGACAAGAATTCTCTTCACCCATCCTCCAGTGGATTCTTTTTTGGATAGTTTTAATAATTTGGAGAGATGATCAGTTTGCAAAATCTACAGAGCAGCTACTCAAGACTAAATTCCTTCATTAAACACCATGTACTCTAGTTCTACTCACTTACAGGTGCTTCTCTGCCCACACAGTTTTCAGGGTGTACTTTCCCGCCTTTCCTCCTTTGGGTGCCTTCTGCCCAGATCAGTGTATTGGGTGAATTATTCCTCCTATTGCGGTCACCTGACCCTTGTTAGGAACTTGTCACAAGGAATCTGGGAGTTTCTCTTCTCCCTCTGTTGCAGGCTTTGGAAACACACTCTCTCCTAGTGCCATGACAGGGAGGAGGGGCTCATGATGAGAGAAGATGGCAAGTGAAACCTATCTTCATTTGAGTGTGGTTGACAAAGCAAGGCAGGCTTTTCCTACCTGCTGGATTGGTGACTCAAAGCAAATTTCCAGGTAAGAAGTTATTCCTGCTTCTCCATTAGCTCAGCCTTGGCTAGGATTACAGGAGAGGAACAAGAACCACAATTATCTGTGCTGCTATAATTTACATAGCAGTTGTATGCATTTGTGTATGGTACAATGAACTCTTAGGGTATATCTACACTGTAGTGTAAGCCAAGGGTTAGTAGGACTCAAGTCAACTGACCCTGAGCTAGAGAACCCAGGGTTTCAGTGTCTATACTGATTGTTAACCCTACATTACGAATTTTCTAACCTGTGCTCAAACCAGGGGCTCTGGCACCCACACTACAGCGTGTAAACCTGAGTAAAACCAACCATATCCTAGACTGCCTACTGCCCTCCCAAAATGTGGCTGTTCTAGCCTTTGGGGGAACACTTCACTGTCCATCGTGCACATCACAGAAAGTGTGACTAACATGCCAGTATATTTTGCCAAGCACTCAGTTTGGTCTGTGATCGTTATAGCAACTCGCTTTTGGACCAGGATGGCCGCCTTCATGTGTGTCTGCATTGGAGGCTTGGAGTAAAATGCTCTCAAAACTCCAGGAATGTTGTTTTCTTCATGTGAAAGTTTTGAACCCACTGCCAGTCATCCTAGGTCTGCAAGAAGATGTGGTCCCACTAGTCTGTGCTTATGGCCCTGCTCCAGAAGTGTCTGTCTATGTAAGGGGGCATCAGTGGCTGTAGCAAGTGTCATGAGCATCATCAGCTAGTATGTCTGCCAAGTGTGTGCCCTTATCCTGCTTCATCATCAACTCGATCAGATGGCTGTGATGGATCAGAAAACACCACCAGACTGTCCACCAGCATCTCATGGAAACTACCTTTTTCCTGACAGCTCTGCCAGTTTTCTGATAGGAGGGAAAGGTGCCTCCTCCATGTTGGAAGACTAGGGTGGAAAACCACCTTGTGTTCTTCTGGCTTCAAGATGAAAACATTAAGCTCTAGGTAGTTTAAGAACTAAAATACACTTTTTCTGTTAATTTGGTTACATGTTGTAGAAGTTTTGAAGGTAGTAACCAGTTCCTCCTTTTTTTCTTTTATATAAAACACCATTTCCACATTTTTCTCATACAGAAAGTGTATGAGTGAGTGACATTTGGGATAATGGAACTTGGAGTCTCAATAGTTAATATGTAGATTTACTGATAGACATGGATTCTGTCTGGAAAATGCAGAACACAAGCTGATGCATTTTGCATAATATTGCACAGGGTATGTGAAAGCTACCAATATAGAAAATAATGAAATCTGAGACGTGAAGACGGCGTTTAATGTGCAGGCTGAGAAGATAACTTCTTTAGAAGGACTGTAATCCACTGAAACTGACCAAAATTTTACTCCGGCACTAGTGAACACAATCAGGAGAATAAATCTAGTGTTTCAAGGAACATTTTGTTATATCCTCGATACCCATTCCTTTGATATGAGCACTTCATGTCCAGTCATATCTTTGCTTGCTCTACAAGGTCTTCCTTATGGTCTGAAATAGTCACTTGTTGTTTCTACCCTTTTTCATAGGTGGTAATTTTTTTCTGTCTTTTAAGACCACTTTTTGCAGCATACCCTAAAAATAGTGTGAAAATAAATTTCTTCACATGGAATCTCAAGAAGTATTTAGCTCTTTCTGTGAAAAATCCTTGAACTACAACAGTTTTTCTTGAATTTTGTAATACCACCCTAATCAAGAATATATATTTCTAAGGTGGCTAAATGATCTAGAGATACTTGATGCTTGCTTGTTCTCTCTCATTTAATTTTCATGGTGAGACCCAGGGGCTACTTTTCAAGAAATGGATTAAAACTGTGGGATCTGACTTCAGAGAGATCAGAGATTGTAGACCTCTGACTTTTAGTTTTCCTTCCACTGTTTTGTGATTAGCCTAGGAGAACAAGTGTACTAAAGGAAATAATTGCTATGCTCTGTTTCAATTTATCAAAGGGGCGGTGTTCCTCTGAGAATACTTGTAGTGATAAATGTTTAGTGAAACCATTTTTTCCTCTGCATATCTAGACTATTGGTTAGTTAAAGTATCTTTGTGGAACTGTCTCACAGGATTGCCTATAATTAACTGAATCTTAGCTTTTAGCATGAAGGAAATATCAAGACTCTTCTCGCTTGGGAGACTTCATTATATGAATGAACACTTCTTATCTTTCCAGGCAATTTGAAACCATTGGTTATTTCTGCAAATCTAACCCTTGCAATATTCTTGAGTTTGGGGTGATGTGGGATCTTGTCATTTTAGATTATTTCCCTGGAATAAGTGCATTTGCATGTCTATTTCAAGTATTTTAACAGGCTACCCTAAATCCTGGACTAATCTGAAAGGTATTCCTTCAAAACATAGATATAATAAAGTATACACATAGATTTCAAGGCTACAAGATGCCGTTGTAATCCACTCGTCTGACCTTCTGTAGGACATGGACTATAGAATTTCCCCAAAATAATTCTTAGAGCATAACCTTTAGGAAAACATCCAATCTTGATTTAAAAATTGCCAATGATAAAGAATCCACCATGACCTTTGGTAAATTGTTTCAATGGTTAATAACCTCACTGAAAAACTTGCACTTAATTTCCAGTCTGAATTTGTCTCTCTTCATCTTCCAGCCATTGGCTAGTGTTCTACCTTTCTCTGCTAGATGGAAGAGCTCGTTATTAAATATTTGTTTCCCATGTAGATACTTAGACTGTAATCAAGTCAGACCATAGCCTTTTCTTTGTTAAATAGGTTGAACTCCTTGAGTCCAACCCTGTAAGGCATATTTTCTAAACTTTTAATCATTCTCATGGCTCTTCTTTGATCTATCTCCAGTTTATCAACATCCTTTCTAAAATGTGGGCAACAAAACTGGACACAGTATTCCAGCAGCAGTCACATCAGAGTCAAATACAGAGGTAAACTATCCTCTCTACTCCTACTCGAGATTCCCCTGTTTATGCATCCAGGATCCCATTAGCTTATTTAGCCATAGTGTCATACTGGGAGCTCATGTTGAGCTGATTATCCACCATGGTGCCCAAATCTTTTTCTGACTGTGGTTACATTGACAGAGGCAAATTCACCTCTGTCAGATCAATTTCTCTGGATTGACTGAGCGGTCAGTGAAGAGCCGCTCAGTTGACCAGAAATTGACATAGTAAGACCACTTATGCAAGTGGTGCAGCGCAGTGAAGACGGCACACAGAACCGAAGCAGGGAAGTCAACAGGAGTTACGCAAGTTTTTTGCATAGCTTGTGTAACTCCCGTTGACTGCCACCGCAGGTCAGAGGTAAGTGTAGACAGGGCCTCAGAGTTGTTTCTTCCCAGGTTAATGTGCCCCATCCTGTAAGTATGGCCTCCATTCTTTGTTTCTAGATGTATACGTATATATTTAGTTATATTAAAATGCATATTGTCTTCTTACACTCTGTTTACCAAGTGATCCAGATAGATTTGAATAATGACCTATCCCCTTTATTATTTACAACTCCTCCAGTTTTTATGTTATCTGCAAGCTTTATTTGGCGCTGATTTTATATTTTCTTCTAGGTCATTGATAAAATTGGTTTAGAGCATAGAGCCAAGAACTGATCCCTGCAGTACCCCATCGGAAGCACACCCACTTGATGATACTCCCTTGTTTAGGTCTCAAAAAGTCTTCTATGATTCTATCAGCCAATTTTTAATCCATTTGATGTGCGTCCTGTTGATTTTGATCTTTAGGTTTTTATTCAAAGTGTCATGTAATACCAACTGAAAAGCCTTACAGAAGTCTAAGTATACTAAATCAGCATTATTACCTTTATCAACCAAACTTGTAATCTCATTTTTAAAAAATTGGGGTTTTTTGACAGGATTTATTTTCCATAAACATATGGTGATTTCCGTCAATTACGTTATCCTCATTTAATTCTTAATCAAGTAACCAGTTCCTCTTTTCCAATGAAGCTTTATCCAAATGTAACAGGGACTTGTTTCCCCCAGTCTTATGGGGGAGAAAGGGGGCTTGTGGGAGGGCATCAGTGGTTTTGTCAAAATCTATTTTTCAACTCCAGTTGTTCCTAGGAAATCCTTTTATATGGACTTGGTTGATGTACTAGTCAGTATGCAGAGTGACTATTGGCAGATATCTCTCTAGTTCAACAAATACTAGGGGCATTGAGGCAGATCATGGAAAATATGAGGACTTCAAGATAAGTGATTGATATTCCTTAATTGTATAAATGTAGTTTTTTGAGCATGCTCCCAGCTGTGTGTTTTTTGAGAGTTTTGTGCTAAGGAGGGATATGTAGTTGATTTGAGTGGAGTATTGTGACTTGAAACCTATATTTCAGCCTTCCCAACAAACCATCCACTTTGAAATGTGTCTGAGAACTTAAGGCATTTCACTTCAACATACTCGGTTTTCAACCAGATTTCCTAGAAATAGGTCATGCTAGAGAACATGAAGTCGTGAAGTTGGGTGGAGTGTTGTAATGCCCTGCCAAAGTTCTGGAAAATAGAAAATGTAACACCAGATTATCTAGCTACATTGCCATTTAGTTTAAATATCTTCTAAAACCTTTGCTTCCAAGTGCTTGAGCTTTTAGGTTTCATTCTTGATATCTTGCTGCTGTGGCAGTGACTTAACTGATCTCTTATGAAATAGCAAGGTCATCTTTTCCTGAAGTTCTGAGCTCTGTTAAATATAAATTTGCCCACTTAAATACACAGGACGTTTCATCTGAAAACTCTTCCATCTTGCATATGAAACAAAAATATTTAATTTAATTCTTTGGAATTATACATGAACATGCTTTATTTCAGTGCTAGCATTAAGCTTATGTAAGGGACACATTTAGTCTGCTCTGAGATTTCTTTTCTTGGCAATGGTTTCATTGCCATTCATACTAATTCATAGTATAGAATGTAGCAAAACTAATACAGCTAGTAATGGCTGACTTTGTGCTATTAAGACAGATACTGGTTTGGGGGGTTTAAAAATCAAAAGATTTTTAGAATATCCCCATGGTACTCTGGTAAATTTTAGTGGAAGCATGTAGTATCTTCTTGTAGTGTGTTAATATGCAGCCATTTTCACTGGAACAGTCTGCTGGAGTATGTTGTAGGCATTTAAAATCCATATTATAGTGTGAAATAATTGTATCCATATGACAAGTGTTCAGATTGGAGAGTATGGGGGTGAAGTCATTTGTCTGTAGGCTACTTTGAAATTTTAAATTTGTGCAGTGGATCTGAGATGTAGGTAAGGGCTGCAGTGTGTAAAATAGGTTAGCCTTATTTGGAAAGAAAACCATGGAGCCAAGATCAAGTCAATGACATACTATACTTGAATTTGGTTTGGAAAGTCTGAAAGGCTGCATCATAATTCATATCAACTGGGCTTGCCCCCTGAAAGGAGAAGGCCTCTTCAGTGGCCTCTTTAGGCCTTCATTCTAATGGATTGGCCCTGTGTGGATTTGTTAGGATGTTGTTAATCCTAGAGTCTGGTTTTCACTTATCCAATCACATTAAGTAGTCAGGAGATGGTTTTCTTTGTTCATTTTGATCATTTGTGTCTTTTTTAAAGCTGCTTTGTTCTGGCACATTGACTGTTATAAATTTGACTTTCATAATTTTTGTTTCTTGAAACCAAGAAAATGTAAAACATTTCTTGTGTGTTGCAGTTGGTGTCATTAGGTGTCCAATATGCCGCCAGGAGTGCAGACAGATAGATCTGGTGGATAACTACTTTGTGAAGGACACATCAGAAACACCAAGTAGCTCTGATGAGAAATCAGAACAGGTATATTTTTCTACTTTCCTTACTACAATTTAGGTAGTACTTGGTGTATGTGCATCTTGGTATATGTGATTGAGCATCTAAAGAGAGAGCACTTTTACTGGACTTTATTTACATTCATAGTAAAGCCTCACAGTGAAAATTAAACTTCTTTGTAAGTAACTATGTTGACTTGTTTTGTTCCTACTTTTAGGTGTGCACCAGTTGTGAAGATAATGC
The DNA here is from genome assembly GCA_007922155.1 of Mesoclemmys tuberculata. Taxonomy (NCBI): domain Eukaryota; kingdom Metazoa; phylum Chordata; order Testudines; family Chelidae; genus Mesoclemmys; species Mesoclemmys tuberculata. The sequence goes on from ML676977.1 coordinate 381,328, forward strand.
TAGTGCTGTTGGCTTTTGTGTGGAATGTGGAGAATGGCTGTGCAAGACATGCATTGAAGCACATCAGCGAGTAAAATTTACTAAAGATCATATGATCAGAAAGAAAGAGGATGTCTCCTCAGGTAAGTTCGCTGTTCTTTTGCCCAATCCTACCTGTAGCGTAGGAATAAAAATGCCTTGGAGGTTCCTGAGGTGGATGTGCACATACTATTCATCCTTCCTCTCTCGGTTTGGATGTACTGATCTTTAGTCTGTGACTTCCCTTGAAGGCTTTAGAGAAAGATTGGGACAAGCCAACATACAGTCAGTGAGCCTTGAAAGTGGAAGAAACTTGTACATGTTAAATACATTGTAAAGGCTTGTTCTGGTTATACTTAATACTGTTAAAAGGGTCTGTCAAGAAAATGCATGAATAAATTACACAAAAACAGTGAGACTTTGATTTTTGTTTGGTTTTTTTAAGACATGAGTGGTGCACGCATCTTAATCAACAGAATTGATGTGTAATTGATGTGTGTGTTCTGAATCATGCCTGATTTCCTTAGTGACAAATGTATTTGTATTACTTACTAACATTGCAGGGCTAGGACAGATGTGGGCGTGTGAACTGGATGTTTTGTCTCAGGTATCAACACATTTACTAAGTTCCAGTTGCAGAACCTTTCTGGTTCACTCATTGCTAGTAACAGAAGTAAATTTCTAGATCCTACGATGTACATTTAGGGCCGGTAGTTTAAAAAGGGGGAAGTGGGGAGTGTAAAACAGAGGTTTCAATGCGTCCTGTGGAGAGGAATGAAATATGCCTTTAATAATGGTCTGTGGACAGGGCTATGAAGTTTAAGGTCATACTGTACCACCCTTTATATGCAGCAGGGCTCACACTGGAGATTAACATAAAGATTGAGCATAGAATATGGCTCTTGTATGGGAAGCCAAGTTACTATTGCATCAGTATCACTAAGTGCGGGACAATTTGCAGCACGCTTTCAGGACCACCACTGTTTCTGCCTAGTGTCTCACCAGTTACATATGCAGTTAGCCAGTTTGCTGGCACTACTGTAGTAACTGAGTGCACAAATTTGGTGTGAAATTGCACATCTAAACTATTGGGAACTTTGGTCCTCAAATTGTCGTCATTAGGCTTCACAGTTTATAATCTCTTGCAATAGATGGGAACAGGTCACTTTTCTTAGGGCTGGTTTCAGGATGTGTAAAACAGCTCTTCACTTAGCTCATTTGGAAGGTTTTCTTTGCAAACGAGGGACAAAAGCTTTTTAAATTGAAGCTTAGTTTCTGCAGAATCCGAATCTGTTGTGGGCTGGTCAAATTAAGTAAGACAATTATTTGACATCACTACTGTGAACAGAAAAAGTTGAGAGAATGTAACTAGGAAGGAACCTGAGGGCAGTGTCGGTCCCACTTTAGTGTAGTTGCACTGTAAGGGCTTTCCAGGAACTCCTGGGCTCTGCCAAAACTGTATTATTAATGACGTTAAATGCTTAATGAAAATCGGTTTGATTAGTCTAAAATCTTGTCATACTGGTAGGAACAAAATTAACTTTCAAGAGACTTTTTTAAATGTCTGCCTGAAATTTGACATCAGTTACTGAATCATAAGATCTCTTATAATGGTAAATTTTTGAGTCTCAGCAAGTGGCAGATTGTCCAGGGAAAGCCACAACAACAGGGCTACTTAAACAATGACATACTTCTCAATGTAACATAATACAAACATCATGACTTTGTCAGGCTGACAATATAGCCAGATTTATCCTTCAACACTTTGTTGCAAGTGTAGAGTTATAGAAAATATCACTTCCATATTTAGAAATCAAACCATATAGTGAATTAGTGATGTAATCAGCTGCGGTGAATTATTTACTCTTCACATACTTGGAAGAAATGATCTATTATGTGTTTGGTGGTTAGACTATGTGAAATATATCTTGAAATTTCACAATTTCTTTAGTAGAAGACCCAACTTTGGATTCATGTGTATTGTCTTTCATTACAGTAACTTGCATCATGTAACAAGCTTCAGACAGTACTTGACAGTACAGGAAAATATCCACTTACTACTTCTCTTACCTGCTTCATCTTCCAAAGACTGCTTTTCCTCCACAAATGTCTTCAAAAGGCAATTTGGAATCCCAGAAAGAATTTTTTTGCATTTCTGTCCTTCATTTGATTGCGTGTAAAATTTCTGTTATCCAGCCAGTTGGAGTTCATATGACTAGATGCTAACTAAAATGAAATTCCCTAGTAATAGTGGTAGTGTTTACTTGGACATTGTTTCCCATTAAATATGATTTACTGCTATTTTGTCAGAGTTTTGAAGAAGTAATTTAGACAATCCCTGGGTGCTTGACAAAACAAAAGTTTGAGGGGTGTTTGAACCTTCAATTAGTGAGGCATTGTTAGAGTGGAGTAAAATGACAGGTGGCTTTAGAGTCAAACAAAATAGCTTGATTGGGGTTTTTTTTTTAAGGCACAGTGGGGAAAGTGACCCCCACCCTTTTTTGCTTAAAACATAATACAGCTGGAAACTTTCTTGATATAAAATACTGACACTAAATATTTTACTAAGTGCACATTTACAGTAATTTACACTAACTTACCTCATATTAGGTTTATAATAGTTCTTGCCTGACTTCTTAAGTTTTACGCAGCATGGCAGTTAGAGATTTTGCTCTTCAAACTGTCTCAAACTTTATTTTAAAATGCAAAAATGATTTGTTTTTAAAAACAGAGGCTGTGGGAGCATCTGGTCAACGTCCTGTTTTCTGTCCTGTCCACAAACAAGAACAGTTAAAACTTTTCTGTGAAACATGTGACAGACTGACATGCAGAGACTGTCAGTTATTGGAACACAAAGAACACAGGTACAATTATTAACATGTCTTAATTCCTGTGGTGCATTTTCTCAGAGCAGGAGGAAATGATATTAATCTCAAGCATTTGTGCCATAAATATTGCTGTATTTACTGTTGATTAGACCAAAATGCCCTCTTGGTGAGAGGAGCTCACTTGGCCTCCTGTTTAAGGCCTTGCGTTCTACAGGTGACTTAAGTCATAAGCATAAATGAATATTTTAGTCTCATTCTCATCTATGGTGGACACTTACAACAGTCACACAGTGCTACATGACTGACTCCCTGCTTATGACTGGTGTAGCAAAGGGTGCTGCAACTTGTAAGGGTGGTGCATTGGTAGAGGTATGTGGAATATCTAGGACTGGATTCAGAAAACTGCTGATCAGGATTTGAGGTGAATTAACAGATTAGGATGTAAATTTGCCTGGCGCTCACTGGAGCTGTCATTTTAATGTGTACACAAATAAAATATAATAAAACACAGACAGGCACAATCTTGAATTTAAAAAAAGGGGTGCTATGAATAAGCAGAAGCTTATAGTTGTGAATGATGGGTGGAGTAATTTTCTGAAAAGGGCATGGTTCAATATAATGTGTACTGTACAACTTTTACAATAAATCACAAAGCTTTGTGCATATATAAGGCTTACATATATAAGATTTGCATCATGGATGAATGTACTTGCCCAACACAATGGCAAGTCTGATCCACTTGTCTTGGTATGTTGCTTGTCTGAAACTTATCTAATTCCACATAAAAATGGTGAGGCTCGTATCGTATAAAGAATAAGTTTTTCTCTCATTTTGTATTAGTCTTAAGAAATTATCTGATCCACTGGAGGGAAGGAACTGTTGAAGAGCATAAAGTCCTTGAAGTCTTATGGTTGTGCAGTGATTTGAATGGTGCTGTTTGGAAATTTTGGTAAGTAGTTATGCAGTGGTGTAGTAAGGATTCTAATGTGCAAATATATATTTCAAGTAATCAACTATAGAAATAAAACTCTGCACGTTGGGAGCTTTAGCAGACCATTGCAGAACTGCTTACTGCAGTCTGTCTCCAGACAGCACTTGCTTCTCTGTAAAGCTGCTCTTGGTTTATTTTGGACAATGGTTTGAAACAGCTGATCTAGCAGTTTTAGTACCTTTCCAGCATAGGCAATAACTTCATAGAAAATTAAAGCAGCTTAATAGAGAACTCTTAATTTCTAAATTACTGACAGATTCATAATGTAAGCAACTGAAACACATTTCTGGCCCAGTTTTTTTCGTGGGTTTTGATTATAAATAATCTCAAAATACAATTGTCAAGAATATTGATGTCTAGGTTTGTTGAGCTTTTGCTTGGTAGCCTGCTTTACATTTCCACCTGTTGTACACTTGACACTAATTGATTAACAATCCATAAATAGACACATCTTGTTCTGCAGTGTATTCTTTTCCATAAGACTTCACTAATAACCTGTTTTCAGGTGCCACTAAATAGAAACTTTTATTTAAAATGGCTCTTCTGTGTGCAGCTGTAAATTACAGATGGACAAGATACCTGCTTTTGCTTTCAAGTTAAAGTGGTTTTTTTATGGAGCTTTGTAAAACGTTTAAGCAAAATCGTGCCAGGTGAACATAAGAACTGTTTTTAATCTCCTGCTTATTCCTCACCTGACATAATCCTCTGAAACACAAGAGTCTGTTGAATCACTATCTGAATAGCCACAGGGCGCAGCGTTCAGACTTGAGAGAACTTAGGTCATAAATATAAATTAATACTTCAGTTTCATTCTCATCTATGGTGGATACTTATAACAGTCACACAATGCTACGTGACTGGCTTCCTGCTTATGAAAAGAAAGGAACTTCTGAGTAGGCTGTAGAAAGCTGATATTGTCCTGTGGTAATAGACTGAAATGGACTAGTTGGTTTAGGTTCCTTCCAATCCAAATATTAAAAACTAGAATAAAATCCAGTTCTAGGTAACTTTTAAATAACAGGAGTGTTGTGCCAAAAGCTTAGCAAGAAATAAACTCAGTGAAATTTCTTTTTTGCAAAAGTTGACTTATCTTCTCAAGCAATATTTCTGAAAAAAGATACAAAAGCTTCCGCACATATTATTCTTTGGTTAAAACATTGTCTGAGTGTTTTTTGTATCTGTGGGCCTTTCACATTATATATTTCAGGACTTGTTACGTTTTTCCCTTTTGTATATGGAAAGTACCATTGTGCTGATTTAGAGGGATGAGGCTCTTGTAATTCAAACCTGCTCATTGTTAGTTCAAAGTTGATAGTATTTTGCAAAGTACAGTAATAGTACAAGAACAGTAATAGCCTGGTCTAAATAGCACACTATTTACTGGGGCTTATTGCACAAATGTTAAAGTAAGAAATGGGGTTTTTTGCATACTTTAAACACTAGAGTCAGACATTCTCTCTATTAGATCTCACAATTGCACTTTTAGATTCCAAATGAGGCTTATTTACCCTTACAATGATAGTCTTTGAGCAGAGTATAAATTCCTTTTGTTCCATCACTGGAGCTCCCTGATCTCTTGAAAAGTGCTCTAATTTACCCTAGTAAGGGAGGGAGAAGCATATTCTGGGGCTCTCTTGGTTAAAGTTCCTAATGCTATTACTAAATTGCACTTCAAAAGCTTGGGATTTATATACAGCTAAGCCATTATCTAAGTAGCAAGTGACCCTCTGGATTGCTTTATGCTATGAAGTTAGGTTAAGGTAAGTAGCCTGGCACACCCTATTTGTGCCTGTATTGATGGTCAAATTTTTCTCTGACATAAGTGCGCTGTAACAGATGCAATAAAACCAATTCCCTTATTGGCATAGAGCCATGGTTGGTCGACCTTCTGAGATCAACCCAGTGCGAGTATAAACAGTGCATGACCTGTTAGCCTTAACAATCCTCCAGCAGCTGCCCCACAATGCTCCATTTCCTGCGACAATAACTGCTGTTGTCACAAGGTTAAACTCCACTGACCAGGGGTCACACAGACTGGAAGGTATGCCCTTTAAACTCCCATGGGTGGTGTTGAAATCCCTTTCCTGATTGCCCATCTTAGTGAGTTCACCTAGCAACTCACCATTGTGATCAAATGTCCAACTGACTATGCCAGCTCTGTGCAGACAGACACATACTAGAAGCTCTCCTGCCTGAAGTAGACAGGAAGTAATGGCTTTCCTGGGCCTGTGGGGAGAAGAGGCTGTGCAAGAACAGCTGTGGGCCAACTGTAGAAATATGGACATCTACAAACTGCACTGGGGATGCAGGCAAAGAGGTACGACAGTGATATGCAGCAATGCCATGTGAAAGTGAAGGAAGTTCACCGAGATATCACAAGGCCAGGGAGTGCAACAATAGATCTGATGCTGTGCCACAGACCTGCCACTTCTACAGTCAACTACATATATCATACTTGGCAGAGAACTCACCCGCACGCCGCCAACCACCATGGAGATCTTGGAGGAGCCTGACACAGAGACCTCTTCCATGAACCTCAAGGAGGAGTAGGAAAAGACGACATTGGACTCCAGCAATGCCATGAACCTGGACCAGTTTAAGACTCTCTGCCACGGTCTAGTCAGTCCTACCAGTCAAGTGCAGATGAGCCTGATGAAAAGGGGATTTGAGTAAGTGTGTATATATGCCTTTTTCCTTAAAATGTTTCTTTATAGATGACTCTTGGCCAGCTCCCAAGTTAACAAGACAACGGTTTTGACTTTTCATCCTATCTCTCGTGAGAGAAGAGATAGATTTGGCGTGTGATTTTCATTCCCCCATTGGGTTAGGCGGGGGAATGTAGAACACTTTTTTTAGGTATGTAGGGAAGTCCCTTGCATCCTCTTCATACTCTGCAATCCTTTCCTCAAGGTTTCTAGAGATGACTGCCTTGTTCCTTCCTCCCTGGTAGGATGCTTTCCCACGCTACTCCGTGATGAGCTTAACTAACACCATTGCAGTAAACAAGCTAGCAGCATATGAGCCCAGGTGGCTTCAGGACACCAGTAACAACTGTGTTCTCTGTTCCATTGTGACCCTCAGGACTGAGAGAGCAGCTAAAATCACCACTACCCGTGGAATATAGTGCCAGTGTCGCATACTTGTACCCATGGAACAGGGACTGAAATTTCATAGCTTCATGCAACAGGAAACCCTTCCACCCCCAGCCTCCTTGTCTCTAGCAGCCATACTCACAATCACTGGGGCTGGAAAGAAAGACTGTGTCAAGGCACTCCAAAACCAGTGTGTCAATAAGCATGTCTTATTAAAAGTGCTTATGAGAATGAAGAGAGGTTTGAAACTTCTCTCCTTTTCCTGTGTGACTGTAAATTCAATGACAGATCTATTTTTATCAGTAACTGCTGCTATTGAGGTGGAGAAAGAGGAGGACTAGGGATGACACGTTCTGTGAGAACCTGCATTGGTCTGTGAACAAAGGTCTTGGATTGCCAATATGACCAAGAGCATGGAGAAAGACAGAGGATGGAAAAAAGGCCCGGGAGTCCCAGCAGGAGGAGCAGGAAATGCCCCAGGACATAATGGGTATGTTTACACTGCAGTTAAACACCTGTGGCTGGCTTGCGTCAGCTGACTTAGTCTTGTGGGACTCAGGCTATGAGGCTGTCTAATTGCTATGTATATTCAGGCTCAGGCTGGAGCCTAGGCTTTGGGATTCTTGTGGGAGCCCTCACAGCCCAATATCTGTTAGTTCAAGTCAGCTGACATGGGTCCAGCCACTGGTGTTTAATTGAAGTGTAGACATACCCTGTGGGTTATCGCAGGCACAAACCCAAATGCTGAAGACCCTGGTGGACCTACACGTTGAAAAATACCAGACACTCCACCCTTTGCAGTCTTTGGAGAACTCCATGGTTGCTGCTCCCTACTCCCTGCCCCAGCATACCACATGGCATCACAGGGCACATCATTACCCCTCTCACTCCATTCTGGGGGACTGCAAGGGGAACCACAGCTTCACATATGCTGGTCTATGAAACCACAGCTGGTGTATGTGTAATCACAGCGGATTACATTTGTTTATTCAAATAGACATAAATGTGGACTTTTATCATTTTAAATTATAACCCTTTTAAGTTATGGTAAAAACTTGTATAACACTGCTCCTGGTTTTTGGTTTGGGGTTTTTTTGCACATTGATTTTCTGCACTGCTTTTTCTACTCAATAAAACTTCTATTTTTGGAGAATCAAATTATCTTTATTAGTTCACAACAAATATTGTCGAATGCATAGCAGTTGTCAGAGCACACCAAGCACCACATAATTCATAGTTTTGGGAAAACACCCTGTCATAGTTACCAATATACAGTAAATACTATACAGTTCTTAGCAGCACCCAAAGACCCCAGCCGAGAGAACACTCCATCAGAGAACACTGCTGACTGTTAAAGTTCTCTTCAAAGCCTCCCTCAACCACAGAGCTCCATGTTGGGATCTTGTAATAGCCTTTGTGTCTGGCTGGTCAGTCATCACACAGCTGCCTTATCCTCTGCCCTGGCGGCAGCCTTTACCCCTTTGCCTCACAGATACTATGCAAGACACAACAAGCAGCTATAGCCATAAGGCATATTTTTCTCACCAAGATGCAATCTAGTGAGCAAGTATTGTAAGTATCCCTTCAGTCTACCATATGCACACTTAACTCTCATTCTGCACTTGCTGAGCCAATAGTTGAATCCTTCCTTTGTGCTGTTCGGGGGGCCAGTGTATGGTTTTATGACCCAAGGGAACAAGGGACAGATAGTCTAGGTCCCCCAGAATCACTGTGGGCATTTCAGTATTTCCAGTAGTAATCCGTTGGTTGGGAACAAATGTCCCCACTTACAGCTTTCTGAACAGTCCTGTGTTCTTAAGGATGCAGTATTGTGCACTTCCCCTGACTAGCCCACATTGATATCAGTGAAGTATCCACAACGATGCATCAATACTTGCAGGTGGAAAAGTAGCCCTTTCTGTTGATGTACTCTGTCAAGGTTAGCTGGTGCTAAAATAGGGATATTCTAGCCCTCTATAATCCCACTGTAGCTTGCTGCAAATCCATCCACTATGTCTTGCACAGTGCCAAGAATCACAGTCCTGCATAACAGGAGATGATTAATGCCCCATACAATTGTATGAAAATGGCGTTCACTGTGGGTTTTCAACTCCAAAATGATTTCCCAGTGACCAGTAGTAATCCAACATTACAAGTTGCCAAAGTGCAATTATCACTCATTTCCCTCTCACTCTGATGTCCTTGTGCTGGAGGTTTCGGGCAAGTCTGATACACAAATCCAGGAAGTTTTATGCAGCCACTGCTTGTCATGTTAAACCTGCATTACAATGTGGTCTCACCACTCGAGGCTCATTTCTGAGGCCCAGAGGAGATGTTCCATAATCTGCAGCTGCTCCCTGAAAGTCATCAACAACTTTGACTTGTTTTTTCACTGTCTCTCAGCAAACTGTCCTTGAAGAAATCCTCATGTCCTGGATGTTGCAGCACTTCCTTAAGGTCTGCATATACAAGAGCATTGTGCATCCTGTATTTGCAACATTCCTGAGGCTCAGAGCTCTGTGGGCACCATGCTTCTGTCAGATTGCAGACACTCAAAAGTGCCACATGGGTTTGTGGGATTTTTTTAAAAGGTGCTTAAAACATGGAGTGTATGGATGCCTTTATGAGATGGAGAAAGTTGCATGCTTAGAACTTGACCTTTAGCTCCCAGAGATCCCTGGACGTGAGTCATTACTATCCCACAAACCATTGCAAAAATGTCCCCAAAAACTGGATAGCGGTGTAGCGCACTGGGATACCTACCCATGGTGCACTGCATCTTGCATTCACCCAAGCACTCTTGGTGAGTACATGCAGCATTGACTCAAACAGCTAAGTATGCACGCACCCAAGTGATGTACAAATTTGGCAGCTGTATGCTGCCACAACTTGACTCAACTGAAGTTTGTAGTGTAGACACGGCCTTCATAGTGGGACTCCTTAAAAAAAATCATGGAGGGTAAGGAGGAAGATATCTTAGTAGGTTAGACACCTGACTGGAAAAAGATCACAAGATCTTGAAAGTATTTCTTAAATTCTCCTTGTCATCCTTAAGTCCTCTGCCTTTTCTGTTGACTGTCCTCTATTAAAGTGCACTGCACTAAGTGGCAAAGCATACCTGTTTTCATCCTGTCGGATACTATAGCCTTTTGTACTCTTTTCAGATAATACTTAGTGTAGGTGCTTTAGAAGTGATGTCTGTTCAGTTGGAGAGATTTGGGGTAAAATGTGAAGAGATGTGAAGTAAAAAGATGTTAGAATGTTTAACAGCGTTCAGTTTACATTATTGTTGAATATGAACAACATAGTGTGAAAGGTGAAATCACTTGTCCTATGGTGAAGACTATTCTAGCAGTAAGAATATCTTTAATTTTTGACTGGTCTTTATGCACTGTTCTTCTTGTCCATATGTTTTCTTAACAAAAGAAAAACACGTAATAAATTTTCCCCCCACATAATAGATGTTAAAAGGAATGTCTTTCAAATATTGACAAATGATAAAATTGTTTGAGGTTTATTTTGGGGTGTCCCTTTTACATAATATCCTATAGTTTATTATCTTGTGAACACAGTAATGCTTTTCATCTCTCAATGTATAGAAAATTTAAAATGGTGCACAAATGACTTAGGTTTTTTCCTCTTTGGGAGCTTTATTATGCCATTATCATCGCTTATAAGTATTGTAAATTGAGCAAGTTTTGGCTTTAAATCACTATTTGCCAGTAATTATGCCATAATTTGTCGAGCTTTTACTAGCAAATACAGGTTTAAATCCATGTTGAGAAGCTTCAGTTTCAGTGCATTGCTCCACAGTAATTGGTATCCTGTTTTGTGGCTTGGAAAGGTATCAATTTTTGGAAGAAGCTTTTCAGAATCAGAAGGGTGCAATTGAGAATCTGTTGGCCAAACTTCTTGAAAAGAAGAACTATGTTAATTTTGCTGCTACTCAAGTGCAGAATAGGTAAGTACCTACAAATAATATTCAAATGTGTCAGTAATGCATTGTGCATTTAATAAAGCATATTGTTCTTCCTTTTGTAGGCCCCTAATTTGCTTGTGCTTAAATTCTAGTTGGTTCCCTATATCAGTTATACTGGACTTATAACTGGAATGCTTTATATCTTCTTATGCTTGTCCATGGCACACTGTTACAACAACATAAATGTCAAAGTAGGTGACCTTTTATGGAACTGCTGATTCCATCAAAGGTGTGACATGATTTACTACTATAGAGTAAAATAACCTCTACTGCTCTCGTCTCCATCAGTTAGAATTCTGTGGGTGACAGAAGTATTGGCCATACAGTTTAATAGACACATCTTTCAGACTAGAAAAGACAATAGTTGGAGATGTTAAAATAAGAAATTAGAAGCGAAGAGAATTAATACTTCACACTAGTTCAAGCAAAACATGAAAGAGCAGTTAAACATAAAACAGGAACAGAAAAGTTAAACAATTAAATTATCAAATCAGTGTCAGACTATGTAAACTTTCTCCTTTATTTGCCAAGAATTAAATTCTAGATGGCTTAGCAGCAGCATTGGGTTAACAACTTCTTATCTTTTAGATAGAAAGCAAATAAGCCATACTTCTGCAATTATCAAATAATTTTAAAATACAGAAATTGCTGCTTTATTTTTTTAAGGGGGAAAAAATGACTGTGTAGTATTTGGAGGCATAGTATAAAGTGACTGCCTGATAATACATTTCTCTTTTTTTAGGATAAAAGAAGTAAATGAAACTAACAAACGAGTAGAACAGGAAATCAAAGTGGCTATTTTCACCCTCATCAATGAAATCAATAAAAAGGGAAAATCTCTCTTACAGCAGCTTGAGGTACAGTTAAGAGCAAAAAAAAAGTTAGTTTTTGTTCACGAACTAGCTGTTTCAAACCCCTGTTGATAACTTGCATTCCATTCTTGAGTGAGTAGTTTGTGCTGTGTAGACAGGTTTTTCAGTGCTATGCCACACAAGTGATGTTACGCTTGGTGTTAAATGTCCTCTGGTCCTTTCATTGATCTAAAATGCTATGGCTTTCTTAATTTGTACATCTGTCTTATAGCCCCATTTTAAACTTTTTTTATCATAGGTAAATGTCTGGAAAAAGTTCACTCTGACCCAAACTGCCATGTTCCTATCTAAAACATATTTCTGAGGTCTGTAAACACTAGTCGTCCTCTTAGAGGATAAACAGTGTGCATGGACGTGGAACTAACATGACTCATCACTGCTCATTCACTTGCTTTTTGCACCTCCTCTCCCAATACCATATCTAGGAGGCACTCTCTTGAGAATGTCAGCTCTTAGAGACTCATTTTGTCTGAAACACATACTGCATTGGTGCTACGTAAATGGCAAATATTTGCCAATTGCCTATTTGCTCTACAGTTTGTGTGACAATGCAACCAGAACCAGCTTCTCCCCTCTCCTCCTGCTCTTCTGAGGTGGTAGAGGCAAAGGAGAGGTAGCTTATCCTCCTTGCTTGGTTACCCTTCCTTACTTAACCTAATTTAAGCTTGTCAGTATACTTTCAAGTAGTGAGTGGACAGTCTGCATCTGAGACTTAAATAATTCTTACTTGATGGGGCAGAAGCTGAATGTTGCCAAAATATGATGCAAATGACTCTGTTCATAACATCTCCTTGTCTCCATCCCAGGAAATTTCCTCACTTCAGCTTCATGACTCCTCTATGTGACCTTATACAGTGCTCTCTGTTAAACTGCCTCATAGGCGTAGCTTGTTATATTGTTTTAAATTGTTTGAGTTGACAAAAGGTTGGTTGAAAGACACCAATATGTCTCAATAAATTGTAATGAAAATGTACTGGCTGAAGCAGGACCTACTCATCTACTCCTATGACTCTGATGGCAAATTAATATTATCACTCAGGGAACTTCTTTGGGGGGGATTGGGGTGATTTGAGGGTGGAGGAACAGACTAAAAGTAGGATTCTGCAAGGCTACATTATATGTAAGGATTGCTTACTACTACTTTGTACCGCAGTAGATGTCTTAACATCAGATTGTGCATCCTTGGAGTTGTGAAAGTCATCCTTCAGAATTGATGCTCTAATTCCTAGTAACTAAAAGAGCTGATACATTCCAAATAATGGGTTCAGAAATCTGGTAGGATAGCTGTTGTACGTTTTTACATGAATGTGTAAAGCACCAAATTACATGCTTTTATTAAGCTCTTAAAGCATGTGCATAGAATCATAGGAATGTAGAGGTGGAAGGGACCTTCAGATTTTTCCTAATACCTAATCAAAATCTCTTTTGCTGCAAATTAAGACAATTACTTCTTGTCCTACCTTCAGTAAACGCGAAAAACAATTGCTCAGTTTTCTTTGTAACAACCCTTAAAGCTGAAGTCTGTTAACTGTTATCAGGTGTCATCTTCCTTCCAACACTCCCTTCTCCCCCCAATTCTTTTCAGTTTTAAACAGTTTGGGGTTTGGTATACAGAAACCGCAGCCTGCTTAGCACTGTGGCAAGCACCATTAAAAATCCTTTTTAACCTTTTATTAAAGATACAGATAGGAAAGAAAAACAGTTATAGCATTTGAAATGTAAAGTATTAAATAAGGCTTTAATTTAAACAGCATCCCTTGTTCCCTTTCACTTTAGCTGTAGAGTTTTTGGAAGGCAAAAATGGGAAATAAAAACAGCAAAGAGAAAATTTAACTTCTGTCTCTGGTGTTGATTCCCTTGGATCCTTACTGCTAGAAAAACAGGGGCTCAGCATGCTGTCTTACCAGCCACTTTGAGACTTCACAGATTTGTACCAGTATCAGGCTGTTTAGAGCATTGCTTTTAGCTGCCCCTTTCTGGTCAGAGGCTCAACAGCAGTGTTGCAAAATATACAGCCTTGGCTGGCTGAGCCAGACTCTTAATAGACAGAAGTAAAAAGGAAAGATAAGAGAGAGAAGAAATAAGGCAAAGGATACGTTGGAGGTGGGGGTAGAGACAGTCTCTCATACCAGGTGGTGGTCAGGATTTAACCAGAACAAGTGGAGGTGACTCTGTCATCTGGCTCCCGTTCTATGGCCCACTCCATTCATGATAATGAAGGCACAGCGATGTCAACTGGATTCCGGGCTCCCAAGAGATACAGGGGTGGAAGCTATGACGGTGAAGCTCACTCCATCCCCGTTCACTTAGCTAGCATTGCAACAGCCTGTGTCTCTGTGTTTTCCCTCAAAGTGTGTGTTGGGTTTGTTTTTGTTTTTTAAGAACCCCAGAAGGGAGTGGTGGGTGGAATAGCACATCTCATTATTTTGTTCACCATTAGGCCTAATTTCTGACACACCCATTTTGGTCCATTAATTTCCTGTCCCAAACTTCTCTTGTTTACCAGGCATGATCTTAACATGGACCTTGAGTTATATCAGTAGATCTTTTTTTCTGAACTAATTTAGGCTTTTCCACCTTTTCCCTTCGACCTTTATTATAGGTGGTTATGACACTTTATAAACATTCTCTCCGTTTTTACAGTTAGCTGACACAGTAAATTTGTGGGCTCAGTTATCACAACAGTACCCTAGGGTAAATTTCAACTTGAATACATCTAACTTAACTTAATACTCTTGAGTCTGTTCTTTTCTTATTCTGGCTTGAGTTCCTTCTCCTTTGTTGTTAATATTAATAGTGACCCAGTGCTTAACCTTTATACCTTATGTATACTTCTAAATTAATGATATTGCAATCTAGCTTCCAGCTTCATTGAAATCTATCTTAAACTCATCATTGCAAGAATTTTAAAGTGTAATGCTTTCTGTGGCTTCTGAAGCCCGGAACTCTACAACTGCTTCTGGCTATTAAATGTTAGTGTTACAAAGTGGTGTAGCAAGGACCCAACCTGCCATGATTATTCAGTTGGTCAGCCTGAGATCTGAACTAGATTTTTGTTCCTAAATCAGCAGTAGATAGCAATCCTGTTGAAACTGTCAAATGTGGTGTAAAATAGATGCCTGTGATCATTGAAGGTCCAATGGTCTCTTTCATAAAAGTGGAGATGCAGACCCCAGGACTATGGCCAAATTTCCACAGAATTCCTGCCTCACCCACTGCACAGTTGGTGCTCAGGGAATGAGGCTTTTGTTAAATATTTCTTCTGTCATTGTTCAGGATGTGGCCTCTGCCTTATTTACTATATGCAGTCCCAGCCCTGCACTGAATATGGAATTATTCATTTCCTCATGGTCTTTATGAGGTCACTTATCACCTAAACATCACAAATGAATTTATATCCGCATCTCCCCTGTGAGATGAATATTATTCTGCCCATTTTACAGATGGGGAAAGTGAGACAGACTTGCCTGAGGCCATATAGGACTGTAATTCAAAACCACCTCACTCCCAGCTTTGTCCTTTATTCTCCGACCACACTGTCTTCTTTTTTAGAGGTACTGAGCATCCACAGCTGATTGTCTTCAGGTGCAGCTGTGAGTGGCCAACACTTCTGTAAATTGGGCCTCCACTGTGTCTAGTTGGGCTCAAAAAGTTGAACGTGCAATTAGTGGCAACGTCAATTTTGACTAAATTGCTAAGCATCACATAGTAATATTGTAACAGTGTCAGGGACAGAACTGAGTTTGTCCTGTGTGACATTCAAATGCCTTAACCACAATAGCAATCTACCTCTTCTCCCCCACACCCGCTGCTGCTAGGAAAAATGAGGATGGGAGGACCTACTAATAGCCTTACTTGCTCCACAAGCCCACTTTATTCTTGGAGCACCATTCCTCCTGTACACTGAATGAGATGGGTCCTATGGAAAAAACAGCATGTGATCACATGGTTAAGACTGCATCATGTGGGGGCTGAACTAATGTTTTATGGGCAACCTAAACTCTGACACTTCTGTTTTTTGAGTGTTTGACTTTGCAACCTAAATAACGTTCTCATGTACTTTTCTAAGCCTTTTTTAAAGGAAAAGGGTAAACTATCTGACGCTGTAACAACCCTGCCTTACCATGCATCCTCATTTTTTAACCCAGAGCTTTAGCACTGCAGTACAGACTTCTGCCTATGTTAGCTGGCAGCTATAGAAGGCTGAAATCTGTCCCTCGGGGGTTAGGCGCTGGGGCCATCTTCTGCAGTTATGGAGGAGCCTCTGCCCCATGTGCTGCTGACATAGGCCACTGGGGCTATTGGTTGCATTTGTAGGGGAGGGTTGTTGGAGTTGGGGGAAGTCCAGTCCAGTTCTCTCACTCTCACATCACTACTATACAGTTGCTACAGCAGCAGCTTGGCTGGCCACTCTTGAGTTCCCAGTGTAACAAGTGCTTTTGTGGCATCATGCAACCGAAATGGTACTGACAACCCAAGCAACAAAGGGAAAATGAGAGTTTGCAGCAGTTCATGGCTTTGCTAAATCTGAGTGGAGTTTCCTGGGACCTAAAAGGTTCTCCAGCCTCAGTGCTTTTTCTCTCCTGAGTTTTGGACACCTGCTGCAAAGAATTGGCAGTGTTAGTACTTCAAGAAGCTTTTGTAAGGAAAGTGTTACGTAACTTAACAAGGTCACTGCAGCTCCTCCTAGAGTGTCTGTTGTTTTGAATCTTGTGCATTAGAATTCTGATATTAGTAGAAATGGTTTCTAAATCTAACAACCTGATTGAGCTTCTGTTTCTTTATAGAATGTGACAAAGGAGAGACAGATGAAATTGATACAACAGCAGAGTGACATCACAGGGCTTTCGCGGCAGGTGAAGCATGTGATGAACTTTACCAACTGGGCCATTGCAAGTGGCAGCAGCACTGCATTGCTGTACAGCAAGCGGCTGGTAAGGGAACCTGTCCATTCTAGAACTTTGACTGGTGTGTGACACACATTTCAGGGTCTTAATGTGTTTGCACCTCCAGCCTCGACAGAAGAGAGCTTTATGGTCATAAGACATAGTTTAGTGTAACCAGGTCCTTTACAGGGGAAGGAGAGCCAGTTAATCACACTCCATGTCACAAACTCTGAACATTTTGATTTTGATATAATGAAAGCATGTTTGCCGGTGTAGTGACCCATCTCCTTGGTGTAAGAGTCAGGAATGGCTAGTTACATCTTTCTTTGGTAGAGCCTTGTGCCATCAGAGCTGTAACAGTCCCTGTGTAAACTGTTGAGACCCTTTTCCAGTTCCCTGGCTGTATCCTTTGAAGTGGGAGATTCATGGTTCCACTTTTTGGAGTAATACCTTGTGAATCAGCTATATCAAGTTACACCCAGTAGTTGCCAGCAGTGATACCTAGCAGGCCCAATAGGCTTGAAACTTGTGTGTTTTCCTTCAGGAGCCTGTGGATGATATGCAGTGACACACACAGTTTCTTCAAAACGAAGGATGAATTTTGCTAAGAGAGAGACAGCACTAGAGAAGTAAATTTAAAATAAGAGACCTGTGCACATACTCTTACTTAGCTTGGCATTCAGCTACAGCTCCTAGACAGACATCACTTAGCCTTAATGCCATAAGTCCTCGTCCCTTCTCTTAGGCAACAAGTTATAGCCTGTTGGCTGCACACCCCCAATTCTGTCACTCTTCACAGAACATTGTCTTTTGATCTCCAGGTTTTCAGCCTTGGCAAAACAGCTGTCAGCAGGATTGGATCTGAGGAGTGTTCCTGGCTTAAAACTTGACTGTTGTATTCAGGTGTTTACTTGGATGTGTTTTATATAGGCTTTTTTTTATGTAGGTTTTTATTTTAGGCTTTTTTTTATATAGGTTTTTATGTTTCCTGTTTGGTTTCTCTGACATCCCCTTTTGATCTAATTCTATGCATTCAAACAGGGTAATATCACAGAGATACAGAGGCATATATGTTGCTTATAAAATCTAATATAAATATTTCCCAGTTCTCAACAAGAATCATGTAGCTACATTTACTTCAGTAGGAAATGCTTATTTTCTGGCTGGAAAACAAGTTATAAAATGTTGATCTTGGGAATTGAGGGATAGCATTGTGTTTAAAGTTGTCTTTATGAATGAACAACAGAGTCTAGTTCTGCTGGGAATTCATTTACAAAGCAAGACTGAAATCAGGTTGTGAAAGCAGGACAAAGCAGGACTGAAATCAATGTTGCTAAATTATTCTTGCTATTAGAAGATCAGATGGCTAAATAAGAACATAAGAGTGGCCCAACTGGGTCATAGCAATGGTCCGTCTAGCCTAGTGCTCTGTCTTCAGACAATGGCCAATGCCAGATGCTTCAGTGGGAATGTCTTTTTGATAGTTGATCTTTTTTTGGCCTGCCTAATTATACTTTTATACCAGTCAATATTGTGATAGTTGAAATTCCCTATTGTAACTAAGTTTTCTATTTTTATCGTCTCTGTAATCTCCCTGAGCATTTCACTATCACCATCTCAGTTAGGTGGTTGGTACTATATTCCTGTTGCTATACTGTTACTATTCAAGCTTGGAATTTCTATTCATAGAGATTCTATGAAATAGTTCCGATGCATTTAAGATTTTTACTATATTTGATTCTGTGCTTTCTTTCACGTATATCGTGCAACTCCCCCACCAGCATGACCTTTTCCTGTCATTCCTTTATATTTTATCCCCTGGTATTATTGTGTCCCGTTGATTGTTGTTCCACTGAGTTTCTGTCATGCCTATTATATCAATATCCTCATTTAATATCAGGCACTCAAGTTCACCCACCTTAGTATTTAGACTTCTAACCTAATGCTGTTTCACTGACTTGAAGAGGGAGATGCTTTGGAGTGCACACTCTTTTAGTCCATTAGCACTGTGGAGTAGGAATTTTAAGGTAAACTCATTAATATGAATTACATCTGAGTAATGGCAGAAGTCCTATTGTCTGATGTTATCAAAGGGTGAAAGTTCTTTGAACAATTCAACTGAAGATAGAGTTAGAAGGTGTTGAGATTAGAAGAAGTTTAAACTAACTAGTCAATGTTCTAAATAATTGTTACAGATCGTCAAGCCTAATCACCTGGATTTATAAATTAGCATAATTTATTTATAAAGCAAAGAAATGTAAAGTAATCTAATCTAAATCTAAAGTAAAATGTAAAACTATATTTTCTAAGACCAGAATGCGGTAGCTCTACCCACTAGTGAAATAGACCCTAGCCCTTGTGAGTTGTATTTAAGGCTGCCTACATTTATAATAAAAGGAGTATATATTTGTAGACACACGTTTTTCCCTTAACAGCAAGAATTTCTAAAACACTAGTTAGATTACACATTTATTGTATAATTGGGTAAAAACAACTAGTTGAGAACATCTCCTGAAAGCATGTGAGCAAATTAAAAGGTTAGAAATTGGACAGTACTTCTTAATATTAGCTTTTTTAGTTAATCATCAGTAATTCAGTCCTGGATTATTGGAAGACCAAGGGACCAGAACTTTTTACATACTACCAGTCTTGGAGACAATCAGCATTAAACAAATGATGTAGTCTGTTGGAAAGCTGGGAATCTTAGTGCGGCACACCATGAGATATATCTGACTCTAAAATCATGTTTTGCTTATGCTATTCTCCTTCATATGTTTAGCATTGCTGATGTGTGCTGTGAGAGTTGTATGGTGAATACCCTAACTTTTCAGGAATCTGATTCTACTTGGATGATTAAGAGGGAATGCTATTCAGCAATAGTTTTCTTTGGCAATGACCTAACTGGCTATTGAAAGTCATAATTTTATTTGGTATCTGACAGCTTTGTTGAACAAACTGTCTGCTTCTCCTTAATGTGTTCCCTCTTTGCTCATACATTCAGTGTCTCAATCAATCTTAATTTGTTTTTTGTGTCCCATTAGATTACGTTCCAGTTGCGTCATATTTTAAAGGCACGATGTGATCCTGTCCCAGCTGCTAACGGAGCAATACGCTTCCATTGTGACCCCACGTTCTGGGCAAAGAATGTAGTCAATTTAGGTGAGGAAATAACATCAAGTGTTTGTAGGAAGATTGGATTGTAAGGGGAGTTTTCAGTGTAGTACTAAGTAGTATGAAACAGAAGGAAATATTTTCTTTTCTGCAGTCAAGTCCTAAAGGTAGTCATGATGGAAATAGCTTTGATCACTTTGCATTCCATTTTAAGTATGTGATAACTGTAGTGTCACAGTGATGCCTGGTGTGTTCTCTTCTTGGGTTGACCGTGCTTGCTTGTGCATTGATACAGGATCCTTCTTTTTGATGCTAAGAGTAAGAGTCTCTGTCCAGATTTGGTATGACAGTTCCTTCCATCAAGACTTGCCTGCCATTTGGAGATTGGAATGTGCAAAACATTTGTGATGTGACATGCCCTCTGATGGTGCTTGGCATGCTGGGTCTTGCTCTGTTTTCCTGTTACCAGCTGGTGGAGAACCTCTTCTAATTGCTGCACCAGACTTCGTTTGTAAATCTTAATAGATGTATTCTACAAGCCTTTTCTTTTGACAGAATTTCGTACTTTTAGACTTATGTACTTACATACTTAGTAAACTTGGTCAAAATATTGAAGACAATGCATTTTTTTCTAAGTGGGCTCTCTATCTTTCTGAAGTCTATTTATTGGCAGGTAGATATGCAAATGTGGCCTTAAAGGGATGAACTCTTTGGACTTCTTAATTAGCTATGTATTGGGAATAATGGTAGATTTGGTTTTATCCAGTCATTAGATGTGTCTTAATGTACTTACACTGGCTCAAGCCCATTTTAACTTGTAAGAGGCCTGGATGACCCAGAGAAACTAGTTGTCTGGGTCCAAGCCAGCCCATGTCACGTTGTCTGAAATGTAAGTGAATTAAAACACAAACTTTGTAAAGTAGTTTTGGTTGCTAAACAGACAGTGTTCCTGACACAAAACCACAAAGGCAAAGAAATAAAAAGTCTATAGCTTCTGGGTGAAGGAGTCCAGGGTTGACACCTTACCACACCACAGATCATGCACTGCAACTGTAAGTGTGACTGAAAATGGGACATTGTTCTAACTGCATCCATTTGCTAGATTCCCCCCTTCTTCCCTGCCCTCCCCCAGCACTATTAGTTGTGGATGTTTTGGTTGATGGTTGTAATGAGAGAGAGTAAAGGGGTTGTGTGTACAAGTGTTGTGGAAAGGTTGGCATCCCTGAATTCAAGTTTCAGTGCATGGTCTGTGGGGTCCATTAGTTGTGATAATAGTAAGGTGTCTGCTTGGGGGTTAGGAGTACAGATTTACGTACTGGTAAGTGGCTTAACTTTCCAAGCTGTCAGGCATAGGGAGGCAACAATAATTACTTCACAATGATTTTTCTGTATATTAATTTCCTAATTTATGCTTATTTTGGGAGTGGCTTTAGATGAGGGAGGAGGGGGTAGAAGTGCAGCGAGAGTATTTATCGGTCAGCAGCTGCGCATGAACCTTTCTCTGTTGTAGGACAAAATCTGACAGGAAAGTGTAGTTCTTCATGGCGACGGTTTTGTGTACACCCACTACCTGTCCCCCCACCCCAAATCAACCAACCAAGTTTGTGTGTGCCCAGCCTCAATCAATCAGGTTTGTGTGCACAACAAATAAATTTTGTTATAATGTGAATAATCGCTAAAAGTTACCCTTAAAAAACCCTATTCCCCTTGCACCAGAGGCTACCTCTCAGCCAAGTTTTGTGAAGAATAGTCAGCAGTGAAAAGGACTGTCAAGGAAAGTTTCATCCAGAGCCCAAATTCGAAGGGTTTCTATTAACACTCTTTGAAGAGAAACCAAAAGAAGTTACACAGAAAATTAAAAAAGCATAAAAACTAACCCTTTATGAAATTCCACAATGGCTGCCTATATTTGTTGAAAAGCAGGAATTTATATCCCATTTTAAGCTCTGTTTTCAGCACAGCCCAAACTACTGAGTTACCATAAGATGCCTCCGTAATATTCTTCAGACTGTGTAAAGTGAGTTGGTGGTGTATCAGTACAGTTCCTGGTGCATAAATTTCCACAGTGTAAAAGCCACTGTTGTATTAGTTAATTCTCTCAGCAGTAGCCAAGGATTTGAATGGACACAGAAAAGGCTACCTTCTTGTCTCTAGAGACCATCTCTCCAAAGCAGAGTTAAGGCTTGGTCTATACTTGACAGTTGTACCCATGCAACTTCCATGGGTGTTGTGTCGTGGTTTGCTTTTAGACAGATAGTTGCATGGGTGCAAGTCCTAGTATGGATGCTGTTGCAGTAGTGTAAAGAAGGTGCCTTGTTACAGTATAGTTATTCCCTTTTCTGCACAGGAATAGATGTGCTGGTATAAAACACTTTTGTGTTGATACTGTTGTGCCCACAGTAGGGGGATTGTACTACTACAATTAATGGCATAACTTTCTAAGGTAGGCAAGGCCTAAGGCACAACAGATGGTGCCTGTTCTGGCCAAAATGTACCTTTTCCTTCAACAAATTTTAAGACTTCAGTCTGAAAATCTTTCACTAAGACCAGGTCTGTTATAGAGGATGTCATTGGGATGTAGGGGATGTTCAGTGGTATACATTTATAAGAAACTTTATCGGAGATGGAATTGTTGGAATGATAATGATTTATCCTTCTTTAGTGTAGAAAGTATGCCAGCAGAGTAACAATCCAGCCTCAACCCTGGCCAGCCTGCATTTAGACTATATCGGAGACACTTGCAAATGGCTGTGGAGGAATTTACGTTTTAAGTTAGACTTAAATTGCTTTCTTACTGCAGTGTAAAATACTGAGGAAATTGAAGTAAAACGTTCAGAGATTTCTGTTCTGAATCTTTATCGGCCATCAAGTTAAGGTGGAAATTTGTAGTTGACCAGCTTTCTTTTTTCTCTATTCCTTAGGTAACCTTGTTATTGAAAATAAACCAACCCCTGGCTACACCCCTAACGTAGTAGTTGGACAAGTTCCACCAGGAACAAACCACATCAACAAAACTCCTGGACAAATTAATCTAGCACAGCTTCGGCTCCAGCATATGCAACAGCAGGTATATGCACAAAAGCACCAGCAATTGCAACAAATGCGGATTGGACAACCAGCTGGGCCCCTTCCTAGGCAAGCAGGGCCTCAAATGTTGCAGCAACAGGCAAGTTTCCTGAATCCCTTACCTTGCATTGCAGTATAACACTGAGACTTAACTCTACTCTGCTCAGACGTGAGCAGTTAACCTGGTTATATTGTACAGAATTAACTTTAAATGTATGAGCAATTCAACCTTATGAAATTTGACATGCCTTACATAGGGCAGTGTGTCTCTTTTCTTGGGATTACGTAAATTATCAGCAATTTCACCTACTTCTGTAGAAGATTTGCTTCTCATTTCCTTGTTAACAGCAGGAATTTAAAAAAAAACAAAACAAACCCTTGTAGCCTCCCAGGTTGATCAGCATGCAGACCATGCAGAGGGGTAACATGAACTGTGGGGCTTTCCAAGCGCACCAGATGAGAATGGCTCAGAATGCTGCTCGTATACCAGGAATACCACGCCATAATGGTCCACAGTACTCCATGATGCAGCCACACCTTCAGAGACAAGTATGTGCTATGCGTGTGTTTTGTGGGCTCCAAGACACCACACTTTCATTTAAAAACTTAATTCACTCATAGCGTCTCCAGATTTGTCAGCTCTCATAGATGAAGGGGGGCGCGCGCGCACGCGTGTGTTTGAGAGAATAAATGAATGTATACATTTTAGCTATATGAGAGCTACACTGAAGAGTGGCTAACTTTCGTATCACGCTGTCTGCTATTTCAAATTACATATGTTTGAAAATTTAAAAATTACTTTTCATTGTTTTTTAATACTGCCTTTTAGTCAGCTAGGGAGCTGGAATAAGAATAACAAGCTTCACTTTGTCGTGCCTCTGCAGCTGCTGAGTTTTAACATTGTGTGGTGTGTTAACATTAAACATTTCTCAAATTATTGTATGAACGACCATTTTCATGATTTTTATAGGACATTTTTTTAAACTAAAGGTTGGTCCAAAGCTACTATAGATGTATGACTCTGTGGGAAAAATGTGATGCAGAACTTTAACATTCAAAATAAAAATCTCTGAAATAATGGGAGTTTGCTTAATTAGAAAAACAAAATGGAGGAATTTTTAAAAAATTAAAAATAGCAAAACTATGAATATTCTGCAAATGCAAACTCTGCTGAAGTCCTTGGTTTAAAAAGTTCATTTCTAAGAAAACACTTTTTTTATTTTTCCCCCCTTGTGTAGCAGTAAGGGACTTGACTGGAGGCCATGGGAAATCCACATTGTATGGCTAACATCCCTAGCCACACACAGTTGTTGGTTCTTTTGTTCCATCTCATTCTGATGATAAATGCTGGTTGGTGGTTTACAGTGCATTAGATTGTACTTTTCCTACAGAAAAGTGACTGCATATCTCCTGAAAAAATTACTAAACTAGATTAAGACTAGCTATTTGGGTGTCAGGGACCAGCATGTAATTTAAAGTCCTACAGTTTTACACACAAGGTGAATATTTGCTGCCTTTATCCCTAACACAATAGTTGTCTATTTTTCCTGACTCTTTCAACAGCATTCTAACCCAGGACATGCCGGGCCCTTTCCAGTTGTTTCAGTGCACAACAACACTATCAATCCAACTAGTCCTACTACAGCCACCATGGCAAATGCAAATCGTGGTCCAACAAGTCCATCTGTTACAGCAATAGAACTTATTCCTTCAGTCACAAACCCAGAGAATCTACCTTCCCTGCCAGATATCCCACCCATACAGGTTAGTGCAGAAGATAAGGACATTCTGCTATAGATGAGGCGATAACTGGCTTTCCTTCATGTTTTTGTATTTGTATTATTACTTGAAGATTGTGATGACTATTTGAGATCATTCTAAATAATCAGAACGGGAATTTGCAGTCCTGTGTTGGATATGCCAACTGTTGAACTGTGCAGTGCTGATTTACTCAGCTTTTAATTAGAGCACACGAATGTTAAACGAGGCAGCCCGTTATGGAATAACATAATGCTTGATATAGGAAAATGACATTAAGACACCAAGACACACTTAGAGCCTCGTGTCCTTTCAGAATGTGAAGAGTAGCTTGAAAAAAAACACACACAAAAAACATCTTGAAAAGAAGGAATTAAGATTGGGTTAAGATACACTTCTATAATGCTCTCATAACTCTGTCCTGTTGGAGCCAACCTCCAACACACCAGAAAAACATACTAGCCCCTGCCCTCACAGATGCTACAGAAGACACAAGCATAGCATATCATTACTGTGACAACAGACTGTGTAGAAACTCTTGCTTGAATAGACTCCTAACCATGCTGGACATGTGCTTTTCACTCTTTGAGGTATGTCAGTTTGGCACACACTGATGTGGAGTTACAAACTTCGCACTTAACGTTTTGGTCTTACTTCCCCAACGCAGCAGTGTACTGTGTGCTAGTAGAGAGAAATCCTGAGCAACTGAGATCAGTTGGGGAAGGATCACAGCCGGAGTTTGAGCCCAGTTGTGTGCAAAAAAAAAAGAAAGAAAGAAAAGATGATTTTGAAAAATGTTGTGAAACTGTTACAAAATCCTAGAAATGTAGGGCTTGACGGTGGGCCTTCCCTTCCTCCACCCCCCCCATGCAGAAATAGGATCTAACATACCCCCATCCAGGGGGATAAAAGCGTTCATGTGCGGAGCTATTCTGATATAACCAAATGGGTTTAAATTCACACCTTAGCTTATTTTGGGATAACCTTTCCATATAGTCAAGCCATAATGTAACTAGAACCTGTTGTACTGTTTGCTCATCAAATCAAGTCATTTACTTTCCTGATATGCTTTTAGGTAACAGAGGTGCAAAGGCTCAAGGAAGGCTATAGCACGTTCCTGAGGTGATTAAATTGGCCTGCAGTGCTAAAGCTCATTGTTATTGAGCCACTGGAAAAGAAGAGCTCACTAGAATATGGCCTTGCAGTTCTAAACAAATTTTATGGCTGCCAAGCTAGAAAAGTCTGGTAGTAGGGTATACCATAATGTAAGATTAACTATGTGACTTTTGGATGTTTTAAAAATGTAAAGTTTTCTATAAATGCTATGTACACCTCTCACTGTGATACCTCCAACAGATCTTTCTTTCTTTAGAGAGAAAGGGTATGAAACTATTCTATTTCCTAACTCATTACTGCTCTTACAAATATTGGCTTTAGTGAACTTGGAGATAATTGTTTTATTCAGAATATATTTTTATTTACATGTAGCTAGTTTCTCATTTTATAGTTTTAAATTGCTAAAGTAGATGTATTTGTTCAATAGTTAATAAGAATTCAAATTTTACATCTTTTCTATTGAAGTTTTCAGTTAATTGTATCTGCCGAAAAACAGAAGTCTAGTGTTTCATTAGCATCCTTAATGTGAGAACACCACAAACTCACATAATATTGATAAGTAAATAGCAACTGCTATATTTGCAACCACCATTACCTTTTGACAATTGAACTTCCTCAAGTCAAAGAAATCTGAAATGATTTATATTTTATTATACTTCTCCCTCATGGTGTGCACCTTGAAATCAGTCTAGTTTGCTTAGATGCTTGTGAAAATCCCACCCATATGTTCCTAACTATGGATTTCAGAGCCAAACTTCACTTATTTTTGAAAATTTTAGTCTCTATAACAGTTATTGTGAACTTTTTTATAATATATTGAAAGTCTCAACTTTTGTTAACACTGAATCAATTTTGTGGAAGTGACAGTTTTTATGCCTCTAAGAAAATTTGTAATAAAGATACAATTTTAGCTCTGACATAGAAACGCTTCTGTGTATGCTTACCCTCAAGAATGTGTGTAGTCCCACTGAAGTCAATTGAACTACTTATGTGAGTAAAAATACACACCTGACTAATAGAATCAGGCTTAATTTTCAATATTTGCTTTTGCCTATAACAGTTTTTGTAAAATTCAAATAAGATACTATTGGTAGGATAGCAGTTTTTTAAAATCATGTATAATTTAATCATATATTATAATCTGAAGTTGTAATATAAATTTTCTAATTGGTTTTACAAAGCCTCAACCTGATTTAATCAGTGATTTTTAAAGTTTAGTGAATTAAATCAATGGTTTTAAATTGCCTTGATTTAAATCGCTCCACTTTAGTGAAATTAGACTGTTTTTTACACAGTGAAGATATTTAAGTGAGTAATTGAAAGGTAACCCTAAATACCAGGCCCTCTAATGTGCTTGCCAGTGAGTTTTGACTATTAAGCATTAATAAACGCTAAAATTAAAGCATTTCAGAACATCACAAATTCTGGTATTGTTTTTATTAGGTTTTGTCCATTGGTTCAGCATTATCAGGTGCAAAAAATTAACTTGCAGGTACAGAAGCATTCCCTGAATGGAGGTAATATTCCTTAGAAGATGGGCATTCAGAACATATGGTGAATCATTATTGCTTATCTTCATGAAGTGGTAGTAACCGTGTAAATGTTTCCTCATAACTGTTGATGAGTTACACTGGTAGAAAACATTTGCAAATTTAAATTTGGTAGAACAATTGTTCAGCTAGCCTACTATGCATGTATATTTACATGTGTATGTAGATAAAAATATTAATGGTTTAATATGATTTAAGGACATTGACTTCCCCATGTCAAACCTTGTTTTTGTTTTGGTTTGTTTTCAGTTGGAAGATGCTGGTTCAAGTAATTTAGATAATCTACTAAGTAGATATATTTCAGGCAGTCACCTACCGCCTCAGCCTACAAGCACCATGAATCCTTCCCCAGGACCCTCAGCCCTGTCTCCAGGATCATCAGGTAAACTGGAAAGAGGGTGGTAGGTATTTTTGATACTTTAAGCTTAAAATCAATGGCAAGCAATTTTCCCAGTGCACAAGGAAGTTACATTCCTTTCCTTTCCTTGGCATGTGCACCCTCTAGACTATGGTCATTAACTTCTCTTTTCTCATAAATCAATCCCTCTAGCACCCTACCCTTTTTTCCTATGAATTATATTTTTATGGGAAAGAAATGCCCAGAAGAGAACACTGTTTTCCAGTGATACAGAGAGGGGCCAGCACATCTGTGCCATGACATTCTTTCAATGTTCTTCAGCAGTCCATTGGTCCTTTTTCGTACCATACCACATTGCAGACTTAGATCTGAGGCCACAACTCAGAATGATTTGACTTATGAAGCTTGTCCATTTCAGGTTTCATTAAGGGAATTTACTGAATTTCATTAGATGCCCTAATTAGGGACAGAGATCCAGTCATGTAAGGGATTTGCTACTTGTGCAAGTCTTTTGGAAGTACATTTAATTGCGAATAGAGCTTTTGGTAAAATTACGTTACTGAAGTCACCTAGCATTTCATCATGCAAATGGTCATTTCAGAGAGACTGGACACAAGAAAAACTAGTACTGAATTGCTGAAACCAGACTTCCCATTATCTAGTCCTTTCCCTACAGAACCCCAAGCTTATTTTGTGTGAATTGTGAGTTAGATATGCTGGCAATAAAAAAATTATTTTCTTTAAGCTTATATGCAAAACACATGCTGTGGGTCTACCTTTCTCCTGGCTTTATTTGCAATAGCACACAATCCAGCTATGTTAAGAGATGGGTGGAAGGTAGTCCTGAAACTTGCTTTGAAAATTAAAGCAGAAACTTACAACACAAGTGACAACTTTTGTTCAGAGACTTGCATTTATTTGCAACAAAAGTTGGTAGTGATGACCTGATAAGGATATTTCATTGGTTAAAAATAAGAGGTATTTAAGTCAAGAATATGGCTGTCTTATATTTGCATTAAATGAGGTCGTTACTGGGATTCTAAATGAAACAGCAATTGACCAACTATTGCTAAAATGCCAGATCCTCTATCAGATCAGATTTTCTGCGTTTGGGCAAAGGATTAAAGAATCACTGACTTGTATGAACCTCTGGCTTATTCCCTTTAGCATTGCTTTCATTTGTGGTGCTGCAGAACACTAGTTTCATGTTACCTGCTGTGGATATTTACAGTGAAAGATGATTTATTCTTTTCCAGGGTTATCCAGTTCCCACACCCCAGTGAGGCCAGCCAGCACCTCCAGCACAGGCAGCAGAGGCAGGTGAGTATGTTGTTAGTTAACATTGTGTGGCTGAAAAATCGCATGTAAAGAACACATTCAAATTTAAATTAAGTCAACAGCAAGTCACTATTAGCTATAGTTATAACAATGACGTCTTCATTAAGGAGTGAATGCATATAGCAAATAATCATTGAAAAATTATGTTGCCAGATATCGGTCTTTATATTTTGTAGGCATCAGAAAATTCATAGTAATAGCGTTGGCTTTGAAATGTTCGCTTAAATGATTTTAGTAATAGAAATGTAGGGCTGAAAGGAACATTGAGAGGTCAAGTTCACCCTGCATTGAGGCAGGAGCAAGTAAACCATCCCTGAAAGTTATTTGTCAGTTTCAGGTGCAACTAAGCTTTCCATATACTCTTCTGTCTTTCAAGCTGTGGTTCATCAGGCAGAACCGTTGAAAAGACTGGCATTAACTTCAAGTCTGACCATGTGAAAGTCAAGCAAGAGCCAGGGACAGAGGAAGAGATATGCAGTTTCTCAGGAGCAGTGAAGCAAGAAAAAACAGAGGATGGCAGGAGGAGTGCATGCATGGTAAAGTTCCTTTGTGAATTGCATGTTACCCCTCCCACAACAGCATCTTTAAGAATTTGGAAACCCATAAATAGATGGTGCTTAAGACCCTGGAGACACAAGGGAAAGCATCCCCACCATACCAGCTCCTAGTAATGTGCCTGAACTGTGTTCTCTGTGGGCCAGCTCAAGAGATGAGAGGGCATTTCAGTTCCCTTGATACCTCTGCTGAAACGGCACCTGAGATGGTTGGCTGCATTGATGGATTTTGTGACGTGGACATCAGTCTACTGACCACAGGACTGGGATCACCGCTTGTTTGAGACGTGCCCCCATACAGACATCAGATTGTAGCAGTTTGTTCACTACTGATCTGGGCTAGATGTGACTTGGCATTGTGTGAAAGATGTCCTGTCCAACAAAGTGTTATGTATGTTGCTGTCGGGTAATACAGCAATGAAAGCTGTACAGCAGAAACTAATTAGAGCTTAATCTCAAATTGGTCCCTGGTTTAGGACTTGATTCTGTCATGCTGAACAGCTGATGTGCCAAGCCAGAAGCAGGGTGGTACCCCAGCTGGTACTGTCTTTAGGATCTCAATAAGTTTACCATTAAGGGTTTAGAATGTTCACTGTTTTTAATTTCTAGGTAATAAAAACTTCTGATAATTGACTGACATTTTCCTTCAGTATCAATCTATTGAGTGTTTGTAACTATGCAGTGTAGCATGGAAAATTAGGGTTAATATCCCAAATACATAAATGAGCATTAGCAGAAGCTTACAGTTGGATGAAGAGGAACTGCAAGAGAATATAGGAGGGCTTCCCAGCTCTGGTTGATGATGTAATGGGATTGTATGTTGGGAGAGGGGCAAAGGGAATTTATTATACAAAGACCTTTTTTAAACAGGAGAGTAAAAACTTGACTATTTTGGGGAAGGTTTAAAAGGTTTGTTTTCCATTAAACTTGTCAATGGAATTGGGTCACCCCTTAAAAGGCTGGAGACGTTGTATAGTCAGTCATTCTCTATACAGTATGTAACTCCAATATCTGACCAGGAATTGCCAGTATTTGTTTGTTTTGGGAAGTGTTTTAATTTGCACTTCTAGTAAGCAACAGATGGCTTCCAATTCCTACCATCTGAAAAAAGATCAATCTGTAAAACTGATCTCTTTGCAGATTTTCATGCAGTAATTTTATTTCAGCTTAGCAGTCCTGAGAGCAGCTTGACACCACCTCTCTCCACTAACTTGCATTTGGAAAGTGAGTTGGAAGCATTAGGAAGTCTTGAAAATCATGTAAAAACTGAACCAGCAGATTTAAATGAAAGTTGCAAACAGTCTGGACATAGTCTTGTAAATGGGAAATCTCCAGTGCGAAGTCTAATGCATCGATCAGCTAGAGTTGGAGGAGAAGGCAACAACAAAGAAGATGATCCAAATGAAGACTGGTGTGCTGTATGCCAAAATGGAGGCGATCTGTTATGTTGTGAAAAGTGTCCAAAGGTGTTTCATCTCACGTGTCATGTACCAACGCTTCTCAGCTTTCCCAGGTACCAGAAATTAAAATAATGTTACTAGTGCCCAAAAAGAGCTTTGTGGGCTTATTCTTCACACATTGAAACTCAATAAGATCAAAGGACCTGGAAGCTTAGTACCCAGGAATAGCATTAAAAACCTCCCCAACGTGTATATTGTCTTCACTCTTAGGATTGTTTTGCTTTATAGTAGTTTTGTGCTGATTTTGTCAATGCTAGTATTTTTCAGTGATTTGTTAAAGGCACGCACAGAGCACTTAGTGGATACATGATTAACACACCATAATAAATTCTACACTATAGGAGTCTTTACTGAGGTATAACTTGACTTTTGAAAAGCATAGAAGCTGTAGTAGACCTTATCTCTGGTGGATTCCTGGACTAATTGTCTCTCTTCCTATTTAGTGGGGAGTGGATATGTACGTTCTGCAGAGATCTAAGCAAACCTGAAGTAGAATATGATTGTGACAATTTGCAACATAGTAAGAAGGGGAAAACAGCACAAGGCTTAAGTCCTGTGGACCAAAGGGTATGTGTCAAATACTGTAGGTATCTGCATCTCAAAACTGTCATATTGGACATAACTGTTATTGGTCATCTCCATATTTTAGCTGTGCTCGTCCAGTAGGTTAAAATTTCTGAGAGCGCACATAACTAATAAAATATTTTAAAATTAACTTTCAAGTGTGAATAAGTCTCCTAAAGGTTTTTAATTGGAAGTTATTTTGGGGACTTAACATGAATGTTTTAACCTACATACATAACAATATGTAAATTTAATGCCTTAAATTCATGGGAAGAGGTGCTGAAAGGTATTTCGAAGAGCATAGCTATGGCAAAATGTCTTGACTGTCAAAATGATTTCTAGCTTTATATATGGCTAATGTATAAAGTGTTTTAATATCAGTCAGAATAATCCTTAGAACGTCTTCTCCATGAATAAATGGAATTATTCAGAGGAACTTTCCAATAAATTGAAATAAGGAAATGTTTCAGGGGAAATATTGAAAACAATTATTTGAATGGATTTGATTGTTTAATTCTGTATTTATGGGGTGGGGGGGAAAGAGATCAGATCTTGCATTTAACTATCTGAG
The DNA here is from genome assembly GCA_007922155.1 of Mesoclemmys tuberculata. Taxonomy (NCBI): domain Eukaryota; kingdom Metazoa; phylum Chordata; order Testudines; family Chelidae; genus Mesoclemmys; species Mesoclemmys tuberculata. The sequence continues at coordinate 413,440 of ML676977.1, forward strand.
TAGTAACAGTGTCACTGAACATCTACTAGTTGCTTTGTTCTAATTTGGCTATTTTATTAAATGCCTTCTTCTGCAATTTTTGTTTTGTTAGCCACAGCTTTCTTTTGGGGAAAGGAAAGCAAAAGGAGTAAAGAGCTTGTGTATTAAGTATATTATGCTAGCAGAAGTAAAGGCACTCTTTCCTTCTCCAACAATATGCAGTCTATAAATGTTCCATTTTAAACTCTTAGAATGAATGAAGAGGCTTCTTGCCTTAAAGGGCTTTATTTTCTACGGCTGAGACTATATAATATGAATTTATTTAAATTAGTTAAATACCAACTTTTAGATTGAGATTAAAAAGGGATATTCACTTGAAGTTTTTTGTTCCTTTGCAAGAAATGTGAACGTCTCCTGCTTTACCTATATTGCCATGAGCTGAGCATTGAATTCCAAGAGCCAGTTCCAGCCTCGGTGAGTCTCGTGCTGCATGAATCTATGGAAAAAATAAAATGCCAACAATAGCTCCAAAAGGCCACAATCTCCCAAGTTTTGGTTTTTGGAATGAGTTGCGTGCTCTTGCCATAGTTGTCATTGAGATGCTTCTGAAGTAAACGCAGTCTGAAAATCCCACTGCTCCTGCCTAGCATGGTGCTCTGACTCATTAAACCTATTAATTAAAAAATCTTCTCCAATTGCAGTAGCTGAATGGACTGGAGAAGATTTGGGATATCTGATAAAATGAAAAGTATTTTACCATTTGTACTTAGCAAGAGGCTTTAAAAAAAATTTGCAGCCATTTGTATGAAACCAAAAACCTGATTTACTTGACAGTCTTGTATTATGATATGTAAGAAAAGTGATTTTAATGATTCTAGAAAAGACAGTGATGGTGTGATATAATCTTTATACACATTTCTTTCCAGAATGCTAACAATCAACACTAAAATATAACAATATGTTGTGGTCATAGAACCTCTGATTGCCCTCTTTCTTCCCCCATACAGGGAGGTAGTTGCTTCGGATTGTTCCGTCTTGTACACATGCTATAGTGGGGTTGGTTGGATGCTATTTTGATACTCTGATTTTATGTGGATTAATTCTGCTCCTTCTGTGAAGTATAAAAATTGCATATGAATCGTTTTGATGGTTTGTGATTAGATGTACACTTTCTTCACAGATACCAAACTACTATAAAATTATAAAGAAACCAATGGATTTATCTACAGTAAAAAAGAAGCTGCAAAAGAAACATTCCCAGCACTACCAAACTCCTGACGACTTTGTGGCAGATGTCCGGCTGATCTTCAAGAACTGTGAAAGGTTTAATGAAGTATGTTAACTTCCAAACTGTAGATTTTTTAGATTGACATTTATTTAGGCCTGATTCCACAGCTGCCTCTCACAACTCCACCTTGCAGTCTGTATCAGTTCCATGTGTGGAGTAGATACACCGTTGGACCCTTTATAAGTAAACGTAAACCAATTAATTACAGGTCTTGCTTTGGGTTTTAGTTAGAAGGGAATGTAAGGTTCACTCAAGGAAAACTTTTACATGAGTTTGAGAAATCATGAACTCTTCAATAGCTGTATTTATAGATTAGATTCATGAGGAGGATTCATATATTGACTCTGGTTGGCCCATCTTGACTGGATTGTGGCTATTGCTGAGAACTGTGGTGTGGTGTAAATTGGGCAGTCCCCCAAAATATTCTAAGTTATGTAAAAATGGAATATACCATTAATGCTTATCAATATTATGCCATAAACTTTCATTGCTAAGAAGAAAAGCTTCTCTAGTGAGAACCTGTTGTCTCTTCCTGAGCTCCCAAAGTCAGCCTTTCATAACTATAAGCAGAGTCCCGAAAGTCTTTGTTACCTCCCAAAAGATCTGGCAATTCTCTGTTCTTCTGGCTTATAGGTGTATAGTTGGGCATAGAAGCAGATTAAATAGTACCCCACACAGGGAAGTGGTGGGAATTACTGTCTCTGAAACACTTAAAATAAGGTCACACAAAGGCCTGGGGAATGTGCTGTAGGGAATGGTCTTGCACTGGCCCTGGAGGTGGTGCAATGACCTTGATTGTTCTCCTCAATGTGTAACTTCAGTTTTCTGATGTTTAAATAGCATTTCTGTTCTCTGCACAAAGAGATGCCCTTTGGAGCGAGCAAACAGGCCTATGTTTAAAACTGATTCTGCCTTACGTAAGATACTGAAATAGTAAAAATAATTGTTAAAAATAAGTTTTAGAATGCAGCACTTTTTGCATGTTATAGACTTAGACACAAACATTTGGGACTTGACCTCTTTACAACCACATGTCAGCTGGAAGCTAATGGGGAATGTGGAAAAAGTGCAGCTTTTAGAGCAATTTGATATAGGGAGTATATGAAGCCTCCACACTGGAAGAAAGTACTTCTGCTCCTCTTAAGAAGTATATTGTAACTATGGCAAGAGTAGCAGGAGGCTCTAGGGAACAGTGGTTCTTTAAAAGGACTTTTTAGACTAAGCTGTTGGGAGTCTCAAGTGCTGACTCTTTTATTCTAGAAGCTGAGGCAGTCTGACCGCTCATGATGATGGATACAATTTTGTCATGGTAAAATTATGCATAATTCACAGCAAGGTCAAGTAAAAAATAATAATTTCATGCTATGATCATGGCCACTTTGTGGACCTTGCCCTCACACTTCAACAGTTCATTAGTTGACACTGATTTAGTCCTTTTTGAAACAGAACTAGATCAAAGCAAGTTACAAACGTAACGTGGAGAAGTAGGATCCACAGGAAATGTCTGTTAGTTGGCTTTAATCTAGTCTTTTTTTAAAGACCACTAGATGACAGTGAACTAATAATTCATGGCAGTATGGTCTATATAAATGGCAAAATTTACAGTTCTCGGACAGTGGTGACCACCATGACACAATCATTTCCTTACTCATGACACAAGGTCGGATATAGTTCCTGCAATTTTATAGCTTGACACGTGGAGGTAATCAAAGTGGAAATGCAACCTGCAAGAAAGCACTCTCATTTCTATTACACAGTAGTTCTTCTGTTATGATTAAAACATAGAGCATTTACTTTCCATGATAACATTCTGGGCAACTGAGCTTGATAATAAAGGAAAGTTATCATGAGCATTTATTATAATGTGCTTTAACATGACTGGCAGCCACTTACTATACAGTAGTTTAATATCTTGCCAAAGGTTCACGAACCATAGATTTTGAAACAGCATCATAAAGAGGGTGGCCTTTACGTCATTCAATTTTAAAACTATACTCATCTGGTCATAACAGTCTGTTTTCCCTGTTATGGCTAACTTTAGTCACCGAACCCTATGCAATCTCATAACTTTAGAAAGGATTATAATTTCATTTTTTTTGACTCTGGTATCCTTTTTAGATGATGAAAGTTGTTCAAGTTTATGCAGAAACACAAGAGATTAATTTGAAGGTAAGCGTTTCAGACCACGCACACTTGGTGAAGGGAGGTGCATTACCAACAGGTGAATATTCCTCTTTCTTTTATTTGCAGGCTGATTCAGAAGTAGCACAGGCAGGGAAGGCAGTTGCATTGTACTTTGAAGATAAACTTACAGAAATCTACCCAGACAGGACCTTCCAACCTTTGCCTGAATTTGAGCAGGAAGAGGATGATGGTGAAATAACTGAGGACTCCGATGAAGATTTTGTACAGCCACGTAGAAAACGGCTAAAATCAGATGAAAGACCAGTGCATATAAAGTAATCTGATGATATGGACCTAAACCTATTGTAAAAACTGTTATTTAAGTGTTCCTGGAATATTATCATGCCTACAGTGGTCATTTTGAAGAAGCTGATAGCTTTTAGACAGTATTAGATTACAAAAAAACTTTGTACAAAAATGTTCTTGTCAAAAAAGGGGGAAAATTTGGTTGTAATGTTTTTTGGGGGGTTGGGTTACTTGGAATTCCCTTTTCTTTTTCTGAGGACGCTTTTGGCATGTTCTCACAGATAGAGGTGGGTGAACGTTGATAAAGATGCAGAGTTGATATAGATGCTCCTTGTACAGATAAGTGGACTGTCATGCTTAGTAAACTTTTCTGCAAAACTGGACCACTACAGCAACTGTATATCACTTTCATGCTGGCCTGCAGGCTAAACTGTAAGAAACTTTGCTTTAAACAAAACAAAACAAAAAAAAAACACCCTCTTGTGTGAACTTAAGTGTGAATTGTTTCATTGTTTTTACCTTCTCATTTAAGTGATGTTGTGAGTAATTGCTCTTCTATGTTGATTCAAATATCTAGATTTCGCTTTCTTTCCAACATTTTATGTATAGAAACATTACAAATGATCATTAAACTGTTCTCAATTGTCAAGTGCAGGAGTGTGAGTTCTTAATACATGCAGGGCTAGGCCTGGTTGCAATTAATGCTTTTCTGTAGGGTTCATGCATATTTATTAATGGATTAATGCATTTCTTGTTTGAATTCCTAGGCTTTTATTGTCTCTTCCTAATCTCCCTCCAGAGGCAGAGAGTTATCTCCAGTATTAGTTATATAATTTTCTGTTCTTACAAATTTAAACTGAGAAAGTAATAACTGGTGATTTTCCAGTCTTCCTTAATATCAGTTTCTGATAGACCACTATTGGCAAAGAGTAACCTGACTACCAAATGTGTAAAATTTTCTGTATTCACTTTGTCTTATTTGTAAATAGTGGATAAATTTTTTTGCAGATCAGCAACATTTGCTGAGCTGTTTTTAAGCTTATATGTACTCTTACTGATGTTCCTATCAAGAACAGATTTGTAATATATGCTCTCTATTTCTAACATTGCATTCATATTGAGGTTCTATCTAATTTTATTAGAGAACTACTCAGAACTTTCTTCAGAAGCAGCTTATGAGTGAAATATCTGGAAAGATTAGACTAAACTTGTTGGAATTGGGTTACTTATCCAGCCACAAAATGGAGCACTTGCACAGACTAGGGTTTGAAATTGTGATTTTTTTAATTGAATTCTGAAAATAAATGAGTCCCTATCCAAACTTGGTATGAAGAAGGCACCTCTGCTGTGTGTTCCCACTGAAAACTGCCTTGATTGCAGCATTTGTGGGTAGAGACACCTGTACAACAAACTACTTAAATTTTATCTACTGGCCTGCTCTGCACGTATTTGGCACCAAGAAATCTAAATTTTAGCCTTTGTACAGAATAGTCTTCTGTTAGATGAAAAAGTTCTGTGTGTGAACACAGACCAGATCATGGTGACCAAAATGTAAATGTCATGAAATTTTGCTCAAATACAGCAGATCAGTGGCAGATGAGGTTTTTTTACATTCAGCATGCGCAATTCATATGACAAACATCGCATGTAAAGAAAGAATCATACGGTAGAGGTGAATATTAGCAAAAATATATTGAATCAACAAATGATGTTCTAAAAAATCCATTATGTAAAACACTTAGGGATTAATTTTCTTTTCACATAGAAAAATAAATTCACAAAATGTGACTAAATCCCTTTTAAAATATGGAAAGGAATTTGAAGGCATTTATGGCCTTGGCGTACTTTCTTAGGTTACCTTAAACATTACACTTGAACAAAATTGTTGGATGCTCTTTGTTTCATTTTGTTCAAATGATAAAGTTTTTCCAAAGGATTTTGTCCATTAAAGGTAGTTGTCATAAACCATTTGTATTTGAATGCAAACAGTAGTTACCCAACTTCTTTAAAAACTTACATATTTACATTCGTATGCTGACACTTTGGTAAATCTTGGAGTGTCAGTAGAGAAGGCGGGGCTGTATGTGTAGGAAATTCTAACCTTTTGGTAAGATTAGACAATGTCTGTACACTATTCCTTGTGCAGTTTTTCCAGTTTATCATCTCAGAAAAACTTGTCAATTTGAAAAGGAATATTCTCTATTAAACCTACAATGGAAAATAGGATATTGTGGACTGTCTTCAATTTGTGTTGCCAGTTTTTATGCCAGCATTTAAACACTATGTTCTGCAGATTTTGCAACATTTTGAAATAACCTCTCAGATACGTGAGTTTTGTTCCATTCCCTATAAACGGGTAGATTCACTAGGAGAAGTTTTTGTTAAACTTTTAAATTAGCCTGTATTCCATTAATTCCATCTGGAAATCCACAGTGATACTGAGCTTTGATCCTGGTCACAGTTCGTTTTATTCTTGCACATTATCCAGTCAACTTTTAAAATTTGTTTTTTCCTTTCATCTCTGCAGGTAACTATAATAAAGATTATTGTTGATATTTATATGAAATTTTGAACTGTTGGCAAGAAATCTTAAGTTTTCTCAACTTACGTACAACAAAATTGAGAATAGTCCAATCAAGTCAATATTTCTCATTTTTTCTTTTCTTTTGGAACTCCAAAATATACTAAGTCAGTAACTCGTTGGAATTAGCTAGGTTCCATTCGTAAAGGATGCTGACATATATAAGCTACATGAATCTGCTTCTTGTTCCTTAGACTCAGTTCATACATTTATCCTAGAACTAGTCAAAGTTCACTCAGCCAAAACATTTGTGCCACGTTGCATATATTTTTCTTAATAGCTAATGGATGAGTTTTGTATTAACAGCTGGATACCTTGTTCAGAGCAGCCTCAGCTTGGCATTTGATGGGTACTGAAGGATGTGTGTGCAATAGATGCAAACAAAAATTGTGAGCTACCTTAGGATTTAGAGCATGCCTTACATTAAGGATGAGCCTCGTAGCAGATAATGGGGTGCACTGTGCATACCACACGGTTTATCTGCACAGCTGCAGTGTTCGAATGTGATAGCAAGAAGATACTTTGGCATGTGATGTAACTGTATGCTGTGATATTAAACACTCCTGTAAAAAGATCATTCACATCTCACTTTTTATTGTAAATGGTTCTGAGGTTTAAGTTAATCCAAAGAAGTAAAAGGCAACTTGCTTTGAAATGGGGGTGAAAAGTGTACAGTGTGCTAATTGTGGACTCCTCAATTACCTCAGCAGGTATCCTGCAGTATAATTACTAGTGATTAGTGTTAATATAACCAGCTCAATAGGTTCAGGTGTTTTACTTAACGTGCCCTGGAATTAAGTGGCCTACCATGTAATATTAAGGCTGTGTTACTAACCTAAAAAGGTGTTCCTCTAACTTTTAAAAGTAGAAATGCTCTGTTAAATGTAGATAGCTTGTTTTTTTTGTGAAATGTCACCATTTGTACTATTTGGTGTGGCATTGTTTGTATGTCAGCATACTCAACACTGGATCGGTGAAATGTTTTATAAACATTTCTGCAAGCTACTAGAACTGAGATCTTTAAAATTAACTCAAATTTACCGTTCTGTTGTATAACCTAGTTTATTAGTGGATCCTATTTAAGCTTAGGTAATGGCAACAGTGTTTTAAAGTTGCCTGTATGATGTACTAGATGTAGGCTTTTTTCTTTCTTTTTTTTTTTCTTCCTCCTTGGAAAAAGCAATAAAACTGCTTTGTCTGTTGCCTATTAGCATGACAGGAATCCTTTTCTTTGGATAGTGGTTTTATAGGAATATTTGTATGCATATCACCAAGTCTAGCTTTTAAAAATAAAATGTGCAGGAGTTATTGACAATATAGTGGCATTTTATTTTAAAAATTGGGGGAAGTTAAATATATTTTTAAAAAGTAGGTGTTTGAGTAAATAATGGAGGTACTTTTTTAAAAAAATTTATATGCCACAGTTTACATAGACATATTTCAGACTAAACCTATACATTGTAACTTCAGATATAGCAATTTCTTTTACTTTGTCAAAATGCATGTACAGTAACACTTGCATCTTAATTCCTTGTGTGTGCCTCCTGGGGTCCTCCTTTATATGCTTTTTAATGTATCTGAGTCAAAATAGTACTCAAATTGCAGTTCATTTGGATATCTTTATTTTAACTGAACTATTACATATATGAAATGCAGTTTTGCCCTTTTCTATTGAATGATCTTTACAACTGAGGGCTGCTTTCTTTAAAATTAACTGAATTTGTAAAAGGAAAGGTACTAAAAGAAATGCATGTCTGGTAATGGCCTGCAAAAACGGCCATTTCTTAAGTTCCAAACATCATGAAACGTATATAGCCTATAATGATTTGTGCAATTGCAAGCCTGTTTTAATTTTATATGCAGGCATACTCATGGGAGGGTTAAATTCACGGCATTCTCAATAATTTCTTGTTTCCAGTAATTAAACTGGTGTTCTTTTGCACATAATTAACTTGGCTCATTCTTCAGTATGATTCTTCCAGAAGTGCTGTTTCGGTGGTACTGTGTTCTCTGAATAATCATAGTTAACTTTTTTAACGAAGTTACAGTTTCTAATTGTTCTGTTCCTGTGCTTTTTGCTGGTGTGTAATAAAGACAAGATTTTTCTTTTCACGGTTATTTAATACATTAGCTGCCTGTAAATATTTCTTGTTATATGCTCTGAAATGTGGTGTAGAAGTTGTACTAGGTCAGTTTAAAGCATTGTTTGAAAACCACTTTGTTTTGGTTATTTCTATTAAATTAGAAAAATGCAGAATCTTTCAACAATTTGAGTTTCTTTTTTGCAAATCTGAACTAGACCTTTAGAGGGCACAAATGTATTTTGTTGAGTCACTTTCACGATACTGGAAAACAGTAAATACATAGAACAGAAGTTTGTACAAATAAAGTAAACTATTGATGGACAAGACTGTCGATCAAATAAAGCAATGTTTTAACACCAACCTGTCAGTTTGTGGAAGTATAATCTGGGAACAGTGGAGCAGGGGTTTGAAACAGGAAATTTTGAGTCCTAAACCCAGTTCTGCCACTGATGGTGTGTGTGTGTGTGTGTGTGTGGTCTTCGGAAAGTCATTACAGCTCTGCTGCAGTTCCTTGTCAATAAAATTGTGCCTTTTGCTGTTCATACAGTACTTGGAATATGTAAGATTTCTGTTAACAGCAAGTATGAGAAATAGCTATTGCCATCCTGATGTTATGGTTCAGCTTCACTAGAGCTCTTAATTCCCAGGTAGTCTCCACTTTAAACCAGAAAACTACAGGAATGGAGTGCATTTGACAGCTAAAGTGACTTCCAAGGGCCCAATGCAAACTGTGACCTCAGGGCTTCCTTAGTTAAATGGGAGCATGGTTCTAATGGAGATCTGGGGAGACCGCACCCAGGCCTGTTACCACACTGAGCTTGCAGGCAGCTGGTGAAAAGGGGATTCAAGTGGCTTCCCAGAGAACTTGCAAATGTCACCTTCTCGTTTGAGGACACACTGCCAAGCTTCTAGTACAGTGTTCCGTTCTTCAGAAGAGAGCTGTATCTGGAGGATGAGCTAGAACAGGACAGGATCCAAAGCACTGATTTCTTTGGCTCGTGGTCCTTTTTCTCCCTCCTTTGGCTTTGCTGTTGTCACACACCTCTCCATCATGGCTGTGTATTTACTCCTTTTAAAATGAGATTAGCCTGGATAGTACAGGATGATACATTCTTAGCTTGCACAGTTGTTTTGGAAAGGGGAGTCTCTGGATGGCAGCTAAATGGTAGGGACAATTGTCTAGAACTAGGGAGTGTGAGGGAAGGAGAATGAATGGTTTTGAAAGTTCTTGCTCTTGGGCAGTAGAGGTGGTTCTTCGAGTGTTTGCTCATGTCGATGCATTGTAAGTGCGCACCCGGCTTGTGCACTGTTACCGGAAAATTTTTCCCCTTAGCAGATCCTCTGGAGCCCTGTGCACATGCCCTGGTATATGAGGCGCTGCCAGCCTCAGTCCCTTCTTTTTGCCACTGACAGTTACTGGAACTGCAAGTGCCTCTTAGCTGTAGCCTTTTTGTTGTATAAGTACTTGTTAAGTGGTGGTTCAGATAGTTCTTAGTTACTGTTGTTGTAGCTGATAAGGTAGTCCCGCTAAGGACCTCCATCTGGACTTTAAGCCTTGTAAATCCTGCAGGAAGGCCTTCCTGATTAGTGATCCCCATGGAGATTGCTTAAAGGACAAAAGCTGTATCTGCAGGGCGTTCAGGGCGTTCAGGCCGAGGACTCCAGAAGACCGAGATACCGTCTGAAGCCCTTGTTAATGGAGGCAGCCCCGAGACTCGCGTTGGAGCCGTCCCACTCCCTTTCGGCACCGGGGTTGCTCAGAGTGCTGCGCCGGCACCGATTTCATCGTGGCACTGGGCTTCCTCTTCCAGGAAACACTGTCCGGCAGACGGCCGCTGCCCTGCGCGGAATAGATCCAAGGACATGGGTTCCTCTGCGGCAGCTCAGAGCCAGTCCCCCGGCTCCAGAGGGGACTGCTATGCCATCGATGCCGGAGGTGCTGCATCTCTAATGTAAAGCAGTGTTCATTGGAGTTTTGCTAAAATACAAGGTGTTGCTTCTTGCAAATACGTCTGCTGGGAACTTTTATTCTCTCAGCTGAGTGCTGTCCGTGTACATGTATCTGCTGTGGGCTGTAGCAAAAAGATGGATGCATTTAAAAGCAAATTTGTTTTGTAGGAGAGGATTTTGCTGCCAGCCCTGTCATTTGCCCATATAGAGATGGGATGTTTGTGTCCAGCGTGATCCCCATTTCCACACATGCTTCTAGAATGGGCTCCAGTGCTGCACTTTTGAGATGGTTGCTCTAGTTTTGCCTTAAACAGGCCCTGCTCACCAAGTGCTGGGCTGAGGGGGCCACTGGTTTACTGTGCACATCTCTCAGCAAGGCTGTTAAAGGAAGAGCATTCTCTGCTCTGCATGCTAAGCATAGTCTCCGCCTTGCCATCCCATCTGCTCCTATATCTCCTACTGTGCTGTTCATTTTGCTCGCCCCTGTGGCTGGACTCTCATCTGTCAGTTTCAGTACCACCATGTCAGTCTCCATTCAATTCCCTGGGAACAGACGTCCTCTTTCATTTAATCTGGTTTCTCTTAGGTGACCTTTGCTTCAGTCTCTTTGCCCCAACTAGCTTCAGTAAGATTCAGAATTTTTCCTACATCAGAGCAGAGCTTGAATTCCAGTTGCCAACCTTTCGGCTTTGACCCCTTCCCCTCTTGCCTCCAAACCTCAGCAGTTGAAGGCAATGTCCCTCATTACCAAGCTGGCTGCTCTCTGGCACATGAAGTCGAGGATAGTTCCTTGCACAAAGGCATCTGCGGTCCCAGGGGCATGCGCTGGCATGTTCTTTAGGCTACAGTCTGTGCCCTGAGCCATCTAGGTGTAACAAAGACCCCTAGAGCAGCAGCTCTTGGAGCCTATCCCCATGCTCAGGATGAGGTGTGTGCTTGACTGTCACAATAACGTTCTCCAACCTCCTCCACTGTTGGTCAGATTGTTCCCTGCTTAGCAACATGGGTATTGCCAGAGCAGGGCTCCATCCAGCTGTGCCTGACAGGACCCCTCGCCACCTTCGCCAGAGGGAGAACAAGTGCAAGAACCCCCCCAAGAGACTTATGGTACGACCTGCCCTTAAGGGAAGTTTCCTCCTAGCCTGCTCGTTTGTAGCCTAAAGCAGCAAGGTTTATATTGCTAACTTTTTTTAATTCCCACCTATGTACCAGTGAATTTTTTATTTCATATAATTGTCCAATTATTTTTGAAGCATGCTAAGCTATTAGCCTCAGTGTTTATTGTGTGCTGGTGAGCTGTACATACTTTATATTTAGAGTGCTTCCTTTTAGCAAGGGAGGAGTTGGGTTTAATATGCTTTGTTCCTGATTGAGTGTGTGAATAGAAGTATAATGGAACACAATCCAGCCTCACATAGTCAATGGTCAGGATGTCTCACTGATCCCTGAAATTGTGTCCTCCAGTCTTCTCAGCATGTTAATGTGCCTCTGATGGTAGGGGACAGGATTCACCACCTGATTGGGTTAGCTGATTCTGTCATCAGCTTTCCTGGCCCAAGTGGGGCAGGAGACAGGAATGAGTAAAAGGCAGCACTCTAAAGATAGCAGCTCGTCCCCACCCTGGGCTAAGATAATGTTCTAAGTGCATGTTCTCCCCATGGAAATAACTCTTCCTAATGCTGGAGTGTCTGCCTGTGGCATTACCTGTGCCAGGGCTCCAAACTCAGCAACTTAGGTGGGTTGCCAGAGCCTGGCTAGCAGCCTGCGTCTATCAGAGCAGTGAGGAGGGGGTGGGGTTTGAACAGTTCCTTTGTGATCCTGCCTCTTGACCCTGGAGCAGGCCACAGCTGCAGGAAAATTGCTAGGTCAGCTCAGGCCTCTCTAAAAGTACAATTTGCCGCGGTTCTCACTATAGCTTCTCCAGCATGGGGCTGGCAGAATTGCCCACGCTTTGGAGAGAATTGTTCCACAGTCAAGGGTAGGACAAGAGTCCCTGTAGCACTCCCCTCGCTGCGCTGAGGAGCTGCCTCCTCCTGACACTAGCTGTCCTGGGTCATGCCTGGGGGAGGAGGGCAGGGGTAGAGCAGTGTTGCAGTTATGTGAAAAAGCTACAGATGGGCCCCACACTACAGAGGTTTGACTCTACTAGGGTTGCCCTGCCACGGAATTGGGTTCTTTGGGGCAAGAGCTAGAGGCCGATACTGGCTTTGTCCCTGCAGCTGACCCAGCTGGGCCCGGTCACTTTTTCCACTCTGTGACCACTACAGCACAAGCTGTTCACAGCACCAAAAAAGGGGGGGGGGCAAAAGCCCCATACCCAGCATCCTGCTGTTGCCTGGCAGGTGGGTAACCACAGGGTGTGCAATTTGTGTCTTGCTACATGACTAACCCCTTCCTCCCCCTCATGCTGTGGGGTGACCAGGCAGAGGTCTGCGCTATGCATCAGACGGTGGAGCGTTCAAACCCTGCTGGTGGTGCCTGAGGGGTTAAGACAGGTCAAAGGAGTGCAGGGAACCACTTGTGATTTTATTTAGCAGTCAGGCTGGTCCTTGTGCTGATATGTCTGACTGATGCATTCTTCTTTGTACTGGGTCACTAGAAGTTGGGCATGGCCCTGCATGGCTCAGAACTGTGGGAGGCAATGGGGCCTGTGTAGCAGAGAAGACCTAGCAGCTGGGGGATCCAGCAGCAGTGGTGGCCTTGAGCCCTGCATTGCTCCACAAAGGTGCAACTGTAGCACATGTAGGAGCCTGACCCCCCCAGGGTGTTGCTAATAAGCTATGCACCCTTTCACCAGCAGGGCAGTGATGGGTTGTCCCCAGTGACTTGGTGTGGGGATAGCCCCCCAGGCGATGCAGTGGGGGACCTCCCCTGCTCCTACATGACACTTGCTCCCCATGCTGTGCATGAGAGGAGGGGAGAAGACCAGGCCTGTCTCTCTCTCTGTCACGGGGTGGATTGTGGGGCATCTCTGCCATGAGCTCCTGGGGTGGGGGATTTCCCCAGCCTAACTGGAGCTCCCCTGGCAGCACATGCAGCACCTGGTTGGTAGAAAGAGGTCAGAGGCTAGCCCAGATTGGCTACCAATGTAGTGAGAACCCCTGACCCCTGGCTCTAGGGAGGGCCACGGGGTGCAGCAGCAGTAGACGGGCAGGGGGCTCAGCTCCCTTCACGGAGCCAACGCCTGGGACTCGGCAGAGTGATTTTGCCCCTCGTTAGTGCCTGTCTCATGGTGTTCCCTGTGCTGTGGGTCTGGCTCCAGCTGAGCTGGTGTCCAGTGCTGCCTGTGCGCAGTGTGGCTCTGTCACCCTCACCGGCCAGCGTAGCTCAGCAATATCCGTCAGTCAGCGTCTGCGCTCCGCTGCACCGGCTCCTCGGCGTGGGCCCGGGAAATAGCTGGGGCTGGTACCCTGGTGGCTCAGGGCCAGTCCACAGATTCTGCCCACCCCTGCTGTATGCATGGCAGCCGCGGTAGCCAGTGGGGAGGGGGCTAGGGCGACTGCCAGCAGGGCATATGGCCTCCCCAGCATGTTGTGTGCACAATGCGGTGCCAATGCAGGACAGGCTTCCCTGCTGCGGCTGCTGCTTCCAGCCCAGTGCGCTTGGCATCGGTGCCCCAGGGGCAGGACGGGCACAGATGGCAAGGGCCGCTTGCTGCTAAAAGGCCATCTGTGCTCTGGCTGGCTGCCTGGGCCCGGCTGGCACCTCCCACGCAGCTGCCTTCCCACACTCATGCTGGGACGAGGGGAAGCGCTGTCACACCTGCCCCCCCCAGCACGGGATGGGAAATCAGCCTTGCCTGGAACAGCTGAGAATTTTGGCTCCATTCTGGCAAATGGAGGAGGTGGGGGGGAAGTGGGGAGGGGCTTTCCTGACTGAGGCCTCTCCTCACTTTGGCCTCAAGGCGGTTTCCAGGAGCCCGCCCTGCTGCCTAGCATGTGACAAGGCCAGAGAGAATCCCTGATGCCCTAATGCCTGGCTACTGGCTCCGGCCTGTGAGTAATTGCTTCCCACGGAGCCAGGCTCAGCAGGTTCCAGTCTCCACATGGATCCACGGCTGTGCTAACAAAGAGGTTAGGCAGGGGGCTGTATCTGCCTGCCACACGCTATGGTGAGGTGGCAGCTGGCAGGGCAGGCAGCAGGAGCCATGGGCCTGTTTGCTGCTCTCCCAGCAGCTTGGTGATGACTGGAGTCCCCGCACCACAAAGCACAAATGGTTTCCCCCCCACTGTTGTTTTTGACAGCAGTGCAAGCCCCTGGTGGTGACTGGAGGCAGGAGGGTTGAGAGCAGCTGGGCACGCAAGCTGCCTCCCCATGGCTTGCACACAAACAAGGCCCTGCGCTGCCATGGTGACATGTCTGCCATGCGGTGATGCTCTGTCGGCAGCTGTGACTAAATACCTGCGCTCGGCCTGTCTGGGGCCGCTGGGCTGGGGAGGGGAGCAGCTTGCTCTGCGGTCCCCCCAGTGCACTTTGTTCCCACACTGAAAACAGCTTGGCAGGAAAAGGAAGCTGTAGCAAAACCCTGGCTGGGCTGGTGCCTTTTGGCAGGGGCACGTAGAACTGCTCTGCCTGCTCCCTGCCCCAGCCTCGCAGGGCCACGCTTGACCTTTGGCCTGCTTGGCTTTCGCTCGGGGGGCTAGGGTGCATGTGGAGCACTGGGGGAGGAATCCAGACGCAGTGCCACTCCCATGGCGCGGCACAGGGGCGCAGCTGCCCCCCAGCCCAGCAGCACATGCAAGCTGCCCCTCATTGTGTCTCTACAGGGAGCCGAGCGCCACTCCTCAGTCGTTTTTAAGCCACACACGAATGACCACAGCAGGGCTCAGCTGTGGGGTTGGGGGATTAGCATCAATAGCCCAGCAGCGTCCGTTCAGCACCAACAGAGGGCGCCCCTGGCATTCGGATCCCAGGGTGAGGGCCAGCCGGCTCAGCGCAGGCAGACAGAAACCAACCCAGCTGTGCCAGCTGCAGGCGGGGAAGGACCCACCAGGGCGGGGCATGTCAGACTTCCCTTAGCACTGCACCGCCTGCTGGGCACCGCTTTGCTGGGGGTGTTGCTCTCCCCCACGTACGTTCCTGGGACGGCTGCTCCTTTGCCCGGGTGCGCCCACGCCTGTGGTGCTGAGCCCTGAGTAAAGGCACGCGAGAGCAGTGTCCTAGAGCGGCCAGCTGTGTCATGTGCAGTGCGCTGTGTGCTCCAGGTGCAATAAACATGCAGTCACAGCAAGCTTCCTACAAAATTGGTCTAAAGCTGTGAGCGTCGCAGAGGTTGGGGGGGCAACCACATTGTCTGAAAGGTCCAGCGACCCCGACCCTCGCTCAGCAGGACTTGCCTCCCCTAGGCTGGGGGGGAGCCTGCACCACCCTGAGAACACACTGTCTTGCTTTGTATTGCCTCAGCCTCTAGGAACCCGCAGCCGCCTGCACCCCAGCAACGGGGGACGGGGACGCCCATTACAATGTATGTGCAGGGGAGGGGAGACAGGGCTGAAGGTAATGACAAAATAAACCCAGAACAGTTGCCGGGAGCCAAACTCTAACGCAGGGAGGCCTACCCCAGTGAACTGAGAATGACGTCCATTCAGCAAGCACCACGCCTGGGCCCAGAGCTCGTCTGGAACATCAGAGAGCAAAGTGTCACGTGGGACCAAGCAGCAACGCAGCTGCTCTAGGAGAGGGTTAAGAGTCTTCACACCTGCAGCTGTTCCTGTCCTGGCCCAGTCTCATTCCGGAGCTATTGATGCAGGAAATGGAAAGGTATAACCCTTCCCAATATAAATGACAATCTCTGTGAATGCCAACACTTGTGCCTGGGCAGCTGGGAGGTAGGCCCGCCTCTTCTTTTGTCTGTACAGCACCTAGCACCAGAGGTCCTGGGCTCTCCGGTGCTAGTGTAATACCCTCATCACAAAATATGCACTGGGAGGCACAAGCAAGAGCTGCCACCATCCTGGGGGAGAATCCCTGTTACAGCCAGCTGCCCCTGGGGATTCCTGAATTGAGCATGCTACAGCAATAGGCAGGCAGAAGTTTTCGGCTGGTGATGTTTGTATGCAAGTTGCCAGGAAGGGAAAAGTTCTCAGTGCAGTTTTTTATCGTAACATGCTGTGAAGTGAAGCAGTGCTGCCTTGTGAGCATTACTGTGCTGGGCGGCTGACATGCATGTCCTTTGTGTCAATTCTACTGCAGGCAGAACTCTGGGGACAGTGCTCAGCTGAGGTGAGGGCGGTTGGCTCACTTTGAGCGCTGCACTGTGCTTTGCAAGGTAGCTAGGCCTCAATCCTGCAGTTAGATCCCCACAGCACACTCCTCCCGATGGGCCCTGGCTCAGGCACAGTGGCTCAGCAAAGTCTAGGAAAAGGGAGGCCCATACTGTTAGAGCCTTGCTGCAGTCAGGCTTTGCCACTACAGCTGTGTGTTTAGACACCCAATCTCTTTACCCAAGCCTCTCCAGGTCTTTTATGTTATGCCTGGTTGCTAAACACAGGCATAAAACCCAGCCTGAGCCTAGAGAGCAGCTGGGTGTCAAGTTCTGAACTCAAGCATCTCACTCTGGACCTGATCCAAGGTTTGTGAAATGTTTTATTTAATTTTGCTCTTTTTAATTTATGATTGGTTTTGCAGTGGCATCCAAAAGCCCCAAGCTGAGCTGGGCACAGCGTATGCTCAGTGAGACAGTCCCTGTCCTGAAGAAGAACAGATCAGCTACATAGGGAGACAGACAAGAGCTGGGAGGGAAAGGGAGCTGCCTTTCTTTGGTACACAGCCCCAAAGCAGGAACAGACCTCAACTCAACTCTCCCAGGATGGAGCTCACTTTACTAGATTGTATGGCCTCACAGTTCTATGCTTAAGCATCTTTTGTTGTTCTCCCAAACGATTAGGAGAATATAGCTCCAGAACCAGGCCCTGAGTGCCTGAGCTCTACACTTGTCTGCATGCTCTGCTTCTCCAAGGTATGTCATCAAGGAGACAAAAGCCAGAGCAAAGTGGATAATTGCCCATCTTCTGCTCAATTAACAACCCAGTTATCACAACTGTAAATAATAAATGACAGCAAAGGCAGAAAGTCCCCCTTTTAATTGGAGATTGCCTGAGATACTGTAACATTATTGACTTTGCAGCCTTAAAAGCCAGGCAAGGAGGAGAAAAAAAAAAGCCACCCTAAAAGAAGACATTAAGCCAAACCAGTGTTGGTGGTTCTTGTCCCATAGACAGCTGCTCTCAGGGTTACAACTGAGCTGAACCAAAAGTCCAGGGAGTGATTCCTCTTCTGTTTTAATGGCAATGTTTGATCTCTAGGTAATCATGTGAATATAGGAATTGCTAGGCTGATCAGCCTAGGCTCTGTGTAGCCCACTACCCCATGTCTGATGGGCCAGGACCAGCTGCAACACAGGAAGATGCATGAGATCCACCGGGGCTGTTTCTTAACTCACACCTAAGTTAAAGCTGTGCTCCTGTCCTGAAACACAGAACACCTCTCCTGGGCACCATCTCCAGGGAGCAACTTATGTAGGTAATCAATAGCTAAAACGTGGGGGTCTTCACTTCCTGTCCTAAATGGGTGTGTCTCTGTGTGTGTGTATTATGGCTATATGTTGCTTAAACAGCTGCCATGGTTCAGCCCAGAGGTGGCTGCACTTCAGTAGTGGGTATGCTGATGCTTATACATGCATCCTGGAGATTGTAAAACAGGTTGAGATTAAAGGGCTCTAGAAAACAAATGTAGACAATTGTTAGAACTCAGATCAGAGCAATAAAACCAACTGCCTGTAAAAAGATGGAGCAAAAGATAATTGGAGGTTTCATCAAATGCCTGATGCCCACAATGCCTTAATTTGGTAACTCATCCAGTTACAGTCAACTGTAGTTGTGCTGTATTAATGAAAGGATGGCTTCAGTGGCATTGAGTAGGAACTGATTTTGGGACTGACTGTTTACAAAGGTATCGGGACATGTTATTGGAGCATTACAACAGATCCATTTATTCCACTTTCTCAAAGCTGCAAAAACATTTCAAAAGTTAAATAAGGGACTTTAATCCTTCATGTTTGCAATTCTAGTCTGATGTGATGGGGTTGCTAGGGCTGCAATTATAGGAGGGGAAAAAAGGTTGCAGTTTCATGATAGTGTGAAATGATGGCTCCTGAGAGAGATGCATGAAAAATCACTCATCAAACTTGCAGTGTAGGGAAAGTGCTTTTCACTCCAGGAATGTGTTGGATTGTAAAGTAAATTTGCTCAAAGCACAGCAGAAGTACTAGAGAGAGCCTGAGGAAACAGCTTTCCAGAGAGGCAGAGCTGCTTCTTCATTAGGGAAATGTCTGTGATTTGTTGTCAATAAAAGATGATACTTTGTAAAGATACTTGGAATTTAGTGCTAATCTGAGCTGAAGAAACCTGCAAGTATCATGTGATGGATTTTAATAGCCTTTCTTGTCAGCGTTGTTGATGAATTTTGTTTTTTTAATTTTACAAGCTCTTTACCTTGAGTTCTGAGGGTTAATTATTTTACAATGTATAAATGCGTAGTGTCTCTCCTTTTCTCTGCTTCACATCAGTTGCCTTTTAATAACATTGGGGTTGCCTCTGTATCAGCAAACAGGGTAAATAAGAGGCACCTGATTTACCTTCTCTCTGCCATTTATTCTCTTACCACTATCCTGATCTCCTTTTTCTTCTCTCTGAACAGTCCAAACATTTGCATCCCCATCTCATGCAGAATTTTTTCTAGGTGGATAATCATTCTCATCTCCTGACTGCAAATTCTATTTTTGCTATGCCCTGTATGAGATGGGGTGACCAAATGTGAACAGAGTACGCTAGTACCGTGGGTGAGGGGGAAGCTATTGATTTAAAACACTGCAGTGTTTACAGGATCTTTTCCCATCCTATTTTGCATATAGCCTCACATTTTGTTTGCTTTTGTGACTGCAGCTGCGCATGTTGAGCATAGCTGACTCTGAAGTGTCTGCAGTGATGCTCATGACTTTTCCTGAGTAAGTCCAGTTAATTTAGAAGCTGGCAACATGAGTCAATAAGTTAATCTATGGGGAAAACAAGCGGGAATGCTGGGCAGTGCGGGGTGCGGCTCCCCTGGTGCAGTGTGGATGGAAATGGCTGAGAGTTCGAGCCCTGCACCGGAAGCGCTGGGCTCTCTTGAGGAGGCATCTCAATGTCTGCTTGGGACTGTCTGGTTTTGACTCCTGGAATCAAGCTGTGACCTGGAATTAGGGCCATGCACTCTCCTGTGCAGTGGGCCCTGTGCGGTGTCCGACGTGTGCTGAGCGCATCCCGACGACTGTGTGCTCTGAGCACATTAAACTGGGATCGAAAGCGTCGCTCCTCGGGGTCACGTTCGGGGAAAGGCGTTTGTCCTTGGGGGGTCATATGTCTCTCGGGGATCCATGCTGGTCCAGAGGCCAGGGCAGGTTGCTGAGGAGCCCTGTTTCCCAAAGGGGGAGCAAGCTGAGAGCTAGTTCCCAGGATATGTGCCAGAGGAACCGGTGCTGTAGCCTGCTGAGTCTTAGGAGCTCAACACAGCAGAAGGGATCCAGGGAAGAACGGGGCGTTGGGTTGGGTCTGGGACAGTGGCCGTTTCCTGTGCCCCAAGGTGGCCCTTGTGTGGCTTGGCTCAGGCAGTGGCTCCTTGCTGATCTGGGGCAGGCACCTCGCAAGCCCATGGCTGCCTGGGACACTAGCTTGAGGGCAGGAAGGTTTGGGTTTGAAATGTGAGCGTCTGTGGGGGCAAGGCCGTGGTGAGGCCTGAGGAAGGGACGCTGGCCTGCTCGTGGGGTCCTGCCTCCCTCTGGTGGCAGTCGGTGGAGTGGGGAGGTGACTTTTCGTGGCATAAGGGCAATTTCTGCTGTCATGAGGCTGCTGGTGGGGCTGAGGCAGATGACCCCAAACTGGGCTGACCCGGCACAGCCTCTGCCATTGTGACGGCCTCTGACAGGGCCTGGGGTGAGCTCCCTCGTGCCCTGGCGTGGCGCTGCGGAGGGGCTGAGAGAGGCCACGCTCCCACGGGATTCAGGCTCCAGTCCCTGCTGTCCCTGTGAGTGGGCGTCTCACAAAGTGCCCGGCAGCATCCCCTCAGCCTCGAGTGGCTCTGGCTGCCGGGCCGGCAGGGCGGCCCTGTGAGCAGAGAGGGCGCAAGCCACCTGCCGGGCGGGGCTGAAAGACCCAGAGGGAGGTGGCTGAGCCAGAGGCGCAGCCAGAACGGATGTTTTGGCAGGGCCCGTGGTTGACACGGTGGGCACAAGCTTGTGTCACAAGCAAAACAGAGGCTCATAAAAAGGCGGGATGCATAGCTTAAAATCACAATGGGCGGGCCATGGCCCACCATAGCTCACCACTGCCTGAGCCCCGGCAGACAGGCATGTCCCCGAGGCAGCACGGAAAGGCCTGCTGGGTGGTTAGCGTGAGGTTCCCTGGGCATAAAAGCCTCATTTCACTCGGCATTGACTCTTTGTTGCCCATTTCTGTGGTTGAGAGCCCAGGGCTCTCCTAAGCGGTGCAGCCCACCTGGCTGGCGGTCGTGTAGGAGAAGAGGCTTTCTGAGTCCTACAGGGGGGCATGGAGCAAACACTGCAGTGGTGCCATTACTGGGCTGCTAGGGGCAGCTGAGGACTCTTGCCCACAAAGCTGGGGATGGCCCTGGTGTCCTTGCCACTCAAAACATGGCAGTGCTTTCACTTGGATAAAAGCAATGTCATGGCCCTGAGTAGCAAGAGGCCATTGTCCTGTCCTGCAGCAACTCAAAGCTGCGCCATCTGATTTTTTTGCCCTGAGTCTCCCTTTTGATTATAGTATTGGGGACTTTCTAAAAACTGCAGCAGGAATTAAAAATAGCAGTTGTTCTGGAGCGTGATTTCTGCTGAGTGCTGGTTCAACTGTCTCAGATCAATGCTGGACCAAGAGGCTCATTAAAGTTGCCTCGGTTCAGTTCACAGTCAGATGCTCCAGTCAAAAAGTTTTTTTTTTCTGCCAATCCTGTTTTATTAGCCGTGAAAAGATTTTTTTTTTTTCATTCGTTATTGAAAGGCCTGAGTTCAATAAAGTACAGGGTTTAAAAGGATTAGAAATGTGTGCATTTCCCTTAGAATGGAAAGGGAGGAAACCTCCCTCTAATGGAAATCTGATGCTGACTAGCAGAAGAGGGCTTGGACAGATTCCTGCACTTGTGGGGAAACATTCTAGCAAGAGGCTGGAATGGCTTCAGGGGAAGCTAAAAAATGGAGAGATGTGCTTCATGCCAAACTATTTGGTGTTAAGTGCAGCAAGGAGGAAGCCTGGACATTGAGCAGATTCTCACAGAATAGTGGGCGTTTAGGCCAGAAAGGAACTCCCCCTGCAACAAGACCAACCTGATTCCCCTACTGACCAGGATCCTTCCCATGGCTGTGTGCTCCAATCTCCTGCTCCCACCATGGCTATGCTATCCATTGATATCCACTGAGCATTTCCATCAGTGCTCCCAAGGGAAGGCTCTTGGGCTTTGGCATAGCCACCACTGTTCTCACTAACAAAGGCTTTGGGGCCATTTGTGCAGGAAGTGATGGACTAAAAGGCCTTTTTCAGTTGTAACGTCTGTCCCTTGGATGCATACAACTCCCACTGACGTTCCTGGGGGCGAAATGCTCCTTGCTTAGTACCTCACTTAGATCAGTATAACTCACTGCATTTAAAGACCTCCTTAGATGAGGCGCTTATGGTTCTGTGTGCACCCTCATTTCCAGCTACCCTGATAGTAAATTAACTTTCACGGTGGACTTGCATATTGTTTTTTCTTGCACTAAAATATTAACCTCTGGTGAGCCTGTTTGGCTGAGTGATTTCTGGAACTTGGACAGAGCTCAGGTTTTGTATGCGAAGCCATGAAAGGTCCTGCGTGTGTGTTCTTGCCCTGACTGTCTGTGAAGGGGCAGGGAACAGTTTAGCATGTTGCTCTCACTTGGCCGCCATCTGTCCTTTCATTCTGTCTTTCTCCTTTTCCCATAACCTTTAGGATGTTTAACAATTCATAAAACTGTCTCAAATCCCTGAAATGAGTAGCTCCAGTCCGTTTTGTGTTGAATAGATTAATTGGAGAGACATGCACTGAACATTGAGTTGATGAGGCTTGTTGAATATGGCAGCCAGTGCTGAAAAGATGAGTGCTACTTGATGCTGGGATCTCCTGGTTCTTCAGTTATCACCTTTCAGGCCCTAATTACAAAGTGTGGAGGTGACTTAAAAACTCCACAGCGTGGGCTGGTGGGGAGGTCAGTGGGCACTCTCCACTCCCCTTTGCTCTGTCCTCCCACCCCAGCTCAGCAGATACCAGTACACCTGCAGGAGGGGAAGAGAGAGCCCCTGCCTTCCTCCCTGTAGTTTAGGGGCCGGGCAGGCAGGACTGTGTTTGCTGCCACTGTGGAGTGAGTTCTTCGCTGCGAGTTACTCCAGAGAACTTCCTGGGACTTTGAAAGGGAGGGGCAGATGGCTGCAAGGCGAGTTCAAACTGCTGACCAGAGTGGTCATGATGGGCATTGTGGGTTATGTCCAGAGAGAGGCCATTTACAGCAGTTTCACTAAGGGCAGTGCCTACATTGATGCTTTGTTGCATAAACTGCTGAAAAATGCTCTACGCCTTTCATTGAGGTGTTTTATTTTGTCAAAAAAAAAGTCAGTTTTGTCCGCTGTGTGTGCATGTGTGAGTGAGATTACAGTATGTACACCAGCACTGTTTTTGCTGAAAAAAGCTGCCTTTTTTATTTAAAAACAACAACAACAACAAAAAGTCCAGTTTAGTGTAGACCCCAACCTTATACATGGCCGCTTGCTCTGTTCAAGAACGCTGGCCAAAGGGACTGTGGAAATCAGATCTGGTGATTATGTTCAGGTTTGTTTTCTGGTTTGGGCAGTAATTTATTTTTCTTTGGGTATTTTATAATGTTACTAACTTATGGACCTTGGAGGAATCCGGCCAAATGTCATTTCAATGAAAGTGAGAGTATGTGAATGGCCTCTTTCTGAAGAAATGTGGAGACCCTATGAATATTAAAAATACACTGGGCATAACACACAAATTGAAAATTAGCTGCCGCCTTCATCCCATGGGAAACGTTTATTTTTATAAACTTTGAAATTGTTTTCAGGAAGTCTAAATAAATTGATGTTAGAAAACATGAAGGCAGCGAAGATTTATTAATATTTCAGCCAGCTCTGAAACCGTGATTTTATGTGAGGGAACACTCTCTGCCCTGCCAGAGAGAGAATATTTCAGAGAAAATAATTTTGGGAGTCCAGAGACCTCAATAACTATCAAAGGTGCTGGGGCCCTCACTCTGTGCTTGCTTTGGGGAGTAAACTGACCAATGTATTTTAGACCAAATTGGTTTTTGATATTTAAAATCGTGTGTCTGTTGATGTACATGTGGATGAAAAGCTGCCCCGTTCATGCTGGATATTTTCTGGAGCTGGTTGTGCAGCCTTCGTTGGAGTAGAACATTGCTGAAACCTGGGAGCTGTATTTTTGCTAGATGTTGGGCAGAGCTAAAGCTGCAGAAAGGGGATGGTTTTTAGTGTGTGATATTGGGAGCCATTGGGGGGGGGAAGGAGAGCTGCTTTTTCTTCTTCGTTTGGATAGTTGAGAATAGATTCTCTTTCTCCCTCTTGCAGATTCTCCCCGCCAACAAATCTGCTCCCGCTCCTCTCTTTGCGTGTAAAATATATACAGCACCTCACTGCGTCACATCACAGGCACCTAGCAACACTTCCAAACTGGAACACCAACCAAAGTGAAAACAAACAACTCCTGGGGTTGTGGAGGTGCTGGTGGAAGAACCTAGCTTAGCTGCCTCGTGTCACAGCCCTTGCCCCTCTCTGCCTTTTTTCATGTAGAGTCTTGTAGACCATCTGTTTTACAGACTGGCGATGAAGGGCTACAGGATCAGACTCACTTAGTCAATGGGACTAAATTAGTCTAACGCTCTTTTCATATACTGTGCTGGTCACCTATCTGAGTGAGCATCGCAGGGTCAGAGCTGCAGATGGACAGCTCTTCAGGGCAAGGACTTTACAGACATTTAAGAGGGCCTAGTACACTGAACCTTAACAACATTCTGCACCACAGATGTGAATCCATAGCTGCAGAGCAAGGCTTTAACGCTGGTGTCCTGGTGTCCATGACTTTCCACCTCCTTACGTTTCCCTGCCGTTTCAGTTGTGTCTGTGCTCTTCACTTCTGGTCCCAGACAGTTGTGTTGCTCTGCTGCCCAGGGCAGTTGCTTTAGCTTCACACTCTTGGCTTCTTGCACCTTTTAACTGAGCCTGTTACAAAAGGCAAAAACTCAGCAGAGAGAGATTTCTCCTTTCTACAGTTTTGAACCATCCTATAGAATTCTCCTGAGAGCTCTGTTAAATGTCTTAGAACCTGACTGGTTTCATCCCTCTTAAATTTGCTAGGACCTCTCTGTTAGAAGAACATAGCTGCTTGCTGCCGTATGAGAAGTCAAAGTGACCAAAGCGATCAGTAGTGGGCCAGACCCTCACATAGTGTCAATTGGCATAGCAGTCAGTGAAGCTACACTGATTTACAGCATCTAAGGACCTGGTCCATCAGTCAAGAAGAGGTGGGAAGATTAATAAAATGCGCTGCAATTCCATGCACTTGCAATCCACAGGTTTCAAGGAAGAGTTAGCAATGGCTGCCTGCCATTTTTCAAACCTGATCTTACCCCTAAGAGAGCCAGCTACATGAAGTACAGTTTGGATTAATTGAAAAGCGTGACAAGTGTGTAATCTCTGCACAGTGTCACTGACTTAGTGCTGATGTATTACACGGCAGTGCCTCAGCTATTCAGACACCAGCACAAGTTGAGCTTCAGCATAACAGACAAATAAAATGAATAATTGCTCTTCACACTGAATTGAAGAGGCTTCTTTGTGAAATAAACTGCTGGAGGAGGCATCCTCAGAAATAGGGGCCTTCTCTTAGTGGTAATTAGCAGACATGGACAGGAGATAAGCAGTATGTTAACATTATTTTAATGAATGATTTCCACTTAAGACAAACAATTAATCAGACCTGAGATGTATTGCTTAATTGAAAAGAAACCCAAACAGGAAATCCCAGAGTACTAGACAGAAATGAATGTTGTTTAGTTATTGGCCCTGTAGGAATACTGAAGTGTTGACATACTTCCTACATGGCATGAAGTGGCTGCTTTTGTATTTTTATTTTACTGACTTTTTCATGTAAATTTTTAAACTTGGCCATAGAAGGCCATATTCACACGCTAACGACCTATAGAACAGTCTGGCTTCACTCTTACTGAGGACTTACTGTTCTGCCACCACACTGAGGAACTTTACACTGAGGCTTATTGAAGAAGACGAAGAGTAATAATAGTTCCTTAAACTGGAGTTACCGAGACGTTACTAAAATTGAAGCAGCAGGAACAGTAAGAGTTTCATTTCTCTCAGCTGGCACGGGTCTGAGTGGGAGACTGTTCTGACAGGGCTGCACGCACTACACTTCAGAGATGGAAAAGGCCTTGTAGATCATGTGGACTTCCTCTCCTTGAGGGCCAGAGAAAGTTTGGTCCTTCCAATCAGCCCATTGCTGTGAATCACGGCGTCATCTTAACAAGTGCTTTCCCTCCCCGTCCACGCTCACTAAGCTGTAAGTCTTCTGCAGAGCAAATGATGTGCAAACCTCTGAATAGCTCCTTGCAGACACCCTTGGAGGCTGTTGGGCAAGTGGGCCACGATGTGTGGGACATGTTATTCTGTGGTCCTGCTACCATGCTCAGGCTGAGTAATTGCTTGGGCCTGTGACTGCAAATAGGGAATTGCACACTGAAGGCGAAGCCTTTGCTAGTGTGAGTGTGGGGGAGGTCAGAGGTTCTTTGCCACGTAGGCGGGGGAGTTGCTGATGTCGCTATATGTGCAGGGATGGGGTGGAGGGAGAGCTGGCCTCTGGCAGGATCATTACTCTGCCCCACGCCATTGCATTGTGCACACGTGCAAGGGCAGCTAATACCTAGTGTAAGATCTGCTTTTCAGATTGGGAGCAGGGGCTCCTCCTTTCCACATGGCCAACGCATATAAAGAGATGATGCTGAGCTGGGTATAATACCTCTCCCCTCAAAGGCCATTCCCATAGGTGAAAAGCACAGTGCAAAACTCCCCTCCCCATTCTGCCTTGGCTAATCAACCCCCCTGGGCTGAGACAAGCCTGCTGACAGGCCCTTGCCTGCAGCCAGGTCTGCCGAGACTACCACTTCTGAGTGCTATTGCCAGAGGCATTGCCAGGTTACTCGCTGCCAAGCTCTGGAAATGGGCGTGGAGTCCTGACTGCCAGAACAGTTGCTGGGGAGCGGCTGTGCCAGAATGGCCCGGCAGAGCTGCAGGATCCTGCCTGGGTTTGATGCAGTGGATCCGAGATCCGTGCATGGCACTAGTGTGCAGCATTTCAGATACAGGGCTTGAGTGTGGGCTCTGCATTCGCTCCCCTAAGGCATCTCCTGCCCACACCTCCTGGTTATTGCTCTGGCTCAAGGTGCTGCCTGGGTGCTGGGAGAGCAGCTGGATGGGGGAGATAATGATGTCCTTGTGCCAGCGCATATCCCTCCCAAGTGCACAGCAACAGGGGACCTGCCAACTCTGTGACAAAGGCAGAGTGTGGCTCAGCGCTGGGCTGGCCTGGGGTGCGCCCTCCATGGCCACATCTGGTCTCTCGCACGCAGGGCTGAAATGAAACGTGACAGTGACCAGGCTGCAGCAAGTCAACAGCTGGTAGGTGAGCTGTGCAGAGAAGTGACTGGGCTCTGACTGCTGCTCCCAGTCACCTGGCCAGAGGCAGGGCCATGAAGATTGGTGTCAGTCTCCAAGGGCTCCAGTGGCTGCTGTTCTACAGGGATGCTGGCACCACTGAGTGCGACAGGCCCATTTCTGCACATGGCCAGCTGGGGGGTTGGGCGCTCGGGCTGACGGAGAAAGGCAGTGGCAGGAGGGTGTCCTGTTCCCCTAAGCAGGGTCCGTTCCTGAGCGTTCGCTTTGGACATGCAGGCTCCCTGCACGGCTTGCCTTTCCCCAAACTATTTCAGCTGTCCTGCACTTCCACATAACTCTCTGAATAGCCCTCTCACACTGAACTTCTGACCCCGCTGGGTATGGCCCAGTTGGGCTGATGCTCTCAGAAGAGCAGATTGGTGAGCCATGCTAGCTATGCACCAGGTTGCATGCCAGTGGGATTCTGTGATGCTAGTCAGAGCACGACATCCATAGTGCTGTAAACTGCCTCTGACTGCAAAGAAGGGCTTGGTAGATAAAGGGTAATTATTTAGGAATGATTGCAGTGATATTTGAGAGCTTGATCCACATGGCGCAAGGCCACAGGGGCTGGACTGAATCTTTTCCTGCTGATAGCTTACCAAATGTTTGAGAAATGACAGATCCCTGGCTCTCAATATTGTGTTGGTTCATGAGGAAATCAGCCAGGAGAGCATATTTCATAGGTGGTCTTCTGTTTAGAATGAAGGGACTGCATAGAAATCTGGTTCATGAATGCTCTGGTTTAGCAATCCAGCCCAACACATTTGGGGCTCCTGGATCCAAAACATCCTCGTGGTACCCTCTAAGTGCGTCTCTGCAGCATGTCTGGATGTTTGGCTATGTATGCCTGCAACACGTGTGTTGCTTTAATAAAATCATGTCAGCTGATGAGTGATTCAGAAAAGCTGGAGCTAAGGGGAGTTTGATTTACTTCTTCCTAATGCAGCCCCCTCGCTGCAGGGTGGTTTGGCCTCCCTGAAAAAGTTTGTGTTTCAGGGCAGGGGAAAGCCAGGTCCCAGCTTTATTTGCTGCTTTGTAATTGACTTAAGCTTACCAGTAACAGCCTCTAGTTCTGCAGCAATGAACTCAATCACACACTCAGGTGGACTCAGGAATGAGCTCGGATTGCAGACAGTGGAATAGGGGGCAATCAGACAGTGGTGGAGTCTGAGGGTAACTGTTGATGGCAGTGAAGGAGAGGTCGGGCTGGTCAGCAGCCATTTTGCAGCGATTAACTATTTTGTTGACACAGCAGAGAAAGGTGGAGATGGAACTTCATGACAGTGCAGCTGGTTGAGTGCTGCAGCACCAGCTCCTACAGAGAACATAGAACAAAAGACTGGGCTGAGAAAGAGACCCGTGAAAAGGCTGACACTCTGAACATGGTGACTTGCAATGTCCAGCTCTGGAGTGTTACAACTGCTTTGTTGCAAGATCTCAGGAACACTTACGAGATGGACACCGATATGAGGAAACAGCAGTTTATTGATTGGTACCAATCGTCCCAGCGGAATCTTTTCCAAAGGCTGGGCCCCGATTATGATGGGGCGAAGCCTTATATACCTTACAAGTTTACATGAATATTCATACATTACATCATTAGTTTTTCAGAGATACATACATCAGCAACTCATGGATTGGCTCGTTAGTATTTCTTAACCATAATCACACCTCTTTCCAGAAGTGGGCCTTACTCTTGTGATCATTAGTCTATTGGTAGTTTATAGAATTGCTGACTTGTTGTTACTAGGGGGAAGTCTGTGAAGGGGCTTGCTGAGGAGTTGCTGATCTAGGGGTTAACATAAGTTCTTTAAGAATTTGCTGAATTAAGGGAAGTCAGTGGCCTTGCACAACTAGGGACTTAGCAGCTTTTAACTTGTTCGTTATAATAGTGTTATATTAGGGTCAAAGGAATACATACAGGTCAGTTAATATAATCACTTATAAAGCACAAAGGTATCGGTATACAGAGATATCTATAATCTTCTGGGGTTAACTCACACAAAAGTACTGTTACAAGATTACCGCAGGAAGGGGGACAGAAAAGGGGGGTTTCCAGACACAGTTTGTCCCCGGCCCAATATAGATTTCAGGAAAGTCATGGCTTCTAACCGCAAGGGCGGTTGTGAAAGTGCTGTCTGGGCTGTCTGGATATTAGATATATAAAAGTCAGGGATACAAACGCAGGCCTGCAATCAAAGTTTCTTTCAAAGCATAAAGATCCTTTAAATAATCTTATAATATTGTGGGGACCTGGTCTTGCCTCAGCTTTGTCAAAGCCGTGGCAGGGAGACGTCATGTGCCAGACTCGGGCAGGCAGCACGGCTTTCTGTGACATGTTGCTGTTGTTTATTATTAATACAATGCCACGGAGAGCAAAGCTTCCTGCTCCAGACTGGGCCCTGTGCCAGAGCTGTGCTAGTGCTGAACAGCCCCTGTAGCTTGAGTCTTTTCTGCAGCCAGGCCTAGGTAGAATTCAGGGTGAGATCTCCACGTGGGTAAGTGACCAGAATACGCACGCTCATCCCCCACGTGCTCCCCGCCCCCCAGGGGCGCATACCTGGGCACACACGCCCTTTAAAGCAGCTCATTGGCAGGGACCGCGAAACGTGACACTCGTAACACGGGGAAACCCCAAAGCAGAACAGCAGCAAGTTGCTTCAGCACCGTTTCAAGGGCTGGTGCGGGTGAGCTGCAGTTGAGGCGTGGGGCTGCAGTGGCTGATAGGCTGCACCGGGCTAGAGGGGTGAAGGAAGGAAATCTGCCCGCAAGGGCTGTGGGAGGGCACGATGATGGATGCATGGGGCAAAGTAGGAAATAGGGAACACGCAGAGGAAAGAGGCTAGCGACAATCAGCAGAAGGATCTCTGCGGCTCGGCCTGGAGAGGACAAGCAGCAGCCAGGGCTCGGGGCAAGAGCTCGAAGCACCCTCACGCCCTTTCCCCGGGAGAGCCAGTGGTGACCTGCCCGGGGGTGTCTCTGCTGGCTCCGTACTGAAACTTAGTGGGTCTGTTTGTAGCCATCCCGCAGCGCCGAAGGCCAGGACATGGCTGAGGAGAAAGCGGGACCCTGAGACGGACAGCCCCCAGGGCCAATGGAGAAGGGCCAGCTCAGCTGTTTGATGGCAGACAGGCCAATGAGGGACTCAGGAGCAGGGTCCCGTCCTCCGTGTGAGCTGGTGTTCCCACCTTGGTGACTTTGGAGCTGGACTGGCCTATTTTTGAATATACTTGATGGCAAACCAAGCGTCCAAGCCGCCGCGCCGGCCCTTCGCAGCGCCCTCCGCAGACCCACGCCGCTGCAAGTCATAGGCACAAACCCAGTCTATGTGTTAAGCGCCCAGTTAAAAAACCCCGTGCTCTCTATGCTTCCCTTCCGGACTCCAGCTGGGCCCCCCAGTCCCTGCAGGGCTGGCGAGAGATCTCAGTGGTAGCCGCGTCCACCACCCATCCCTTGTTAGGCCAATTGCATTGGCTTCTCCTCTTCCACCTCCTCTCCAGAGCCCAGACGGGGGGGGTCACATTTGTTTACGCCCCTGGAAAAGGAAAAGGGCGGTACGTGACCTTGGGGTGTGGAAAGAAACCCCCCTGGCACCGAGCCCCCCGCCAGGTGGGGCAGGAGCCCGCCCTAGCAACATTTAACCATTTTGGGGTGCGTCTGTGGCTACTCCCTGCCTGAAGGAGTTGGCTTGACGCCGGAGCCTGAGCCAGGCAGCCGGTGGAGGCAAGGCTCAGCTCAGCTTCCCGGGCTGCTCAGCACAGGTCCGAGGGACACAGCAGCCGGCCTGAGACAAAGCTCGCTGGCTGCGGCTGGGGGTCAGAGCTGGGCCTGGAGCCATCCGGGGCCGGGTGCGGGGAGCCACTGAGGACAATGAGAGGGATGCAGCACAGGGAGGCGCCACCAGCCCAGAGGCCACGCAGGCCAGACTGGGAGGGGGTTGTGACCCCGACAGGATGCGATGCTGGAAGGGCCCTGCCTGGGGGAGGGTGGCCACAGCCAGAGCAAGCGTCCAACCCATAGCATCCTGGTAGCCAGAGGCCTGGGTAGGGGGCCTGGGACATGTGAGGAGCAGGCTTTGAGCATCCCTCACACCCAGAAACACTGTGTGGGGTCCCCCAGCCTCACGGGGCGACATTAGGTGTTTTCCTTTAATCTTCCTTCTATTTCCCTATTTTTTTTATTGATTACTGTTTAATAAATTGTATTTGCCTTGAACTATATGCATCAATCAGTGGGTCAGGGAAGTGTCCAGTGTGGAGAGAGCACCCCAGAGTGGGGACACTCTCGCCCCCGTCCTAAGTGACGATGACAAAGTTGGGGGTCGAGTCCCCCCAGGGATCCTGAGCCAACCCTGGTTGGCATTTTGAGGACCCTGTCACACAGGAGGGTGGGTGTGGAGTTCTTGAGGTCAGGCAGGCCTGGGTAAAAGGAGCGGGAGTGAGGACTCAGATCCTTTTGCTAGTCAGTTCCATTGGGGTAGTGTATGAGCCAGGAAAGTTCCCCACAATAGTGGGACCATTCCTTCACTTACAAAACCAGCCTTCTGCACCGGTTTGACAAGGCCTGAATCAGCCGAGGAAACAAAGACAACTCTCAGACAGATTTCTGTCCTAGTGCTGACAAGAGGACTTGGGACATTCTTAAATCTTTCTCCCAAAACTTAGTAGTCCCCCTTTACAGCTGCTGGATCCACTAACACACACAGACCTTCCCACGCCTTTGGCTCCCTTCATTCCTTATGGCATGTATTCCTAATGAGCTCACTGGAGAGGGCTGTAAATATTTATAGTTTACAGAACACCTGAAGGTGCTAGAAACTATGGTTGCTCAGCAGCCTTCTTCTGAAACATGGCTGGATTCCAGCTCTCTGATGAGCCGTTTGCTGCCTGCCCTCATTGGGATGGAGATGAGGAAACCAAGCTGGAATTCAGGGGCTCAGCAGGGTGTCAGAATAAACTTGTATTCAGTATCAACAGTCCCCAGGAGTGGCAGGGCATCACCCGCAGTCACTGTGCAGCAGCAGATCCCTGGCAAAGCGCCACAGGAGTGATGCAGCTGAATTGACTAGTCACTAATTAAGCCTTGAAATTTTAGTGACAGGAGATGGCACTAGGGCAAATATCTACCTATTCTGAACATGGATAGCAGAGACAGTTTAGCTTTTTCTGGCTGTTGTGTGTGTCTAACTATCTTGTTTTAAAGTAAAAAAGGCAGATCCTGAGAGATCTCAGTCTCTGCTTTGTTGAGCATGTCCAGTGTCTTGTTTTTAGTTGCAAAAATTGGATTGTCTGCTTCTGTATTTTATCTATAGGAACCCACCCCCAAGGAAATTATAGACCACAAGGAATAAAGCCTCTACTTTTAATTAAACCATTCTCCCCCACCCACAAGGATTAAAAATTGGTCAGGCAGGCTGGAGAGGGGACCCCATTGGAAAGGAGGTTTGGTGGGGAATTCTAGGTGGCATGGAATGGCTTGGGCAATCGTATGCGTTGTACAAAGATGTTGTATTGAGGCAAAGACAATTCCCTTTCTAGGCTGGAAAATTCATCACAAATTCACACGCACACCCACCCATGAGTTCAGTGGAGCTTTTGACCCAGGCTAGCTGGCTGGTGGGGATGGTTTAGAGCTCAGGTTCTGCTTTCACTCAGGTTGGTAACCGGCCCTCTTTGCAGTGAGGGCACAGGCTCAACACAGAGTGTGAGAGTGCTCCAAAGCCTTCCCACAGGTCCCCCCTGTGCATATAGTGACGGACAGGCTCTCCCACAACTCACTGGGACGGAAACTAGAGCAGCTCAGCTCCCTGCAGTCCAAAGAACCATGGGCCATGCTCCTGGTGGTCCTAGTGATGCTCCTGGATTGCAGCACCAGTGAGGGCACAGAGACTGCACTAGGGCATTGCAGTGGGGCAGGCTGCACTGGGCTAGGCTAACCTGGGCTCAGACCTGGGTGCTGATCACCCAAGTTACCTGCAGCACGGATGTGCTCTAGGTGACTTGTCTAAGGTCCCGGGTTGAATGCATATCAGAGCTGGGAAGGGAACCCAGGTGGTCGCCAAGAGAGCCACCTCCTATAGAGAGGTTTTCTGCCTACAGAGGGATCAGATTCCTGCCATGCCAATGTTCCTCAGCAGCTTTAACAGTTTAGGGGAAGTGCCTGAGAAATGGGAAATGGTTTCAGTGGGTCGTCATCACAATCTTCTATCTGTTCTCCATGCTGGATCTGCCTCCAGCTCCACATGGAAGGAGCTGTAATATGGGCTCAGGTAATACCAACCGCCAAGATGTGTCTCGTGCTTGAAAATTTGCTCTAGGGCTTTCGCAGGCTCAACCAGATGAAACGACCTCAGCTGCTTCAGAGGGAGCGGTTGGGATTTGGAGAGAGAATTATTCTGAATCTAATGACAGCTCTGGATTGTGAAGCCCAGGCAGTGCTGAGTGATGAACTTGATTTCCTCCCTGTAAATATATTTTAACAGAATAAAAATAACACTTCTGCTGCAGTCAGAGTCACAGCTGGCTGGAGAGTGGCTCCGGGCCGAAGACCAGCTCCCAGGTGGGAGGGGTCAATGACAGTGGTAGGTGCCTGACAGTGGGGGGCCTATGGGCCAACCTTTCCCAAGCGGGCCCAGATTTTGGGCACCTGAATGTCAGAGGATCTGGGCCATTGTGGCTCCCGTGGGCTCCATGTGGAGCTGTGGGTGCTCACTTGGCACCCCGGGAAGCTTTTCTTATGCTGGGCCCTCAAAATCTGGGGCCACTTTGAGGAGTTGGGGCCTTGGTGTCTCCATGTAGCAGCTGAGACCCTTTACAAACCCAACCCCCTGGGGATGCCAGTTGGGGTGGGGCCCTATGACTGTAGGGCAGCCAGGGGTGGCTCATCCCCACACATCTCAGCTAAGAGAGGATGCTGTGCCAGGACGGATCCTGGGGCATAGGGAAGCATGAGGTGCTAATGTGTAATATTTAACTACACAAACACCTGCTCAGAAAGCGAGTCCAAGACTCCCCGGCAGAGCTGCCACAATGCTGGGAATAGGAGAGCTGACAGATCTGCCCTGTGGCGAGCCTCTCAGCTCTTTGTAACCAGAGGGGTCCTGCCAATGTCCCTGTGCCTCTGATGTGATGGATACCTGGCTGCTTGGGCTTTGTCAGCTAATCATACCTATTGTCAAGATGTTTAGTGATTAGTTGTTTGACAGTCATTACTGCTAAGTGGCTTTGGTTTGCAACACACGCATGGTCAGGCCCAGGGAAATGGGCCCTAAGTGGGCTCTGGGCTGGCTGCAGGGGTGCTGTGCACTAATGATGCTGTCCTGGACTCTGCTGTGGGCTCTAATTGGGATGGATTGCCTGGGAAATTCTAAATACCTGTGGGCAGATGAGAGCAGCACAAGTGGTACGGGACAGAGCAGGCTGCAGGCTGTAACACTGTTAATGTTTCCAGGACTGGGCTGTACTTTCAAAGAGGTGAATGTGGCAAAAATTAATTGAACAGCCAATGTTTCTAGCACAGGCATCTCCAGTGCGTGAAAAATGAGCTGTTTTCTCAGGGCTCTGCCAGCTAGCAGAGGTTGGGGATCATTACCTTTATTTGAAAGCGAGAGGTGGATTTCAGCAAACTTTCTACAGCAAGTAGTAATCAAAGTCAATTCCAATCTTCTCACTTGGAGCACAGAGGTCTGGGAGTCAGTGCTCCTGACAACTGAGTGACCTCAAATTTCTTGGCCAAAACCTAATGCTGAAACCTGCCTCCGAGTTGTCTTTCCCATAGACGCAACTGAAACCAGGGAAGAAGAAAGAGGTGACAGCATGAAGGGAGAGAAGAGAACAGAGGGATGAAATCACACACTGGTCCAGTTACCTGGGGAACTAGGGCAGAAAAGTATCCCACTGGCCTAATGGAGGTTGTTCTGATTGCTGAGCAGCGTCCAGTCCCTCTTGCAACCTCTGGGGTGGGCTCACTTGCTGCTGTTTCTCTCACTCATTAATTCAGTGGTTCATTTCCCTGTGTCTTCAGACGCTCAGCTGGTTAGTTTCTGCTCAGTGTGTGATTTGTGCCGTAGAAGTGCCTAGGTTATTCCTGGGTTGGAACTTGCCTTGCTGAACTGAAATGCCAAGCAGAACAGCAAGTGTGTTCTCTGCAGCACACGCTAGGTGGCTCCCATTGCTGCTGTTTGTTGTGCTGCCTGGTAGCCTGTCCCGTGGGTTGTAGGAGTTTGTGTTGCAGGATCCCTGCAAGAAGAACTTGCTGCCACAGTTCCTGGGGGCTGGACCTCTCACCCCGCTGGCGCATCTCAGCCCACCTGCTCCAGCACTTGTCAGACTGCCGCCTGGCTCTGAGAGGAGTGTCACCATTCTCCCCTTTGACTGGGCCCTGTGTTGCATTCCCCTTGCCCAGGTGTGAGTGGTTAATGCAGTGACCACACCACCTCCTTCCAGCAAAGCACCATTTTGTTAGAGCAAAAGCAGTTCAGAAAAAAACTCTTAAAATAATAAGACAGCCTGTATGCATGGCTGCTGATTAGGTGTCCCACCCTCTCCCTGTGGCTCAGGGAATGCCTCCAGACTCCTCCATAGCGCCGCCAGCCTGGCCAGCTTCTCCCTACCAACCTCACTGATCAGGACGCTTTTTAATTATTTGTAGGCCTTTGATCTGGAGACCCCCCCCCGGCTGTGGCAAAGTAAGGTTTACATCATGTTGGAGACAGGCTTTTCCCTCGATGTTCTGGCAAGCCATTGTGCTGCTTGCTCGTGTGTGTGTTCTTCTCACAGGTTTCTCTTGCTGGATCAGTGAAGTCTTATAAATAACCCAACATATGACTGCTGCCCCACCTGACCCGCTCACACACACTGTTATGACATCATTACAGACCATTACCCAGCAGCTCCTCTTCCGTACGCTTGCCTACAGGGGGATAATGCATGTTGCAGTTTATTTTTCTGTTGACTTGTGCTTTGGGTTTGATTTTCCTGTGAGTAAGGGTACCAGCTCTGCTGGACTAAGGTGCCACACGACCTCCATGCCCATAAAACCCAGCCAGCCAGGGGCAGAGCTCCACACTCCTGTGGGGAGAGTCAACTTCAGAGCATACGAGGCAACCGTGGGGGTGGATTTTCCAGAGCACTTGGTTGAAGCCAACTGGAGCAGAGTTGGGTCAACGCTGAATCTTTTAAAAATCCCATCCTAAAACAACTGCATATTGAACCATGTCTCCAGTACGCACAAATAGTAGGCAGCTGGGGGGGGGAGCGGCCGGAGGAGGCGAGCCAGGAGTCTGACAGTCTCCCCTCCACAAAGACATTGGACTGCTTGACCAAGGAATGTCCTTTGAGAGAAGCCAGGGAGCCCCTGGTTAGTGCAGGGAGTCCGAAGTGCTTGTCTGGTCTGGTGATTGCTGAACAGGGATGCAGAAGGTATGGGTTCAACCCTAGCTCCTCCAGGGTCTCCCTGTGTGACCCTGGGTAAGTTACAATTGCTCTGTGCCTCAGTTTCCCCATCTGACAGATTGGTGTAGTAACACTCTCCCCCTGCCAGCTTCTGCTTAGGGCAGAGACTGACCTGCTATGTGTGAGCAGCGTCCAGGACAACACGGCCCTCCCTCATCTTTGTTGTAGCCTCTAGGTGATACTGTCATACAAACCCTACCACAGAACATGGCACCTATTAATAAATGCTCTCCCATCCAAATAAGAGTGTGTTTTGCCCCAGCCTGGACTGCAGGATGGGATTCAGCATCCATGCGTTTCCATCCTGGCTCTGTAGCACGTGGCACAAATAGATGATGTGCTCTGATGAATCCCCTGCTCATTCGCAATGATTTTCTACCACGCTGCTGGTTTCCCCGTCTCACTTGGCCCAAGACCAAAGTGATTTAATCTATTGGGAGCGCCTGTTCAGACGTAATGGTACATTAACCTTAAGCATGTGTCCATAAGCCAGAGGCAATTACCGGCACAAACAGCCGATCTTGGAATCTGGCTGGGCAGACGGCTCCGCACCTCTCCTGCTGTCCACAGGCTGTAGCAGCGATTGGTAAAGAGGGGGAGCAGCCGGGGAGCACGGGGGTAACATCTTCAAGTCGCACATACAGAAGTGACAGGCTCAGTGGGATTTGGGCCCTGTCTGAGGCTTGTTGTCACTGCTCGAGTAATAAAAGTGATCCGGGTAATTATAGGCCTGTTAGCCTGACGTCTGTCGTGTGTAAGGTCTTGGAAAAAATTTTAAGGGAGAAAGTAGTTAAGGACATTGAGGTCAATGGTAATTGGGACAAATTGCAACATGGATTTACTAAAGGTAGATCGTGCCAAACCAACCTGATCTCCTTCTTTGAAAAGGTGACGGATTACTTAGACAAAGGCAATGCGGTAGATCTAATTTACCTCGATTTCAGTAAGGCGTTTGACACGGTTCCGCATGGGGAACTGTTAGTTAAATTGGAAAAGATGGGGATGAATGTGAAAATTGTAAGGTGGATAAGGAACTGGTTAAAGGGGAGACTACAGCGGGTCATGTTGAAGGGTGAACTGTCAGGCTGGAAGGAGGTTACTAGCGGAGTCCCTCAAGGATCGGTTCTTGGACCGACCTTATTTAATCTTTTTATAACTGACCTTGGCACAAAGAGCGGGAATGTGTTAATAAAATTTGCGGATGACACAAAACTGGGGGGTATTGCTAACACGGAGAAGGACCGGGATACTATTCAGGAAGATCTCGATCACCTTGTACATTGGAGCAATAGTAATAAGATGAAATATAATAGTGAAAAGTGCAAGGTCATGCACTTAGGGATTAATAATAAGAATTTTAAATATACATTGGGGACGCATCAGTTGGAAACGTCGGAGGAGGAGAAGGACCTTGGGGTATTGGTTGATAGTAAGATGACTATGAGCCGCCAATGTGATATGGCTGTTAAAAAAGCAAATGCGGTTTTAGGATGCATCAGGCGTGGTATTTCCAGCAAGGAGAAGGAGGTGTTAGTGCCGTTATATACGGCGCTGGTGAGACCCCACCTGGAATATTGTGTGCAGTTCTGGTGTCCCATGTTTAAGAAGGATGTATTCAAACTGGAACAGGTTCAGAGACGGGCTAGTAGGATGATCCGAGGAATGGAAAATCTGCCTTATGAAAGGAGACTCAAAGAGCTTGGCTTGTTTAGCCTGGCCAAAAGAAGGCTCCGGGGGGATATGCTTGCTCTATATAAATATATCAGGGGGATTAACGTTAGGGAGGGAGAGGAATTATTTAAGTTTAGTACTAATATAGGCATGAGGACGAGCGGGTACAAATTGGATATTAGAAAATTTAGACTAGAAATTAGACGAAGGTTTCTAACCATTAGGGGAGTGAAGTTCTGGAACAGCCTTCCGAGGGAAGTAGTGGGGGCAAATGACTTATCTGGCTTTAAGACTAAGCTTGATAAGTATATGGAGGGGATGTTATGATGGGATAGTTTAATTTGAGCAATTGATTTTGGATTATCGGCAGATAAGTCTGCTCAATGGTCTGTGGGAATGTTAGATGGGATGGGAACTGAGTTACTGCAGAGAATTCTCTTTTGGGTGCTGGCTGGTGAGTCTTGCCCACATGCTCA
This sequence comes from Mesoclemmys tuberculata, assembly GCA_007922155.1. NCBI lineage: Eukaryota > Metazoa > Chordata > Testudines > Chelidae > Mesoclemmys > Mesoclemmys tuberculata. The sequence continues at coordinate 452,174 of ML676977.1, forward strand.
GGGTTTAGCTGATCGCCATATTTGGGGTCGGGAAGGAATTTTCCTCCGGGGCAGATTGGCAGGGGCCCCGGAGGTTTTTCGCCTTCCTCTGCAGCATGGGGCATGCGTCGCTTGCTGGTGTATTCCCTGCAGCTTGAGGTCTTCAAATCTCACTTTTGAGGATTTCAATAACTCAGTCATGGGTTCGGGGTTGTTACAAATGTGTATGGGTAGGGTTTTGTGGCCTGCCTTGTGCGGGAGGTCAGACTAGATGATCATGTTGGTCCCTTCTGACCTATGAGTCTATGTTTCTATGTTTCTATGTTTCTTGCTCCACTCGAGCCTGGCAGCCCCCTGGAGCAGCACGGCACAATGCTATGAGCAGTGCAAAGCCACGCCCTTGCTTGGCTGAAGTTCAAAGCAGCACTTCAGTGGTGCTAGAGGTGGTGGTGGGGAAGAGGCAGTGCTCGAGTTATCCCTGCAGCGAGGACAGGCCTTTCGCTCTTTGGGCAGGGACCATCTCTTGGTGTTAGGTTTGTATGGCACCAAGCATGATGGGGTTCTGGGCCACGAGTGGGGCTCCTAGGCACTACAGCCTTACAACTGACTGTTGTTCATCATTCACGCCTTTCACTGAAAGTTAGGCTCCTTGGCATCTAGCCACTCTTGAAGTTTGTAGCCCAGGTGACTTGCCTGCAATATTCCTGTGCATTCCCTGGCTGGCCCCAGCGTGCTCTGCTAGCCCTGCAGGTGGGCTACGGGCCAGGAGTGCCAGCAATGCTGACGCTGTCTGTGGTACCTGCTAGAGCGCGAGGCGTGGGGGTGGGACCACGGCTGTTGCCCTACGTGCACTAGCAGGCTTGGTGCCTGTTGCCTGTGGATGCTGGTCGTTGCTGAGCTAGGTGCTGGAAAGGGCAGGAAGGGACACCCAGAGTGTCTCTGCAGAGATGGCGTTGGGGTGTGGGTGGTGAAGCTGTGTCTCCATGGCGTGTGCTCTCCTTCTCCAGCTGAGTGACTGGGAGCACTCTCATACAGGTGTACCTTCCTGGCATAGACCTGGGCCCCATTCCTGGCTCTGACACAAACTCCCTGTGTGACCCTGGGCAAGTCACTTAATCTCTCTGGTCTCAGTTCCCATCTGTAAAGGAAGGATTACATCCTTCCTCCCTCCCACCCTTTGTCCAACTGTCTGCATATCCTGGAAGCTCTGAGGCAGGGACTGTCTCTCACTATGTGTCTGTGACCTGGGGCTGGTAGGTGCTGCTGCGATACAAATAACGGCTCTGTCCAGCGGGGGAAAGTCCCTGCTATGATGCCTGTGTAATAACAGCCCTGAGCATCTTCAAACTACTAGCCAGACGTGAGCTAACAGATCTTCTCTCCTCCCTGAGGTGCATGTGGGCACATCTCATTGGCCTACTTCTACAGCTGGGGAAGGCGAGTCAGAAAGGTGATGGGCTTTCCCAATCACCCCATCTCCCCTGAAGCTGAATGCTTTGGGTCTTCACTACAATAACCCCTGCCTCATGTTTTGATAAGAGAATATTCACCAGTTGTTATGCTCAGTGTAGAAGCTAATTTCTCCATTGACTCCACATGAGTGTCATTAGAGGCCCTGGCATGAGACCAGCACCTTGAGAGGAAAGAACTGCAAGTCTGTGAAGCTTTTATCAGGCTGTTGTCGACCACGGATTCAGGATTCCCATGAATAATGGATCGGAGTGATCCGAGTGCACCTGCTCAGTGGGAGGACATTAGCAGATGCTTGTCGTCATTTATCATGTTTTTTTTTTTCTTTCATCAAATGAATATTTTTAAAGTTCTCAAGTGTTTGATCCTTTAAACGTGTGAATTCCAGCTTTGCTGTTTTGTTTAAGTTATAATGGTAACCAGGTAACTTTAGCAAAGGAACAGATGGTTCCTGCTACTCTGCCTCATCCAGAGTCCCTCATATTGTCTTTTACAACCTAACCAGCAGTTTGGCACCCCACTAGCCACAAGGTCACCTCTCAAGAAACATATCTGTTTCTTGACATGAAAAGTTCAGTGCATTTCTTGTGAATTGTTTGGTTTTCTCCCCCAGGCATCAGCTTCCTCTCCATGGTGCAATAAAAACCACTTGCTGCAATCTCGCATCACTGTAATGCGCTCTCTGATCTACGTGTACTGACCTTAGATAGTACAGCAAGGGACTGACTGAAATGAAGAACTGTGCCAGTTCTCTCTGTGATGATCATGCGGTATTGTTCCCACCCGTTGGCAGCTGATACCTGCCCAAAGTCGCCTCTCATACCGTGCCTCTGGGCGTGTTGCCTTGGGTGAGAGTAAGGTGGGTCCAAGAGAGCAGGTCTCCAGCCCAGCGAGGGATTTATAGGTCTGCAGCCAGACGTGGGGGAGCCAGCGCAGGGCACAAAGCACAGGGGGGATGGGTTTTCTTTGGTCTTTGCTGCCTGTATGATGCCTTGTGGGGCCATTGCAGCTTCTTTCAAATCTTCATGCTCAAATGGTTATTGGCTGCACCAGTGTCTAAGATCAGCTGGATAAATTGCCTTTGCCTCATCTGAGAGATGTGCCACAGTCCCACTTCCCTGGGCTCCTTCTTGAAACAGTCTCATTCCTTTGGAATTTTAAATACTTAACAATCATCCCTATTCCTGAAGCCTAAACCTGCTGCGAAGAAGGATGTGTGTCCTGTGTTTAAAAACACCAGGGCGTGCGCCTTCCTGTCTGCTTCAGGGACCTAATTGGTGTGCTTCTTGTACACCAGCCCCTGTAAATCTCCCAGCAGCCCAGTGAGACATTTGATGCTAACTGCTCATGCTTCCCATCGCTGCTTGGTCTTCACCCAGCCACCAGCTGCAGGTCTGCAATGCAGTGATATTTGTAGTTGCTGCATGGGAAACTTTCCCTGGAAGACAGGAAATCCTGCTAACATACATGTCTTAACAGACTCCGGGGAAATATTACCGTGGCATGCTTCTGAGAGGCCCCAGAAGTCTGCCTGCCTGCAAAGGTCATTCATATTTAATTCTGAACAAATAACCGTAGGAACCAAAGGGGGCATTTAATTAGGATGTAATTATTCATCCACAGTGGGTTCCAAGTGCCATGTCCTGTCCTTAGTAGAGTAACATCAGCTGTTCATTAGCAGACAGCTCCCTTCCACATTTCAGGCAGTTTTGAGTACTGGAAATCACGCTAGGTGGAGAAAGTTATTGTGGGGAGATCGACTCATCCAGCAACTTGCTCTTGCAGCTTCTCTTCAGAGCAGGATGCTGGAAATGTCTGACCAGTTCATAACCTGCAGACATACCTCCACTGCCATAGTGATCACATCGGGAAATTATGAAAGAGAAAAACTCCTTATCACCTATGGGTGAACACTTTTCACAAAACAATTATTCTGTATCTGACCTATCAGTCCTCATTCTCAAAGGAAACTGCACAACACCTTCAAAAGATAAGCCTGGGAGTTTAAATTCATAACTTGGCTAGATTCTAAAAATCATGGACTGAACAGAGAAGCTGGTTTTATTGTTCATTACAACAATCTGTAAGCCACTAACCCCCTTCTTGTCCTATGACTGTAGAGATGTTAATTTGCCACTGCACCTTGAATGGTCCCTTACAATATGAACTAACTGCTTATGCCAAACTATCTGTTGCACCTTGCATTTAGCTATGACACTCTGAGAACCTTTTCCAGACCTGAGGAGGAGCTTGTCTTTCCCTCCAGCAGAAGTTGGTCCAGTAGCAGATAGTCCCTTCTCTGCCTTCTGTCTGTTAATGAACAAGCTGCCCGTGGCACAGTTACGTTCCTAGGCCAGGCTTGGTTTACCATTCACCAGACGCGCTTACATCTCCTGAGCACGGGAGCATCTGGGGGCTGGGCTGAGGTCACTGCCAGAGGGAAGTCGCTCTAGCACCACTCCAAAGTCTGATGCACACTGAAAGTCATGGAGGGTCTTGGCAACTGCAGGGGATAAATGGGAGTTCAGCAGCAGGACCCAAGCTCTGTCTCGCTCAGGCTTTAATGCACATGGGGCCTGTGGTGGTAATGGATGTGACAAAGGGCCCTTATCTGGAAGGAGGTGCCTGCTCTTCAAAAGAGATGACCTGAGAATTGCTGAGAGCTGTGGAGGTGGCTCTGCTTCTCTTACGGTCAGTTAGCTGTCTATAGAATGTTGCTGCTACCAAGATCAAACTGCACAAAGTTATTCATACTGAAACAACCTCTTCCCTGAGGCCTGAGCTAGGGTGAGAAAGCGGAGGTGGATTCAGGAATGTATCTTCTCCCAAAGGTCAGGCATCCAGGCACCTGTTGTCAATGCCCTGTGGTGTGACCTTAATAAAAGGGCAATTTCCCAGTGCAGCTGGACTATCCAAAGCCCTTCAGGGGAGAGGACCACATAGCACGATGAAAGTGAAGTGTCAGGCTCCAAATGTCTCCAGCTGCAGGGCTTTCTGCCTCCCCCTGGAGCCCGGCACACCCTGCAGTGCTGGAACCACATGCCCCCTTGCCCTGCCGTGTTAATGAAGCGTGGAAAGGTCAGGGATTCATAATTCATAAAAGGCTCCTCCGAATAATTCCTCCAGCACAGTGCCTGAGTCCTCCAAGTTTAAAGGAAGTGTTTTCACCCTCCTGCAGACCTCCGGGCTGATTTGTCCTGTGAATTACATTGTTGGGAAAATCGGAGCAATGCTAAAGATTCCAAGGCCCTGGGACCTCACTTGAGAGAAGGCAAGGCCAGATGGGGGAGAGACTATATCCTTTCTGTGGCTGCCGCGCTGCAGAAAGTCTGCTCAGCAGAAATGCTGCATGGTGATGGGGAGCTGGCCTGGCTGCGAAGGCCAAACAGTCACTGTCTGTGGCACACTTGTTAGTGCCATCTCAGGGGTGTGTCCATGGGTGCATGAAGGCAATGAGCCACGCTGGGTCTCACAGGGGCAACGGCCTGCGTGGGGTGCAGGGGAGGAGCTGGCTTTCTGGGGATGTGGTATGATAAGCCAGGCTGGGGTCCATGGTCCAAGCTTCTATTTTATTCAGGCCCACAGTGTGACATGCAGCACGAGCCTGAAGGCCTTCAATGGCCTACAGAAGGTGACAGCTGAACCTGCCATCATGGTCCTTCCCGGGCAGCTGCCTTCTCTGTCGTGGTTCCTCTGCAGAGCGAGGTGCCATTTAGTTCCTGGGACAGAGAAGATTGATTGACTGCTGCAGTCATTGCGGAGTCTGAGCACTGAGGTTGTGGTGTGAGACCTTCCTCTTGGGTAAACCTCCCCCATTCCTTGTTAAATTACAGGTGAAATGTATCATAGTTGGAATAGAAGGAAAATGTGTTGCTGCATACGTGGGACATTCCACTTCTGATTTAACAGAGAACACAGTATAGAAATCAGTGCATCTCCTTCCGCCAGGTGAATTAACATAGTACTGTCATACAAATGTTGAGGTCTGAGTACAGGCCTGGGAGACGGGAACCCCCGGGATCGAACATGCAGTTGACACTGGCTCTTGGACAGGTCATGCGAAGACATGCATGTCAGAAGTGCTAAGCATCCACTGCCCTGGCTGACCTCAATGTCAGACCCTTGCCCGCTGCTGCAGCTTTCCCTCACGACGGTGGGAACTGGGTTACCTGGGACGTCCTCCCAGGAGCTCTGAGAACAAACTAGTTCATGTCTGTGAAACGCTCTGGAGACAAGAACTAAATCATGTTATTGAATCGCTTGTTATTCCCAGCCTTTTATCATGAGGCTTGGACTGGGTCCCACTGCTTGCCACGAGCTGGGAGCTGTCTAGAATGCAGACCACATTGTTGCTCCATTTCTCAATTATTACCCAATATCTTCATTTATTCTCCTTGGAGTTTATTTTTCAGGCCACAGAGGCTTCCCACTCCCCTTTACTGTCAAACTTCCACGTGCCATGAGTGCCCAACACCCCCTTAAAGCTAATGAGGCACTGAACGGCTATACGTGCCTTTCAGAATCTCCCTCCTCTTCTCCTGTCTAAGCAGAATCTATCTTAATGGGCCCTAGCCTGCTTGGAGCCCTCAGCACTAGAACAATACAAATCATAAATGCTGCCAATAAGCAGGAGAGGGGCTGGAATTTTGCCCCATCATCTTTTCTCTTTCTATGACCTGTTTGCTCCTAAGTTCAGAAATAGAGAGTAAGGGGGCTTTCTACCCTAAATAAATGAATGGAGCTGGATTTCGTTTTGGAAGGACATCATCCTGCACAGAGGGTGACTGAGGCAATCAGACCAAGGTGTTTCAGTTATTCTTTTCATGCTTAATTGGAACAACTGTCTGGAGCCCTAGAAGCCCTCCTGGTAGCCAGCGCTTCCTGCGGACGTCGCACAGTGTTCCCGATTCGTAGTCCGTGTGGGACTCCTTTCTCCTCTGTGGAAAATGTGATTCACCAAGATGTGTCCCCAGTCCACTTGATTCAGCACCTTACCCTGGAAAGTGGTTTTTGTCCCCCAGCTTGGTGCCCTGAGCAGTGGAAAGATTTCTGTGTTGACCCCAGGATCTGCCAGCCTCATTCTGCATCAAATGAAACAATATTCATCACGCTGCCTGCCGGTCATGGACATGTCAAATCAATTTAATCGTCTGCCGAATTACAGTCACTCTGATCCTCCTCCAGATACATGCGGAGCTGGCGTCCTTTTAATGTCTGAACAGAGCTTGGATCTTTCAGGCCACTTTATTTGCTGCTGGCCATTGGAAACGAAAGTCTGTGGAGAATAATTCAATAATAGTGCTGCTGGCTCGGGTTAGTCACCATCCGTCCTGCAGTAAGCCGTCTCCATCCCGCACTTCCTGCCTGAGGAACACGGTGAACGGCCTCACTTGGAGGAATATCTCAGTGCATCTGTCTGAGACAGTGACTTGGCAGAGCTCAACTGTAGCCAGTGGCACTCTAATTCACACTTGCAGCGGTTCTGCACCTTGATCAGCTATTCAATGAGCTGCGGCTCCCTTTAGAAACGATCATCCTGCTCGACTGAAACCAAACCTATTGCTATTGAGTCAGGGATTTCAGTACAAACACTTACCACTGCAGCGTGTTTCAGCTAGGGCCAGATTCTGTGGCACGGCCAGGAGGTGGTGAGCACGGTCTTCTCCACGGGAAGGTTGCACACAGAGTGACCATAGCCCGACGAGAACTGCCTGCAGAGATAGAGACTGTCCTCAGGCTGGTTGGGGTGAGGGTGGCAGAAGGTAAGCACTTCTCCTACTGGACATTTCCTCAGTCACTCTCATCCTTGATAGTTGTTGACAATTGCCCCTTCCCCGTTCCCCTCTTTGCACCAACTTCTCTCTTCTGTGTAAAATGGATTTTTGGTACCTTTTACATGACCATATTGGGACTGTTCTTGGGCACTGATCTGCAGCGGTGATAGGCAACAGACCAAAACCACAAGCTGCAATTGACGAGACGCTCCTTTCCCCTCACTTTGTTAGCAGCATCTTCCCGGCTTGAGGTTAAGCTCATGCCAAGTTGATGAAGTCTCTGGGATGTTGAAGGTGCTGAAATTAACTCATGAATTTTTCTCATCTCTTTGGCCCCTGTAATCCATAGGCTATCTGCTGGAATGGGCACTTCCAATGCTTAGCCAGAAGCGGAAGTTAACAGCTGGCCAGCTGCCAATCCCCATGGTCACAGAGTCTCAGACTGGCAGAAAGAAGGTAAGAAAAACTTTTACACTGGCAGCTTTTCGAACACTGCTTCTGGTTTTGGCCGATCCTACAGTACAGCCATTGCCATGGAAACAGGAATTTGCAGGCAGCAAAACTGAGCCAGCAAAGGTAGAGATGCGAGCAGCTGTAACTCATGCAACTGCCTGAGGATTTGGTGGGTGGCTGGATTAGTGGATGGAAGCTGGCAACTTGCCAGGCAGTGCTGTGTCTGTTTGGGGCCTGAGGGCCATGGCCAGGCTGGTGAAATCCCTTCTGCATTTTTTGTGGTCTGGCAGAATGGAGTGTTCTTGTGTGAGCTCTGCGCTGGTGCAATAAGGCTGTCTTGTGGAATGGGAACTCATGTTCTGTGGATGGATGAGCTCTGCATTCACGCTGGCATCTTCACACGTGCTGGTTTCAATAGAAATTCCTTCTCCATTTTGGCAAAAGTCAGTGAATAAATGAAAGAAACGTGGTTGCGCTGTATTGTATAGCTGAACATAGCTAAATGCCGTGTAGCATTAATGGCGGCTTCAAGTGCCATTCTCTCTCAGTTGAGTCTGATCTCACATGCACTGGTCTTGCATAAACTCCATTGACTTCAGTGTGGCTCTGCCTGGTTTTTTTTCCCCAGTCAGAATCAGGTCTGGCCTCTGTCTTTCTTTCCCTTTCAGATGTGGACATCACGGAGTAGTAATAATGCAAAACCTGTGGGTGCATCCTCACTGGAACTGATTATTTTTCATCTGCTTCCACCAGGCCCAAAATTTGGCCCACCACTGTGTGGTAGGAATATTAATGATGTACTTGATTCTGGTAGCGCTCACCATGGGCTAGGCACTTTCCAAGCAGAAAGGAAAGGACAGCGCATGCCCCAAAGAGTTTGCAGTCTAATAGACGTACGTACAAGGGACACGGGGAGGGGCACAATGTGTAAGTGGCCAACTGGCAATTGCTACATGAGATACTTTTTTAATAAGCCATTTTTTGCAGAGATTATGCCCAAGTACACCCAACCTTGCCATACTTCTGTGGGGATGATAATGGTAAGTGCTATAACAATAGCACAGCTAATGGTTCTCATCTGAGCTTTCAAAGCACTTTACAAGGAGGGGCTGTAGTATTGTCCCCATCTGCGAGAGGGAAATGAGGCACAGAGAAGCTGAGTGACCCAGGTCACCCAGACAGTCAGTGGCAGACCCCAGGTGGGTCTGTTGTTGCCCACCCCCCCATTATTACAGACCACTTAGGCACTAAAGAAACTGCCTGTTTATATACAAGGACAGAAGGGAAAGCAAACCAAATGTTAAACATTTAACCAAACATTAAATTGGAACTTCTGCGCTGGGACAACTCGCGATACCTGGATTCCCCTTGGTGTAAACAGAGAGAGAAGAAAAAGGCCTCATGCAAATAGTTATTTCACCTCCTTCACCCCAGCCAGAAGGAGCCATGCTGGTGCGTTTGGACTTCTCCCCCGCCCAGTGGTGGGATCAGCCTGGGAGCTAGCGGAGGAAGGCGGCTGCTACAGGGAGCTCAGGGTGAAAAACAGCAGCATGCTGGTGTTGCAGAGACACCGATGAGCCACACTCTGGGCCCAGCCAACCCGCACTGATGCCCAGAGAGTCGCTCCATTGATTTCAGTGGATCAGGCCCAGCCCCAAGCTCTGAGCGTGCCCTCTCCTCCATTCCCCAGCACAGGACCGGAGTGAACACAACCGATCAAAGCAGGAAGCAGAGCACCTATTCTGGAGCTGGCTGCCTGCTGGGCAAGCTGCTGGCTTGTCCATCTGCTTACCTGCATGAGGGCCGAGATGTGGAAAGAAGGGCACTGAGGAAGCTTTCCCTGTGGGACCTGGAGCAGAGCAAGCCTCTCATTGTGTGAGACGTGCTGAAGTAAGGGCTGCATTGTTTCTCTGTTGCGTAGCTGGTATGTGGCTTGTAATCAGGGCCTGAGGAGACAAAGAACAGAAAGGGCTGAAGCTGCTGCCTTCACAGTTCTTCAAGTCCCTGAGTTTATGATCTGAATTCAGAGCTTTTCATGGCAATGTTATGTGGCCACCAACCTGCCAGGAAGAGAGACGTGCATGCAATTAAATGCTGGTGGAATGTTCCCAGTCGTAAACTTGTCCTTTCATCTCCCACAGTGGTGGTGGGGGCAGAGCATCTGATGGCAAATCTGTCCTAGGTGCTTTCAAGGAGAAGTCACCTTAAATAAAATGCCTGATTAACTTAGGAGTGACCTTTTCTTCAAGGGGGAACAATGATGACTTGATTCTGTGTATATCAGTAAAACTCAGGCATCTTAATTGAACTGACACAAAGCCAGATTCCCAGGTGTGTGTGAAGAGCATGCAACAGATCATAGAGTTTATTAAGCATTTCCTTAATACCTCTCTTCATGGGAGGGGCGGCTAGGGTGCAGGTGTACCTCCCAACTCACAGCATTGCCAGGAAATGCCTTCAGCCTGGAGTCATGACATGTTCAGGTCTGCTGACATGTGGCTCTGCCCATGGGGACAGACTCCACAGGGAATATAGGGCCCAGATGTTTATGGCTTACTTGCCTACAGTGCCTGGGTGATGAGATTATGAATGGGTGAGATGATTAAATTTGAGTGAGAGAATTATTTTGACTGTCACTTTGAGCTCACAGGTGAGATCTTCCCGGATGGGGTTATGCTAAATGCTAGAGACTAGCTAGCTAAAGACCCCATCTCTCAGAGAGACTGCATAGCTGGGCGGAGTCCTGCCAAATGTGGGGTCAATGTGCACCACCTGCGAGGTATGTGTGGGCTGAATGCAGGAGCAATGAGAACATAGTAATTCTCAGCTCCACGATGCTATTTCAGGGCCGACAAGGTAAGGGTAGCAAAGTACTTGCAGCTTTCATTTTACATGGAAATGTGAAGAGAAGTAAAACGTAACTTTCTCAGAGGTTCTGGTTTTGATGCCATTATCTCTGCATTGTCTGTAACAGTAACACAACTATTCTCATTCCTTGTATTTCCACTAAGTTGAAGGAGTGGTGGAAAAAATAACTAAAAGGTGGCACATGTTTCATAAACACAGTGGGGAAGAAAATAGCTTATACCTCCTAGTTTTCTTTACCAATATCCTTGCTAAGGATTCAGCTTAAATGTGTTCTACTGTCTTCTCTGCTTGTTGAAAATAATTGTAGTCTGCATCCAAATGATCCCCTCTGTGGCGTGCCATCTCCATCCTCCTGCATTCCCTGCCAGATGTTGTTACCATATATGCTGGATGAAATACACCAGGTGCAGTTTGACCAGATCTGCCCGGCTACCCCCAAATGCGAGGTCGCCTGGTGCCTGAGCAGGTTCCCAGGGTTACTGATGCCACCACGTCTGGGTGTTCAGCACCATGGACAGAGCCCTGGACAGGAAGGGAGCTGGGCAGTGTCCAGACCAGCAGAGAGGAGGGAGAAGGATGACCATAACAAACCCATTCGTGTACAAGGGCAGAGGGACAGGCCCGCGACAGAACATTTTGACCCTTGTTAGTTTCCTTAGCAGTTTTTCTGAGGAAAACTCCCTCAACTTATTGACAAATGACACAGAAACGGGTGTTGCCAGGCCAGACCAGACTGTGGCCCAGCTCCACGATCTCCTGTCTCTGAAACAGCTGACAAAGAGGAAGGTGCAAAGATACCCACCTTGGTAACTGTGGAATAACTTGCCCATAGGAGACCTTTTGGCCTAACTCCCACAGGTTTTGGCTAAAGCCAGGGAGGATTCATAGCCCTGGTACATTTTTATTCTGTCCCATGTAACACTGGATGTTTTGATTATCCATAAAACTGCCTAATCTTTTTCTGGATCCTACTGAACTCTTGGCCATAAGGCTATCTAGTGGCAATGAGTTCCACAGGTTTTGTACTTTGTGCACAAAAGAATTTCCTTCAATGAGTTTTAAGTTTTCTGCCTTTTACTTTCATCCCAAACCCCCTGAAAGTGGGCAAACAGCAGTGCCTGGCTTATTGTTTCTCTACTGCTCACTATTCTATGGGTTTCCATCATATGCCACTTTCTCCCTTCCTCTCTGAACTAAATATCCTGAATCTTTTCAGGTTATCCTTCTCTGGAAGTCTTTCCAGGCCCATTATCATTTTCATCACCCATCTTTGAACCCCTTCTATTTCTGCTATATCTTCTTAAAGATAGAACTGAACACAGCATTCGAGGTGAGGGCATTCCATTCATTTATGTAAATTGGCATTATAATGGCCTCCATATCATTTTTATCCCACTCTTCATGCAGCCAAATATTCTCTCTGCCCAGCTGACCATTCTTGCACTTTGAGCCAAGGTTTTTGTTGAAGTATGACTTTGAATCGGGCACCCCAGGGCTGAATCAGAAAAGATGGTTATCTAGCTCATGTATTAGTGGTGCTGTGTGCAGAGGTGAGTTTACTGGTGGGGTTAATACATAAAATGTCAATGGGAATCATTGGCTAAAACCTCATGCTGCTCTGGAAACCTGCCCTTGGAGAAAGTCAGATGACTGCATTTGAGTTTAAACAAGCCATACTCCACTCCTTCTGAGTTATAGCAACTGAGGGAGACTCCCAAACAAAGTTTTAACATTTGTATTTAGTACTAAAGCAATCTTCCATGTTATGACACCTATATTTTATTGGCGGTAGAGAAAAGTGGTACCTTGATAAAACCAATTATGCTGCAGTACTTGTCTACTGGATGCGAACAGAGGAATGAAATGAGACCAGGAAAGAAGCTTGGTAATATGTTTTCAGAACAAGGGACCCATTAGCGTGTTGCATCAATATTTATGTAAGACTGGCTTAATCCTTCTGAGGGCTGCACATCAATCTGCAGCCACATTTGGGCTTTTTACTGCCTCATGGATTCATATCTGAGACTCAGGAAGGGACCCAGGCTGATTTTATTAGTCCAGTTCAAGAATTTAAATAGCTCGCAACTAATGAACTTTCTCCGTTCTCCAAGAAGCAGCACTGTGACCTGCTGTCACAGTGTCTCCTCAAACTCTCTTTCCTAAATGACTCTGGCCAGTCACATCATGCAAGCATCCCTCTGTCTCTGGGATGTGGTGGGAGCTGAAGTGCCTTCTGGGAGTGGTACTTTTTCCAGGGCACTGACCTGAATTCTTTGTGCACTCATTGATCCAAAGCAGTAAGCATTGAATAGCATCCCTCTCTCCCTGCAGACAGGGGCTCCCTTTCCCTCCCTGTTCTGGCCTTTCCAGCTGCTGCAGATCCCTGTTGTATTGTGCAGAGGAAATAAGATGTTTATCAGCAAACAGTATGTCTACCCGTTTGCTCACAGTTAAATCCAGATGCTGTTGCTTTGGGCTGCAGCTGTTGAATACATGGAGTGTCTTCTCCCTCCCCTCCCCTTTCCCTGGTTGGCTTTTATGCTGCTACAAGCCAAGGTGTCCAAGCAGAGGAGTGTCTTGAATAGAAAGAGAATGGCTCTAACTAAAATCAACATGGACAGGGGAGACCGTGGGTGGGCAGGGGACAATGTTCCCTGGCATGCAGGTTGTGGGACTGCTATTTCCTTTTTGTGGTTAGCATTGTTTTGTATAATAAATGGAGCCTTCATAAGGCTTTTATAACCTCCTAGCACAATGGACCCAGCTTCTGGAGGTCCTTTCTTTTATAAAGGCTCATGTACAAGCAGGTCTTGAACAGTTCTGCAAGTGCTTGTCTGTGAGTAAAGGAGTGATGCTTGTGTAAAAGCGCACAGTGAAGAGGGTGAATTCTTGCTTTAAGTCCAAATCCAAACTCAACTTTGACCCGTGCCTCCATGACAAGAGGTGTTTCATTCCGTTCCATTGTCACCATGGACTGTGCAGCCCAGACCGATGCCTGCTCTGCTTGGGGAATAGGATGGAGGCCCCCAGCTTGGAGCAGAGCAACAGGGATGCTTATTTAAACAGTCTGTTTTGCCAAGTTAGTTGGACTCCAACTTTCACTACATCCATTGGAGTTAGACGCTTTCCTGTCTTCTAGCTCTGCGTCTAGAGTGACAAATGCAGTAATTTCCTCCTCCTTGCTGAGCACTGGGATTAAGTGAGGATGTTGGTTTCACCTGATGTTTTCAGGCACACATCTGCATATCAAAGTGGTATCTGTTGGTGAACAGAAATACATGTTAAATTTATACACAGATGGCACATTGATGTTGCCAAAGGACCCAGATCAGAGTAGTTTTTCACTATGAATCATTTTGGGGCTGTTTCCAATTATCATATTAAAGGAGAGAATAAACAATATTACAATACTAGTTAGAACTGGCATCAACAAACCCTGCTATTCCCTCTCCAGACTCAGTTATTTAAGAAATGAAATCTTAATCCAAAGGCAAACAAAGTGTGCTGTTTTACTTAAAAAGCTAAGCTCTAAGGTGGACAAGCATAAGTCATGAATTGCTTCCCACATAAAAAACATTTCTTTTCCACATAAGTGACCAGACACCTTGCATATCAAGTATACTGACATACAATGAACACAGTTAGTGCCATTTTGTACTGTAAACAAACATAGCATGGCACTAGATCTATGTTAAATGTATTTTCCATGATTGGACTCATAATAATAAAATAAACACATGAAGTAAATTCACTATCATTTTACATACTTGTATTCTAGGGAACCTGGAGAACTGTGACTCTCAGTGGTCCCTGGAATGGGCACTGGTGCCCGTGTGAGATCCTAGGGCATCTTGGAATAGGACATGGCTCACTCATTTGCTAAGGTTCTCTCTGACTCATTGGTGTGCCCTGTGAGTCTTTTCCCAGTTTCCCTAGTCCTTTGGGCCTTTGCTCTGGTGCACGAGTCATGCTTTGTTCTGTCACTTTGCATTCTAAACCTGCTTGGTCAAAGGCCTGTTACATATAAACAAGCATTGCAAGGAAGTTCACAGCCTCCCCAGCAGGTCCTGAAAGACAGCCCCTGAGACTGACTCAGTGTTGGTGCCACATGCCACTTTCTGGGTAAGATGAGATGGTCGCCATTCAACTGAGCATGCCAGCTGCCAGCAGCATGCTTGTTAAAATTGCTCATGCATTAATATTCAAAACATAAAGACACACTGGTGAGGGAGGTGGGGGGGAGAACAACTGTGCCAATTTGTTTCTGATGGATTTTATACCTCATGTTCTTCTCCCCTCAATTGCTTCTCGAGACCTGGATTGCAAGACACAGATGAACTCAAGGTACAAGAGTAGGCTTTGACCGCCCCGGGGTTCTGTTGCTGATTTTCTGTTGCCCGTACATGCTTTCAAAAGTTCATTGTAATGATTCTTGCTTTGGTTTTTATGTATTACTTTGAGGAATAAAAAACTCCAGTTCTTCTGTGATCCTATTCTCTCCAGCAGCATTATGAATATTACTGTCTTTAATCTTGGTTGCTGGGGATTGTGTGTAGCCCTATATCCAATGCAAATTACATCTAGAGCTTTCTATTCATTAGTTCATGTTTTAGTCCTGTCTGAAGTGATTATTTACAGATGATCTGAACATCTGAATTGTTGCACATAAAGCATTTCTCTGTTACTTAAGTCCACTAGGCAGTTTTCACCTTACATTTTAGAGACTTGATAAATTCTCATGTTTGAGCTCTTCTGGATTAGCTGGAGACGTGGTGCTGAGCACAAATGCTGCTGTTTAGTGATCAGCTCTGCCTCCCCTAAAGTTAACATTGAGTCAATTAGCAATAAAGGGATGAGAGAAAAGGGCTGTGCTCCCCCAAAAGCTGTGAGAACAGCTGCAAGGGCTGGGAATACTGCAGTGCAAGGGCAGACGTCTGCTGGGCATGTAGGTTGGATAAGAGGGATTCTGAGGTCACGTCACTGTTCCTGCCTGGGGGAGATGGAGGGCACCAGGTGCCTGCTCTGCTCACCTTGAGGAATGGAAATTTGACTAGGGGGATCATGTTTGGGTTCTGCTGTAGTAACAGTAAGGGCTGATGGGGTGTTTTTGCTAGGGTGACCAGATGTCCTGATTTTATAGGGACTGTCTCGATAGCCAATCGGAGCTTTTTCTTATATAGGCACCTCTTATCCGCCACCCCTAGTCCTGATTTTTCACACTTGCTATTCGGTCACCCTAGAGATTGTGGACATGAGATGGCGTGTCTGGATAGTCTCCCCTTTGCGCTAGAACATGGCTCTCAGCCAGGTGTACATGTACCCCTTGGGGTATGTCAACTTGCCTGGCTAGTTTGCCTGGTTTTACAACAGGCTACATAAAAAGCTCTAGCAAAATCTGTACCAGTGAGCGGGTTGGTTGTTCTGAACTCTTTTCTCACACAGCCCATCTGTTTTCACTTTCTGTAGGCCCTACGGCTGTGGCCTTGCACCTCTTCACTTACACAGATGTGCCCTCTGCTAAGCAAGGCAGCAATAAGCCCCCAAATGCAGTGGTTGAGGGCATTCCATGCTGAATGGGCAGCCCTGCTGGGAGAGACTTGTAGTAGTAGTAATGGTATGGTGTTGTGGGACAGCCTAGAAGCCCCTAGTCATGGTCAGGACCCCCTGTGCAAGGTGCTGTACACTCCCGAACAAAATGAAAGTTCCTGCCCTAACGAACTTGGTCTAATTAACACTGAGATGCAAACAGTGGAGAATGGGGAAAGGGTGCTAGGTGGCGTGAGCAGGAATGCTTGCTTACACAGACCAGCTCTGTGGATAATTTGCAGTTTTCAAGTCAGGGCTTTCCACAGATAAATACATACGTGGTTTCAGTGAGTCTATTATGTAAACTTGAATGCAAATTACACAAGACTCTTCAACTCCTGGCAAATTGCCAATGTGGCTTCAAGTGTTGCACATGTTGGGCTCCCTCGCGTAGTCAGCGAAGTTCCATGCACTCCACACGAGAGCCTGGCAGGCTGCTGGCACTATTAGCGTTCTTGCTTACCCTCGTGCGTGGCAAACTACCCCCGACAGGCCTGTGGTGCTGCATGTATTCCTGGACCATGTGCAGCAGCACCTGCACTGGCCAGGATGGGGGACGAATTAGCAGTATCTGCGTGTGGCTAACCACAGGACATCGCCTTCTCAATAAACGGATTCAATTGTGTTGTCATGGCAACTGGAATTTTGAAAAGCGAAGCGCTTAGTAAGGAACTTGCTGCGTGTGGTACAATAGCTGCGGGGCTTGATAGCGCACTGCCATGGCAGCCTGCGCCAGGGCACGCCTGCTGGGAAACTCTCTCACGTCGCCCTGTCAGCAAGGTTAGAATGGTCCAAGGCATGTCGATGCTTCAGATGCGTAGCAAAGAACAACGCACCCGTGACAATCCTGGGCACGTGTACGAGTGAACCTCGGAGCCAGTGTTACTGACAACAGTCGACTGGCATGTGCACCTCAGTCTGTGGCTGGGGCCGCTGCCGTCTGGACAGAAAACTGCACGTTTCAGAGTGAGTTGTTCATCTGGCAGACGGGATTTATCGTGCATTGTGTTACGGACTCAGTTATTATGTCTCTCGTTAATTCCTTGATGGCATTTCTGCTGTATAAGCCAGTGGGGCATTCACACAACCCCTGACTGCTCTTGACCAGGGAAATGATTGTTTTAATAGGTAACTAAATATTTGGAACCTCTTCCATGGATTTGCAAATACCACCTTTTCTGTGACAAGCAATGATTTTTCTAGACCTCAGAAGGCACAGCCCACGGGCTGCCGACGAGCCTGACAACAGCATAATCGACACTGTTACTTCCTCCACCGATTGGGGCCCCGAAGCAAATAGCTTTGGTAGCGGCTGTCTGTGAACTCATCCACAAGTGTCCTTATGGCAAACGGTGGTAGAAATTAGAGAGGGAAATGGCCGTATCCAGCCCTCTCCAGGGGCCAGAGCAGGACCAGCAGATTTTCTAGTGTTCTCTTCAGCCCAGTGAAAAATGAGAATAAATATTCCAAGTGATACAGCTTCCCTCGGCAGGGGAGTCATGACTTCCAGTGGTGTCACAAGCAAGGTCAGGGGAATGTGACCACCCTGTCTGCCCCTCATTACTGGGTGGGGGCTCCTGACTAGAGGGGAGGTGGCAGGTTCCTGTACAGAAAAGTCAGCACCCCTGTCTTGGGGGCTGTCTGTTCTACAGTCTAGATCTTGCCATCAGGAAACCTCTGTCTGATGGACAGCCTAAGCGCCCACTCGGCAATGACTTTTACTGAGCAGTGAGAAGAGGGCGTGAAGTCTGGTTTAAAAGTATTGTTAACCAGGGGTATAGCACGTTACAGGATCTTGAGGCCGTCTACAGAACAAAGCTGCACTGTTTCAACTAACATTGTGATTTTTAACTGTTTTAGTTAATCCAAAGCAAACCCCTGTGTGGACACTCTTATTTCAAATTAATCCAGGCTTATTTCATTTTAAATTCAAGGACTTAAGAATTATTCCACTACAGCTGTGCAATTTCCCTATGTAGAAAAGCCCTACGTCAGTTAGGAATAGGGTTAAACTATACTGCAAGGAGCCACTTTGACAATGAAAGTAAGGGTTTGTACTGGTTTAACTAAATTGATTTTAAAGCCACTGCAACTTTCTCCTGCTGACCAGGCTTTAGAAAAGTGCCATTCCTGAGCTGCGTCAGGACACCCAGCTGTAAGAGGAGCACCTTGTTTGTCCCATCCCCACCTGCAACAGTTTGATAGAGTCCTATGTGGAAAAAGACTTTCCTGCTCTCCCAGGATGCCTCATGTGAGTAAAACGTTCCCAGATGAAATGTCTACAGCCACCACTTTGTCCTCATCTGCAGTGTCGTTTGCCAGAGCAATGCTTGTTTGTTCTACACCTCCAGGAGTGTGCATAGAACCGCCGGATAGTTTGCTACAGCATGGCTGGTAGCCGGCTTTGTTTGAGGACATACAGCCGCAGAGGAGCATTTGCAGATCCCTGAACTGGGGCTCCTCATGTGCTGTAGCTCAGCGTGCTTTAGCAAGTAATTACCTGACAGAATGTGTGCAGTGGCATGGGTCCAAACACACACTTCCCATTCCACCAGGAGAGGGGGGCTTAGCACACCAACCAGCTTAACTCTACTTTTCTCTCCAGCACCTTCATTTCTATTGGCACTAGCTGTTCTTCCCCAGAAGCAGCAAGAAATAATTCCACTGAGGATAACTGTAATTACCCCATTATGTGATCTGCTTCTTTGCTCATGCCTAACAAATTTGTTTTCTATTTAAAAGAGTAGCTCTGTCATGCCGCATGACCTGTCTGTTAAATTGAAACAGGAATCCAAAAGTGACACCATAAATTAAAAAAAAAAATCATCTAATTATACAACCCAACCACGGCTGCACTCCTGATCACTGTCCACAGCCTGGCATGTTAGCATGACCAGCACCAGCAAGTAAATAAAACCTGTTTCTCTCTGTAGTTGGAAGCAGAATGTGTACAGCACAGTCAGGGCTTCTCCTTTATCTCTGGCGACAAGCTGTTCCTTGCTGGAGGGTTTCAATGGTCATTTTTCTGCACTGAAGCTCTTGGGTTTGGGTTTGGATTTGGGCTTTGCACCTGGGCAAGGGAAATGTTTCCTCACATGCTGAGAGAGAAGGTGCGGCAACTAAGGGGTTACAAAGAATTATCTGGGCTGCAGCTTTAAAAATGGAGCCTGGAAGATATCAAACTGAATTTGGTAGGAGGTTCTTTGTCTGGAACACGCCTTGGCAGTAAATAGATATCTGATCTCAGAGGCAATAAGGCAATCAGAAGACACTGGCTGGATTGCAGGAAGCTGTGGTTTCTGGAAACTGGTCTCAGGCTGTCAAGTCCTATCTCTGAGGAGGGCTCAGATCCATGGGGTCTCAGGGGCAGCCTAGAGAGGCACCGTGAAGCCGGTGCAGTAGAAGAGCACCAGGGGGCAGAGTGGGTGTAATTGTGATAGAGGGTATAAATACGTTCTTTCCCTAGTTTGATTTTCCTGGACAGTCAGGCAGGGGGAGAGCGAAGGATGCAGTTTGGGAGATGAGTGCCACTAAGGAGGAGAACCAGTGTCAGAACGCAGTCCGGCTTGTCACTGAACTGTGCCGGAAGAAAAGCCTGCCCAGCCTGGATTTGGACATCTGCAGGGAGTTCCTTCTCCTGCCTTCAGACCACAGCTTGAGTATCTCGGAGCCAGGTACAGTAACCCTTGTCCTGCAGGGCAGAACTATTCTCAGAGGTAACCGAGCTACCAAACAGCAAGGTCCAAGGGGGACAATTCTGGCATGGGAGAAGGTGACTTTTCCAAAGGGAATGGAATTGGCACAAATGTCTAGCTAACAGCACTGATAGTCCCCTAGTCAGGAGCTCAGGGCTTGGATCTCTGCCCCAAATTTATCTCCATCTCTGTGTCTGTGTGGCCATTTACACCCCTCCCATAGTTCTGTTGCCGTGTTCTGCTGGAAATTCCAAGTAACTTGTTGCAAGTAGGAAGTTCTGGCGTTAGCAACTGCGATGGCAGCAAGTATGGGAATGGAGAGGGAGGGGATGTTACAAATGCAAATAATGGAGGGAAAATCCTGCTGAGGAGAAGTTCTTCTGTGCTTTAAAGTTTCTGTAAAAGTCCCACATTGTACTGAAAAGTTAGATATGTGTAGAAAACAAAATGCCCAGAGTGTCCTGGTGTGTTTGTCCATATCTCCATTGAAAGAGGACAGGAAGGACATGAACTGATCTTTTTTAACTAACGAGGCATTGAATAGACTTTTCTGTATCTGTTTTCTAGCAAAAGCAAATGCAGCTGTAATTCACATCTGTCCCTGGTTCTTCCTTGCCAGCTGGCTAACACTAGAGGGACACCCTAGCATTTCAGAGATTTGCTGAACTTGGGCGCTGCAGCTCTAACAGCAAAAGGGTATTTCACCATTTAAGTGAGGTTAATTTCCTGCACCTCTCTGTCTACCAGCTGGCTGTTCTAGGGGTTATTCTAGGGGCTTCTAGCTTAAACCTCCATAGTTCAGGAGATCAACCAGGCAATGTCTTTGGAGGTTACAGAGCCATGTTTTAGCACTATCCTTTTTTAAAATTCTGCAGATTGCCCACAAAATGCAGAATCCATGTTCAGTAGTGTTTGTCAGATCCTGAGAGTCTGTTAACATCTTTAAAGGGAATGTTCTTGACTCACCAGTAGTCAGCAGGAGCAGATTCTGTTAAACAGTTTTCATAGACTTCTAGGGCCAAATTAATCCATTTAAAAGGAGCGATCCCTGAGGGGGGTAAGCATTTTACTACATTGTCTCTTGTTTTTAAACAATTAATTGTATTTAAAAGCATCATTATTGTTATTATTTAACGTTTACATTGTGGTGGTGCCTGGGGCCAGCCAGGTCAGCCCCTATTGTGCTAGGTGCTATATAAACACATCCTGTCCCTAAGAGTCTAAAAGACCATCCCAAATCCTGCCAGCGTCCCAGGCTAGTCCTGGTGCGGTGCTCAGAACCTGGCTGACAAGGCAGTTGTAGCCTTATTAAACAGATCCTTTTGTGTTCAACACAACCTGTGCAAGGCACCAGTGTACAGGGGAGTGGAGAGTTCAGTGTATGTGCCCTGTGCGTGCCATGTGTAATAGCTCTGCTAGACATCATGTCTGTCTACATGTTCTACTGCCCACAGCGCTGCAGTGTTAGAGTGTCAATCTGAATTAATGTGTCCATTTCACAGCTTGTAACTGGAGTTTGAGTATTTTCAGAGCATAGTATTAGGGATTTTTGGCTTAAAACATACACTGGGCTAAACCTGCACTGAATGGGTGAACTGAACCTTTTAGGAGGTTGGAAAAGTGGAAATCTCCCTGCATGTCAGCAGGCTCTGGTTTGGCCAGAAGCAGAATTCCTCACGTCTCACCCAACAGGTGACACCTGTGCTGTCTCCAACCAGAGTGGCACTGGGAAGTCCTGGGAAATGCTCTTCCCATAAATGTTTCCAGACCAAAGAGCCCTGGATAATAAGTTCAGAGACTGTCAGCATGTGGATACTTCTCTGACCCCACCTGGCACTTGGGGCCTTTTGAGATTAGCCCAGCACTAATTGTTCTCACTTAGAGCTCAGGCTTTGGGGACTGGCTCTGGTTCCTGCAAAGAGAGTGCCTGGACCCGCAGGCAGGAGCAGGGCAGGCAGGGAGTTAATGTGTCCTTGAGCACGAGGCAAGGTAAAAAAGCTGGTGCTGTCTGTGTCCCCAGGGTAGTGCAATGAGCTGGCTTAGGGCTTCAGCCTTGCTATCAATGGTAGGAGATGCTGGGGCGGAGGCGTGCAGCGGAAGAGAGCTCCACGGAGCATGCAGGGAGGGTGGTGCCACCGCCTTCCACCCAGTGACTCCTGTTCCACTTCCCACTGCACCCACACGCTCCCCGTGTGGACAGGAAGGTTGGCACTGGCTCTGTGCCCTGCACTGAGCTGATCCTATCTGTGCTTGTTAAGCAATGCATCCATACTGCACTGGAGTCTCCACCCAGTGTCTGCCTGCCTGCCTGCCTGCCTGTTGCCTTGGGCTGTGTACCTTGGGCTATGTACCATACCTTGGGCTGTGTACCTGTACTTTAATTCTGGTCATTAATGTTCCAGGGGTACCTAGTTCCCGGTGTTTATCCAACAGCCATTTAAACCCCATTTGTCCACACGCAGCTAGAACTGCAGGCAGCTTTTCCTTGCAGTGCCTTGTCCTGTTTTCACCTTTTGCAGCATTATACCCCTTCGAAGGGTCAGACCTGTCCGATAATCCCTGCAATGTCCCTGGCTCAGACTGGTGCTGAGACAAACGACGTCCTGGCCAACCTGGCGACAGGAAAGGATCATGCTGAGCAGGTTGAGCTATGAGCACAGGGCATGCTGATAGCTGCTTCCACTGCTTCTGCTCTCTGGCCCTACTTGGGGCAGGCCAGGGCCAGGTTTGTGTCCAAAGAGCACTGAGCACACCGACGTGCCCAGCAGGTAGTGCTAATTCTGAGCGTCTGGCTGCAGAATTCCTCCATTGTTTGCATGTTGAACCGAGTCCAAGAAAATGACATCTGTCTGGTGCTAAAGCGATGATGATAAGAAACTTCTCTCAGTTGTTGTTTTTTATGCGTGGTATGCCTCAGCGTCTCCAGCCTCGCCAAGCCTGCCTGCTACATGTTTTGCATGAGAGATCTATGCTAGGCAAATCTGTTGGCAGCCACCTGGAATGCTGTGCTCAAATCTGGTCACCTCGTCTGCATAAGGATGGAGCAGAAGGCAAAAGGGTCCAGAGATGGGCAGTGAGAATGCTTTGTCCAGGGAGATAGTGCTGTATGAGGAGAGACTGAAGGAAGTGACTGTGCAGTTCAGAAAGAAGATGAATGGGGTGCCATTAGTGAGGTGTGTACACTCATAAACGGCATGGAGTAGGGAAACAGGGCTCTTTGGTGTGCTCTTTCTCACGTTACAAGAACAAGGAACACCCAAAGAAATTGAAAGATAACATTTCAAACTGATAGAAGGACGTATGCTTTTACTAATGAATAACATTCTCCTGTGGGACTCCCCACTACAAAATGTCACTGAGGCCAAGAGCCTGGGAAGATTAGAAATGGATTAGACATTTATATAGACAATGAGGAAACCCAGTTACATTAGAGAGCATAAAATGTTTATAAGGGATTTAAACCTTCCTGATTCAAGGCATAAGCCAGCCACTAGCTGCTGGAGGGTCTAGGACACGATTCTGCGTAACACGCTATTACACTGGGGGATTCTGGGGTCCTCCTCGCAAGTGCCTGTTGCTGGCTGCTGTCGCAGGGAGGGTGCTGAGCGAATTGGACACCCGGTCGGATTCCTGGGGTCTAATGCTCTTGTTCACACACAGCACTCAGAACACGCAGCCTCTCCTGTGTATGCACAACGAACTAGGGTATTTAGCCCATCATTGACTTGGGAAGAGAGGTTCTGCTTATCCTGTGCCACTTAGGGTCATTTATCAATCCAGCACAGACCAGACTGAGTGAGGCAAGCTTGTGTGATGTAAGAGGCAGGTCCAAGCCTTGAGCCAAAGCCTGCAGGTTACACAGTAAAGACGATAAAGCCTTGAGTATAATTATAAAAGTTGGTGCAGTAATGGGGAGGCAGCAGCTGCAGACTTTTCTAACGGGTTACTTGTTGTCATCAAGATAAGATTGACTCTGTCCCTAAGCACAATGTTTAGGGAGCCATTTCTCTATCTGAGTTTGATAGACTGCCTAATCAATTAACCAAGGAATAAATCAAGCAGTGTTTGCAGTTTCTGTATCTGTTTATCTATTAGTCATTGGTTTTCTAAGTGCCCATCACTGATGTATTTAAGTGAAGTCTGCACCATTTGTGTAGAGAAAGAAAATTGAACTAACGCTGTCAAAGCTACAGTCCATGACTGCTTCTGCATAGCTGTCTGTCACTGGATGGGTAGGAAAGTCTTTCATAAGCCAATAGAGAGCAGTGTTTGCTGAGCAAACCTGCAGAATTACACAGACAATGACCATCTTATCCTAACCCTGTTAAACGGCTACTGACGGCACCGATCAGTGTCTAAAATTGTGAAGAAAGAGCCCTTTGCCAAATAGTTGATGAGAAGGAGTAACAGAGATTATTGGGCTTTAATGCAGTGACCCTTTGTGCCAGTGCTTTGAGATGTATATGAGCGTTGCTCCAGTATATAAAAGCAGATGCTATTCCATTTGATCTACTTAAAGCTACGTAGAAGCTGTTCTCCCTTATCCAAAGACAAGGTAAATGCAACGACAGCATTTTCCCAGGACATTTGCACTGTTGTTTACATAGCAAAGGTGTGCGGCAGGCTGTTGCTGGTTAGCACAAGCGGGCTGAGCCCTGGCTGCGTCGATACAGTTTCTCAGGCCCAGCCTGATCCCATCTGTAGCCCCAATGTGCTTCTAGTCAGATTCCACCATGCCCTGTGAGATCCCTTCTGGCTGGCATGGAGCGTGACAGGCTGCTGACAATGCCTGCTGCTCCTGTCATGGAAGGGAAGATACGCCATACAACAGGCGGGCCACGTGGCTCTGGGCACTGTTCCCGCCCTACTGATTTCTAATTCACCATCGAGATGTTAGCTCCCATTTCCTATCAGCCCAGGATGACAGCCTCCATCACCCACCTGTTAAATCAGATTTCAAGGAAGCATCTTTGTGCTTTCTCCCATGCTGTCCCACCCGCTGGGGAGGAGCTCCACGTAAACTTCCACAAAACTCATGAATTATCCTCTCTTAATTGGCACGTGTGCGCTCTCAGCATGCTGTCCCAGGTGTGTACAGATACTTGGTCCAGCAGATCTCGATAGTACTACGCACAGGCACGGTTCGGCCACGTTTATGGCTCTCAAGGCACAGTTCTAGCACTGTGGCTCTGTGGTCACAGGGACACTGACACATGAGCACGCAGTGGCAAGGAGCGGCTTAGTCAGCAGTGTGAGTGTCTGCTGTCCTCTAGGCCCTACAGAGGGTTAAGGCGAGGCACCTCAACATTTACAGCCGGAGACAAAGAGCTGACGTACCAGCTTACATGTTTCATGGCATCTGCAGTTACCTCCCCTTGTACTTGCTCCAGGTGTCTTGGGCAAAACATCCCACATCGTCACCTCTGTCAAATGCTCTTCTCTGGTCTTAAGTCAGGATGTCCCTGGGCTCACCTTCTGGAGACTGTTCACACACGTACCCAGTATCTGTCGCTTCTTAGGAGTGCCTATGCTATAGCCACGCTAGCTGGCCCTTGCCAAGCTCAGGTATCAGGCAGTGAACTTATGAGCGTCTGCTTCAATCCAGGGCCTGACCTAGGTTCACAGCATGGGCTGGTTTCGCTGACTATGGCTCGGGCCTCAATTCTTGCATCAGGTCCAGTGCTCCCAGCTCACTCTCCCCCTACATCCTCCTTCAAGCCTCCCCTTACCACTCTCCTTTGCAGTGATGCCTACAGAGAGCTTGACAATCGTGCGGCTGCTGGTGCACTGAGACCACTGCCCATCATGCTGACTAATGCTGTCTTGATTCCTTGTATTTCTTGTCTTGTCCTTAGACTGTGAGCACAGTGGGGCCCTGGCCCATGACTGGAGCTCCACAACACCACAGTAGGACTCCAATGCCCAGGACAAGCAATGGACAGAGACAAACGTCATGGTGATGGGGGGAGCCCAGGAGTCCTGGTCATGGGCCTCTGCATAGATGCTCTGCAATGCTGTGCAATCTCGGCGAGACTGGGGTCACGCCAGTGCGGGAGAGGGTGCCGTGGAGTCGATGGAATCTGGAAAAGCAGGAATCTGCGCGTCAAGCTGACCTGACCCTTCATTTCACTCAAGTATAGGAGCCACCAAGGGAAAAGGCCTAGTTAGGTCACATCCCCGCCACCCCCCAGGATGCAGGGCAGGTTTTCACTATTGGTAGTCCTCACTGTCAGCATGAAGGTCAGCTCCCCTGGCCAGCAGACAATGATTTCCTCCAGAGTCTAAAATCAGCTGGTCTGCAGAATGAGGTGGTCACTTTACTTGGTACTGAATTGTGATAATGGCTCATTTCTAATGTCCTGTGGAAGCACGTTCCAGTGGCCTGGGGTGTTCTGGCAGCAGGGCCGTCCACTGGTAGACAGGGTCACCAGCAAGTCCTGGGCAGATAATCTGAGTGGACGTGATGGGTCAGAATGAGTCTAAAAGACCAGAGGGATATTGAGAGGGCGAGTCCAAGGAGAGATGAGAATTTCAAATTGATCCTATACTGGGCAGAGAACTGGTAGAATAAAATGAGAAACGTGTAATATGCACTGGCTACTGACTTGGGAGGCTGGGCCTTAACGTAGAAAAAAATTGTTTGGTGGTTAGAGCAAGGAACAGAGAACCAAGACGCCTGAGTGCTACTTTGGGTCTGAGAGGGAATCTTGTCTAAGGGTAAGAGCAGCTGGCTGGGAGATGGGACTCCTGGGGTCTAGTCCCAACCCGGGCACCGATGCAGCACAGGATCTTGTGTACATCAATTAGCTACTCTTTGGCCTCAGTTTATCTATACGTTCAATGTGTCACTGCTTTCTGGGGAAGTCATGCAGCTTCGTAAATGAATGATCACCCAGTGCTGGCTGCATGGGACTCCCAGCTAGCCTCAGTATGGCACATGCATGCGACCTGCCTCAAAACTAATTTCTTCCATGCACCCACTTGCACTGACTCACTGCAGTTCACATGCTTCCCCCTGCCCCTGTGATACCAAAGAGGAAGGAAGTGTGGGGGGGGAGGTGGAGCAGAAAAGCATAAAAACAAGGGGAACAGAAGGTCTTAAGCTAACTTTCCAGTTTCCTGAGACACGGCGTCTGTCTATTTAGGCTCCAGTCCTACAAAGACTTATGCACGTACCTAGCTGTATGCCCTCCATGTAGTCCCAGTGGGTGTTCCTTGCAAGCTGCAGGGGGCAGGGCATGTGCCTTGGACAGTGTCAAGCACCCTGTTGGCCCTTGACAAACAATAATAAATGCTAACTCTGCTACATCCGCACGTGGCTGCATCTGCTTTGTAGCTGTATTGTCCCTAAATGCAGCCATGTGGGTGCCTTCTCATGCAATACCGCTCTCTGCATTGCATAGACTCTGCTGGGGACAGACCCTACTTGGGGTTATTTTACATGGACAACTTGCCTCTGAAATTTTGCAGAAAAAATTGCGCTTGAGATGATGCCGGTAGTGGGGGGACCTGATGGGAAGCTGTGATGGTGTGCTGCTACAATCAGCAGCTCTGTTGTTGCAGTCGTGTGTTAAATTAAATTAAATTAGTGTGCTGGATGGGATGGATTCATTCGAACCATCATTTAAAAAGGTATTTTAAACAAAGCCATTAGCACAATAATAAGCCATGCAAAGGGAGTCCAGGCTGTAACCCTAATTCTCCAAAGCAAAGATATAATTTGCTTAAACTTTCACCTCCAGGGGCCTGGCAAGTGAGGAGTAATCTAGGGGGCAAAGAACAGGCAGCCGAGACACTGGGCTGGGCACCTACTTGTATCTACACATTGTGTAACACACGTGTACATGTATGTTGCGTTCCCCTTTAATGGCTGGTCCTCATATAGGATAAGAGCCTACGACTACTGCGAGCTGACGACATCGCTCGTTTAGCTCAAACAATAGAGGGCTCTATTTTGATATCGAAGGTCCAGGTTCAGATGTAGGCTGTGTTACATTTGCAGGTTACATCTTTAATCAAACGATATTAAAAAAACATTAAACCCACAAAATCAGAGAAAGGCAGATAGAGAAAATAATTGGATCTTCTATTCACACACGAATGCTTGTATTTGTGTGTGTGCCTATATATGTAGCTATATCTATTTATGTAGCATGTTTGTACATGTAAATGACATGCGTGCACAGAGCCTAGTGGGGGGGGGGTGTTAGCCTCTCTCTGCACAGATGTGGGTTTAGATCTGGCTAATTGCTGTTGGCTGAACCACTCCTGAAGCAATACAGTGAGGCTGATCATGTTTGTAGACTTTTGTGCACCTCTGAGCCTCTTCCAGTGCAGCTGCAGTACCTCATGCATAGTCAAGGTTCGGAATCTAAAACTCCATAGAAACAGCCAGCCAGATCTCTGCCAGCGTTAGCTGTGTGTGGAGTGGGCTGCGGTAGGTGGCTAGAAATTGGGCTCACGGACAGAAGCCTGGTTGGTAAGTCCACATGTCCAAAGTAGCTCTCTTGATTTCCGTTGTCTTTCTAAATGTTGTTACTAATCCTCTCTCTGTATTAGCACAGTTTGCCTCAGCGGCTTTGTTTTTGAAACAGTTTCTTTTGCTTTCAAATATTTTTTTCTAGATTGAGACCAAGCATGTGCTTTTAACTACTTAAAATCAGAGCAAATTTTTTCTATCGTCTTCTTTATTGCTGAGCAGAATGAACTAGGGGAGTTGGTGTTTTTATATGTGCAGATGCTTGTTTGTGCTTGACATCTTTTGCTTGTGAAACTAGTCTCAGTGTAATGTATGCAGCACTTTCATGCCTGCTATGCATAAATTAATGCCCACTCTCCAACATGTGTGAATATATCATTGAGAGATACAGAAACAGCAACAAAATCAGACGTAGATCTCATTGTCTGACACAATTCTTCATTTAACTTCATAGCTTAACCTGCGCTTTCTTTTTTATCCCTTCTCATTTTCTCACTGTTCACAGGTTTTGGTGCATTTTCATCTTCTCCCTGAGAACCCCTTGTTTTTTAATGACATTTTTTGTCAGCCTTATTTGTCTAGTTTGATATTTTTCCTGTTACTTCTTGTCAGAGGCAATGATGGGTGCTGTTTGTATCTGGGAATTGTGTAAACACAAACGTGTCTGCAATAGACTTCAATTCACTTTGATGAACTCACTAATATAATAGTCACTAATGAATAGCAGTTGTTCAGGGGGAGATGTGAATCCTCTCTTCTCTGCACCATGCAGTGTCTTTAATTATACTTACACATTGCAAAATGGCATCCTAGTGGGGCTGAGGAGGGGGGAGATTTGGAACTCTTGTGAATGGAATTGTATGCAGGTTATGCAAAGAGGAAGTTACTCTCTAGAGAGTACTAAGCATTGGAAGCTGTGGATGCTAATTAGAGCCACCTTGAAATTTAGTTCAATTTGTTATGCAACAGTGTGCTAGTGTTTGACAACATCACAGGAAACATGCAGCAGAGCCTACAGGCAGGATGCCAGGAACTCAGCTCTTTACATACCCCTCAGAAACATCACTAGGGCAGAAAATCCAGGGCTTCTGGTCCTGTCTGACCAGTAATTGCATAGAAATTCCAGTCCTGTTGCCTCTTATATTGTTCTGATTTTCCACCCATGTTTGCAACTGATACAAGGAAATAAATTTACTATTGAAACAGTCTTAGGTCAACACCAGCAAAACCTCCTTGAATGCAGCCTTTCTAGGTGCAATGTAGTTTGTCTGGCAGACGCGGGCAAGCATCTGCCCCAGAATTACCTGGCTTAGGTGCTGAACCTGGTCTGTGGTGTAAAGGTTGATTTTTTACTGGGATTTTACAGTGCATGGCATGGAGTGACATTGCTCATTGGAAAAGGCAGCTCAGCGTCTGCCTATAAATCTCCAGGATGAGACAGTCCTACCTGTGTGAGCAGCTGCTGCTCTGTAGTACGTTCTGGGAGTTAAAGATTTCTGCCTTTGCTACAAGCTGATAGAAACAACAGCAGCATCTGGCAACAGGCGCCCAGCCATTCAGAGCAGGAGTGGAGAGTTCCCTGTCCATCAGCTGCTCCCGAAGTCCACTCCTGTGCCTCTCTCACAAAGAGAGCCCGCGGCCGTCAGCGCTGCATTAGCAGGCTGGGCGATGTAACTTCGACACACGGGGAGCTGGGGCAAAGAGAAGCATGGTCACTTGCACAGAGCTGGGTTGGTGGCCATCCTTCTGCAGCCTGCAGAGACTTGCCGTCAGTGTATGCTGGGGGCGTTACGCACAGCCACAGCCAGTGCCGTTTGGGAGTCAGGTCTCGCCAGCACTGACAATCGAGAGAGAGGGCTTCAGCCGTTACCTAAAACCATCTAGAGCCAAACTGCCCCCAGGCCAGGGAACAGCCTTACGGCAGAAACAGCCATGTGGCCTTTGGAGCTTTGCCAAGAGAGGGCACCCTCAGCACGCAGTTGCAGCCTCACCCCACCACAGGAGGCGCTGGGGGGGAGTGCCCATGGGGCGGTTTTGTCCCAAACTCTGGGACTTTCACTCCCGCTCTGGTGCGCCTGCCCATAATCCAATAGTGCTACATGCAGGCTGCTTTTCCTGAGGCTCAGCGTAGGTTCGCTCCTGTGCAAACCACTGGGACTCCCGCAATGCTTCCTGAGCGTTGCACCATGCAGCTGGATGGTTGCCGTGTGCGCCCCTCCCGTCAGATTTGAGTCTGAAGTGTGACTATGGGAGTGGAGGAGCCCCCAATTCCACCCCTGATCAAGCCTCATCCTGAGGTAGTTATGCAGGAAAACTTGGTGCCAGCCAGGAACGTCGGCCTGGGCCCACCCAGGGGTGCCCAGGTGAGTTTGCATCAAGTTGCCTTGTCCTGATTACAGCCCGTGCATGTAACTCCGGAGCAGGAACTATGGCTGCACCCCAACCCATGCTGTAAGGGAAGGCGAGTGCCCCGGCCTGCTGGGTCTGTGAAGCATTGCCTCCACAAAGGACCCAGCAGGCTCCCTCCAGAGCACTTACGGCTTAGCAGTGGGTCGAAACAGGTTTGAGGAAGCGTGGTATTGTCACAGCATGCTGGTCTGTCAAAGCCAACACATTTTACAGAGCTGTATCAGTTTTCACCTAAGTTTCAATGGGATGGTTTCTGAGATCCAGGGCTCTGGGCATGTCTGACGAGAGATGGAGTCCAGAACGTGTGGATCCAAAAGTGCCCCAAGGTTTTGGGTTTGTTCCACGTTGGAATGGAAACAGATTTCAAAACCTCAAAAGTTAGTGTGAAACAGAATTGTTGTCCTCTGGTCACCTCTACTCAGATCCCAGGGGCTTGGGCAAAGAGAGATGGTGGTGTGCATGGATTATACAGCATTCACTTAGGGGACACAACTAACACTCTCTCTCTCTCTCCTCCCCCCCCCCCAGCGAAGTTCACAGACCAAAGGGCCTCTGGCCTTCCCAAGTGAGTGAGTCTGCTAAAGTATGTGAGGCATTTTGTGGGAGGAAGGTTGTGATGTTCAGTTGCCTCTATTTAACGTGAGCCAGGGATGGAGCATTTGTTTTGTGTATTCAGTATTTCTGAGACATTTACAGATGTGGCTCCAGCATGTTCTGATAAAATGCCATGGGGTCAGTGCACAGTCACATACTATAATTATGCTCAGCATGGCTTATAATAGCTTATTAGATTGTCATCTGTTAGACATAAAGCATTGACAACTGTTACTGCTACATTTATAGCACTCTGGAGAGCAGCTGATGAAGATAAAGCACCCTAAATCACTGAGGAATTTGTGTTCTCCCTGGATTTGGGAAGAATTTCTTTTTTTTATAATGGAAAATATATTTTGCTGGTTCTCTTCACTAGCAACCACGCTCATCACCATAGTATCTGAGCACCTTCCAGGAGTGAATTAAGCAACGCGGCTCACATCTGTCACCTGTGGTTTGTACCTTTATCCTCTCCCCAGGGGAGAAGTGTATGCAGCCGTATCTTGTTTTGGTAGGTATGCTTTTTGGTGGTTGGTTGGTTTGTTCTTCTTCTGGTTTGTGGGGAATTCGGGGGGCAAGAGGATATTTTGCTTTATTTGCATCTTGCAGTGGAAACTATCCTTCTGCTTGCCCAGGCAACAAAAATGTAAGCAGCACCCATGCAGGATGCAAAGATTCCCAAGGCAGTGTGAGTGTCCTTAGCTAGGCAGTAACCTCAGTGCTCCTTGTATTGAACCTTGACTCTTGAGTCTCACATGCCTTGTATCATTCATGTAGGGCCTTGGTATTTTGCTAGTGTGGCTGCCCATCGAAATGTCTGCTGGTCTCTCCCTAGGTGACCTCCATTACCGTACTATCTGCTGTGCCTCACAGTCATTAATGGATTTATCCTCACAGCACTGCGGTGCGATAGGGAAGGTGGCATCCCCAATTTACAGGTGGGGAACTGAACACAGGACAGACTGTGTCTAAGCTACAAGCTGGGAGCGTGCTTCCCAACTCACACAGACATTCCCACTAGCTCTCATCTGAGCTAGTGTGCCAAAAATGGTGTGACTGCAGTAGCATGGGCAGCAGTGAGCAGAGCATGGGCTAGCTGCCGCAAGTACAAACCCCTTGCGACCCTGGGGATGTAACACAGGATGTGGAGAGGAATTTGCTGCACTGCTACGGGACCCTTATGCTAGGAACCGCTCCAGATTTGAAAGGAATTTCATTGTACAGCAAGTCTGACCGTATGCTTATTATTTTGCCTGTGACTTCTCCATAGCCCATGCTGCGATATTAATAAATGACTCATTTCACTCTGCCCTCGGTGCTGAACTTGATATTTTCTCCTTCTTGGCCTGAAGTTTCCCACTTGAACTGATTTGAGATTTTTCTTATTTCTAATCCTGGGCTTTTCAGCCATGATCTGATACAGGATTTATAAACACATTAGGGTTAAGTAACCTTCCAGTGCTTCACTGCGCATCTAGTGGAGACCAGAGAAAAGGAACTTGCTGCCTTATGCCAGATAAGATAGCCTGCCGAAGCTGGAAGCCAATTCTCCATCCCTTTTTGGAGACAGGTGGGCCTGGATCCAGATACCCCTGAAGTTCGGGGATGTTTGCAATTGGAGCTAAACTCTGCATCTGGGGCCTGTCTGTCTCTTTAAAGATGTAACTTGTACATTGTGTGTGTTTAAATATACAAGAACTGATGATCAGTGGCGATGCACAACTATGAGTCAAGGACGGATGCAGAGTGCTTGAGGGGCAGACCTCAGAGCCACCCCATATGGACAAAAACCCAAAGCACTTACCTGCTGTGGCCTGTGAATTCTACTCATACCAGACACAGAGAGAGTTCTGCACATTAAAGGTGTCTAAAGGCAGACTCATTTTTATGCCTATGATTCAATTTCCTCATCTTGCTAGATGATGCACTGGACTTGCCACAATCCAGATGAGCAAGAAACTAACTTTATCTCCTCTTGAAAATTCATGTCCCAACGCAGCAGTGTCACTTGCATTTGCTATTATTGCTTAGCAGAGAAGTCTCTGATCTCCATCAGAGATCCAGGATTCATTAGCTGTGCTTTGCCTGGCCAGAACCTGCTAAGACAGGGGCTTTTCATACATGGAACAGGCATGCAGAATTCTTGTGCTTGCCAGTTGTTTATGGTCCTTTGCTAGATTAATTAAACCCTGCACTGCCTTGCTCCATTGTACAGGGCCCAAGAGCTAGACAGGAGACTACTGAGTTCCCATTATAAAGATAGTAAAGAATTAAGTTAAGATGCCTCTGTGCTGCCTCTGCATTTGAAACCCACATTTGGCATTTCCCTCAAGGGCTGGGGTTTGTTTTTTAAAGGCCACAGCATAAAGGGCCGGCTGGCAATCCCCCTACGAGCCCGTGCGCCGGCTGTGCCTGAATAGCACTTGGCCGGAGATTAGTAGGCTCACTGCTCCGTTCTTCCAGCTATAAAAGCATCAAGCCCCAAGTTGAAAAGCTTTGGGTCGTGCAAGGGTGAATGTTGCTATTTCTCCCCAATTTGGTGTTTAATTTGTGTCCCTAAAATACCTGTTAAAACACAAAGGACACAGGCTTCTGCTCATGGACCCTGATGCTGGGCACGAGAAGAGGCCATTTCAAGCACAGGTGTCGTGTGGTAGCCACTCTGTGTGAGAGAGGAAGTGAGCACGTGATACACCAGCCAGCTAAGATGGCAAAGCGACCTGCGGCCCTGCCTGCCCAGCCTCCTACAGTTTGCCCTGATTCAGGATCTGGGCCCCAAGTGAGGTGTAAAGCGCATGAGAAGATAGCAACACCTCGTTCTCAGCAGCTCCAACCACGGGGAGCTGTAGGCTGCTGGCAGGGGATCTGGGGCTTGCAATCGCCCTCTTTCCTCAGAAGAGAGGCAGGGATGAGGAGAGGTGGCAGGGATGTGCAGGGGACAGTGTGGTGTGTAGCGTTCTAGGCGTCGGTGGAATTATTGCTGTGCAGCTCAGAAAGCATCCAAAGCGCTGTGTTGCTTGTTAGGGAGCTTGTCTGAGAGAGCCCGGAAACGAGGGGAAACTGACAGTGTGCCGCAGAGCCACCCTCGGCCATGAGGGGGCAAGTGAAAGGGGCTGTTAAGCGCCGCATGCTTGCAACACTCCCTTTCCTTTGCCCGTGGCTCTGAAAGTGACACCCAGAAGATACTGGAGGACACACATGGTGCAGTCATTGCACAGAAGGAACAGAAGAGTAGCACACCGAGGCAGCCCGCATTGTGTGTGAGACAAGGCAACCAGTACCTGAACATTCAGCACAGGTTCACCTGCTGTAGCTATAGTCAATGTTTGCTCCTAGTGAATTTTATCTCAAGTGAGTGGAGCTACTGCATTTCACCTCTGCAGAAAGACATCTAGCAAAATGCCGCGTTAATGAGCACTCGGGGTTCCAAGGATGTGCTGAAGAACAGTTTTTGTTTATTGCTATGTGTACTCTCTCAGTGATGAACATTAGAGAAGCTGCATTCCCTGCTCTGTCATGTGCTCCTCTTACACCTCTGTAGGAGAGCAGACAGCATATTAGGGGGGACCCTTTGGGGGGCTTACATTACCTTACAGTAATCCTCCATGGGTGAGAGACTCAAAGCACTGCATTGTCACTGTCTTAAACGTCGGCATCAGTGAAGGCAGGTAACATGCTCCATTGCAGGCAAGTTTCCTTGCAAGCGTTTACCTTTGTATTGACTGTTCAGCGTCCCCACTGCTAGGGACTTCCAGAGGCAAGAGGCCAGGGCCATGAATGGAGTTTATACAACCACCAACCCTTGTTCTCCATGACTGCAGGATCCCATGCATTTCATAGTGCCTAAATACCAGTGAAGGTCACCCTAAGGCCTCATCCTGCAACATAAGACTGTACCAATAGCCATATAGAGTCAGCTTCGGGGTCCCTCTAGCTCAGGGTCCTGTCTTCTGACAGTGGCTGGTGCCAGATGCTCAGGAGGGAATGAACAGAACAGGGCAATTACCGAGTGACAGCAAAACACTTAAACACATGCATAACTGTAAGCACACAGGTAACCCCACTGAATCTATGAGTAGGCTTAAGTGATTTGCTGGACTGGGGCCTGTCCCATGTCAAGACAGCTGGAGGCCTTCTAGAGCTGTGTTGTCCCCAATTTTCTGTGTATGCTAGTTTTAGCCTTTCGTCTTAAAAATGAGCCTCCAGATACATACTGAAATCCAGTACTGAGATCCGTGCTAATGCTACAATAATGAATGCTGTCTGTGCTGTGTCTAGAACACTGCCTTTCAGCTGAGGATATCAACACCCTTCACAAGGTTGAATTAAGCTTCAGAATACCTCTGGAAGGTCGGTATTGTCTCAACCTTGCTGTCAAGGGGTGGGCAAGGCCCAGGGGCCCCCTTTTGCAGGACTCAAGGTCCTGCTACACCTGTCTCAGAAAAGGAGCAGTTGTGGAGTCCTACAAGCAGCCTACAGTGGCTTCAGGGAACGCAGCTAATCAGAGAGGCTGCAGGAAGCAGCCAATCAGGGCCCATGTGTCCCCTATAAAAGGAGCTGCAGAGCCAGGGACAGTCAGTTTCTTTGTGAAGCTGGAGGTGTGTGGTGCTCCTGGCTGGTGGCAGCACAAGGGACAGTTCGGTGCAGGTGGGGACAAGCTCTGGTTTGGCTGCTGGGCCTGAGATGAGCGTAGATGAGCCCTGAGGTAAGGGTGAAGCTTTGGTGAAGGCGGGGGCCGTGGGGAAATGACCCAGGGAACTGAATGTCATTAGTTAAAGGGACATGGCAGCACATGGCTGCTAGTCTTAGAGTCTCTGGGCTGGGATGAGGAGTGGTGGGCAGGCCCAAGTCTCCTCCCCAGCCCTCTGGGGAAGTTGCCTACCCTCAGACAGAGAGAGCCCCGGAAGAGGAACTGAACCATTAGGAGGCCCAGCTGGAGAGCTGGGACCTGCACACACCAAAGAGGGTGGAAGGAAGCCCTGGGGTTATGGCCGGTACCAGGGCTGGGGCTATTAAAAGACTGCAGATGCACCCAAGCTGAAGGGGCACTCCTGAGAGTTGGGTGCTACACCTTTACACTTGCAGATGGAGAAAGTGAAGCAGAAAGAGGGTCACTTGTTCTGTGTCACAAAGTGAATCCGTGTCAGGGTGGGGAGCAGGACTCTGGCATCTGGCTGACTAATCTACTCTTCTGCCTAGCCAAATGCACTGCCTGCCTTCCTACAGAACGGTCCTGCACAGCCTGTGAACACCTGCCACCAATAAAAAGGCAGGGTAGCTTTGCTTTTATTTTTGCTGGTAAAGATCCTGTCTCCAGGAAACGATCCAGTACTAGTGGAAGTTAACGTCCATGAGAACTTTGTTGGAGCTACAGGGTTAGATTATCTGTGGAGAAGACGGTACTTGAGTTTCCATGTCCTATGGTTGTTACCAGATTTGGATCTTGCCACTGTGGTGGAGGATGTCGATACACTTAGTTGCTACATGTAAATACGCTGCAGGAACTGAGCCCATTTTGCATTACCCGTTAATTATACAAATGTGTGTTTTGCTTCCTGCTTTGTAATTAAAAATAAATAATGAATTGGGTTAGTGCCTCTGAGGGCGTGGGGAATAGAAGCATATGGTAGAGGAGAATTGTAATACTTGCCTAATTTTCTGTTAATGCCCATTGGGCCTGAGTCAGAAACATGAACAAAAGGATTGGTAGCTCACACAAGAAATGGAAACCATGTTTAAATATCCTTAGCAAAGGAGGGGGTAGTAGTCAAATTGATCAAGTTCACATGCTGCATTAAAATCTGGGGCTGAGGTCGGAGTGTATCCATTGAGGACTCCTTTGAAAAGCTCTGCCATCTGTTTTTCTGTTCTGCCTCAGTTGTAAGAATTTTTCCATCTTTGCTTTTAGTTGACCCATGTCCTGTTTTGAAATTTCCATACTGGGCTTTAGTCACTAGCTAAATAGCTCTGTGCTTTTCTCTCATAGCAGCAGCTGCATTTCAGCTGCTAGGTCTTCAACATGTCTCCATTTATCTTCTTTGTTTTGTTTTTCACTACTTTTGTCTGCTTTCTTATGCTCCTCCTTTGCCTTTTCCAGTAGTTCTTTGGTCTTAGCATTTAAGAGTTTTCCTTTTGGTACTTTTCTTTCGTCCATAAGACGCCACATCTCTTGGTTTATCCAGTTCTTGCTTTGTCTGTTTTTATATCCAATTGTAACTGCTGCAGCTTGAATCGCTTTGTCTTTGAGCAGTGCCCATTCTCCCTCAGAATCAAGTTATATCTCACCTTCCTCTGTCTCCGATCTGTTCCTTAGTTCAAGATAGAATTTCTCATAGTACTCTTTTTTGTTTTCAGTTTTATACTCATCATTTTCTTTACCATTTTTTTGTTGATCTTCTCAATTTTAATTGCAGTTTAGCAATGCAAAGACTGTGGTCACTGCTAATATCAACTGCTTGGTGTGTCCTTATATCTTGGACAGATGACCTGAATGATTTTTTTTTTTCCATTTGGCTATCTGGTGAATTCCTTGTTTCTTTGTGAAGGAACAGGGTACTTGCAAGAATAAGGTCAGGACCAAGCTCAGTTCAATGAATCTCTCACCATTTTGGTTGATGCTTCCCCATTGCTCTTTCCATTTCTTGGTTGTCTCACCCTACTTGAGCTTAAATTTGCTTATCATAAGGGGTAAGTCATGCTGATGTGGGTAGGTCCCAAGTCTGGAATCCAGGGCATCAGTGCGAGTAGATTTGTAAGTACAGATATGAAGTGCTGCAAGCAAGAGAAGAAATGTAATTTACTCAGGTAATAGTGACAACAAACACTTGGAGGTTATTATGACATTATGACAGATTTTGTGCAAAAATCACGTATCAACTGGGAACCTATTAACCAATGCATAATATATGTCTGACTCCAAACCGAAGTCCAAAAGATGTCAATTGTACAGTGCTATGGTGCCACAGAGGAGGAACATAATGATGAGGAAAAAGATGAGTTCTGCAATTGTATCCAAAGCGTGATTGACAGAATTGAGCTATTCATTGTTTGCTAATCACTCTGTGTGGTTTGTGACTGGTCAGAGAGGCCATGTGGTATGATGTCTGTTCGCTGAATGAAACTTCTTTCGCAAAATAATTACAAATGATGAATTATGCAATTGGATTAATCATAGTTTAAGTAGAAATTCATGAAATTTAGTAAACCAATGTCCAGATTCTTGAAGAAGGAATAATCTCACCCTTTGAGTAACAGATCTAGAAGTCATAACACTTTTCACAGATTTGTTAGTGAGCCACTTCTCCACTTTTTGTACCAGCTCTAGAACACACACAAAGGATCTCAAAGCCATGTCCCTGAGTCCGTGACATTCAGATACTGGAGTCTATAAAAAACGCCTCAGTTAATTACAGGGTGTGGAAAATACTCTACCTGCCTGTGGAACAAGGGGTGATTTGGACTGAGAATGTGACGTTGCCTTTTAGGCAGCCACACATGGGTGGTTAGGTCCAGCCACCAGCTCCCCCCAAGGTCTCTGCAGAAAGCAGTTTGTCTCTACTCTTAGCCTGAAATAATTAGGTGTTTTTGATTGTTATAATCTTATATAATTACTCTCAAAATATCCTGTGATTCATCCCAGCATTTGAAGTTGGTGCTTTGCATTCTAATAAGCTCTCTCCTTGAAGTGGGAAATTAAACTTTTCAGAAGTCATTTCTGTGTAACTGAAACTTTGGTGTAGCTGACTTCAGGGCTCGGTGTCGTGTAATGTTGTGGTACAAAGTGGACTCACTCTGCATCCCTGTGCCAATGCCCTTGCCCTGGGTCTGTGGCAGGGAGGTACCACTCTCCATGGTTCCATCCTCTGAAGAGCCCCCGAATTTCTGGGTGGGGGTTAGAATTGGCCAAAGGGATCCAGGCTTCCAGGAAGGAGGGGTGGGGTCAATGCACTGGCTCCAGGCTGAAGGGAGGTTCCTTGCTGCACGGGTCTCTTAGATTTGTTGTGCTTGGAATAGGCACAGTTTCGAAAAGTTCCTTGAGTCCCTCCTAGCAGGCGATCTGAAGTTTTCCTTGTGGAAATTTCTGCTGCCCCCTTTGTGGGGAGGGAGAGCTAGCCATTGGATATATACAAACAGCTGGCCTTGCAGGAAGGGTTCATATCCAGCTATCTGGGCCACATTCTGCTCTCATTTATACTGATATTAATCCAGATTAACTGTTTTGACTTCTGTGGAGTTACTTTGGATTGATGCCAAGGGAACTGAGC
The DNA here is from genome assembly GCA_007922155.1 of Mesoclemmys tuberculata. NCBI lineage: Eukaryota > Metazoa > Chordata > Testudines > Chelidae > Mesoclemmys > Mesoclemmys tuberculata. Next base: position 491,745 of record ML676977.1, read on the forward strand.
AGTATGCAGTCCTCATTCCATAATGGGGAACAAGCTGAAACCAAGACTCACCTTCAGGCAGTGAAACTTTGAAAATGTGCCCTGATCCTTTGAGAATAAGGACATGGCATATGAAGTAGCCTTTCCAAGGTTTCTGGGGCTGCTGTCCTCAACAAGCACAGCATTCCCTGGGGCCTTTTTGTATCTCGGTGGGCAGAGGAGTCTGTCAGATATGCTCTGGGGAGGAAGAAAAATAATTGTTTTTCTTTTCCTGTTCGCAATGGCAAATAACTGTAACAGTGGGATTCCAGCTGCATCTTACCAAGGCATGCCCTGTTGTCCTTCCTGGGAATGGAAACACTTGTTCTTTGGACGAGTTTCTCAGATGGTTGGGCTGTAAAGTACCTTACTGTGTCTGGAGTTATAAATGTGTTACCTGCCCGTTCCTGCTGTTTGAAAGATAAAGTGACTGATATTTGTTCTTGTTGTTCAAGTTACTGGTGTAAACAGAAGCTAGTCTGAAAACCAACGGCACCAGACTCAGAACTGGAAACTGTGGGGCCATATCTATTTGCATTGAATGCCCTTTGCTGGATGAGTGGCTGCTAGATGGAGGCTCCATTCAGTGAGAGGCCGCTTTTTATTCCTTATTACAGCAAGCAAGATGAGATAATGTCTGATGGAGAACAAAGCTCTCTGTTCCCTAATTGTTTCCTGACCTGTTTCCTTAAAAACTGCTGAGACCACAATGAAGTATCTCCTGATGGCTTGCGGCCCTCACCTCTGTCTGACGGGGTCTTGCTTTTCAAGGAGCGTAGTTTGGTGCTTAACAATACATGCTCATCAGGCATCCTAGCCTGTTAGATAGCTTGTGAAAAGCAAATCAGCTGCAGTTAGACTTTGAAGCAACAGCCACAAATGACCTCTACAATTTAAGAACATTCTGGAGATATTTCCAGACCTTACCAACACCCAGAGACCATGGCCCATTCAGTACAATTAGAAGTGTAACTTCTAATGGGGTGCTTCTCACCCTGACTTGGCCCTTTGCAGGGCATGGAGCTGGGACTCGTGATTCATAAGGCAGGCTAAGGTGATCATATTTTATTAAATGCACTGGTAAAAAGAGGTCTTCATTTCTCATTGCTTTAATCCCCCCCTCTGAGTTTCCAGAGCTACTATCGCGCTTGGTTCCGGTTTCTGAAGGGAGACAGTCTGTAACTGCTGTTCCTCCGTGTGCTGTTCTGTTACTCTTGTTGAAATTCTGCTTCTGTCCCATATTTTCCCTGCTTCCTTGGGTGTCTATGCACAGGTCACAAGGCAAAGCTACGACGGCGAATGTCTTTTGTGTATAGTTGAGATTCAATGGCAGACCTTCTAGCTTTTCACTTCCCAGATTAATATAGTGTGAGCCTCTTATCTTTCGTTAACACATTAGTGCCTGAGATTCCCAGTAGTTCCTTGTGTGCACATTGCGAAGACCAGCTTTTCAGATTTGTATTGCTGGTGCTTCTTAGTGGAAAAGAATTAAATCCCCTGTCAGTCTGTCCCCCCACATGGTCTACCCATAGCAGCAAAGCATCTTTGCCTCTCCTCTAGCCTGATACTTTCTCAATAATCCAGTGGTATCCCCAACAAAAGCCCACAGTCTGATCTCCAAAAGCTCTATAGCTGCCAATGCAACAGAGAGGTGCTGGATGACAGAGAGGCCCTCAAATAACTCAGCCTGGTCCTGCTATATTGGTGGTGGTGGTGGCTGGCTTGCTGTACTGGAATCCTTGCACACGGACAGTTTGGAGAAGACAGTGGGCACATTGTAGCCAAGAGCTCTGCCTTGCTTTGTCGCTTTGTCACTTGACAGGTCTTTGTGAAGACTAATTCATGTCTGTGCAGAGCTGGGAGGCTAAAAAGTGCTGTCTTGTGCTAACTGTTTTGATCATTGATTAGTCTCATAGATTTGACAGCATCCAAATGCTTTGGAATCACATTAAGGCAAAGGCCTGTGAAGTTATTTCTTAAAAGGAAAGGTGTGATCCTCTCACTCTTCCTACTCTCCCACAATGAAACCATAGACTTTATTGTTCCTAAGTAGATGGCTCTCCCATCCCAGAATAGCTCAGAGCCATTTCTTCATCTGAAAGAAAATCTTAACTGGGAATGTGCTAGCTACACCCATTCCTGGTCCAAAGACTTTGCATCTCTCATTGGGTCACTTGCAAAGTTACCAGGCAAGAAGCATTCCCAAGAGATGCATGCTCGCTCTCGTTCAATACAGAGTCCAAAGCCAACTAGAGAATTGTACTGGCAAAAGCTCAGTCAGTGTAGTGGCCCCAACAAAACTATTTCTGCAGCATACGTCACACTCAGCGTGTTGTGCTGGCCCATTGTGTCCACACAGAGTCCAGCTGTATTGGCAAAAGTGTGTTGCACAAGCAGTAGGCATCCCACAGTTCCCTGGGAGGCATGTGGGCAGCCCACAACACACAGTGACAGTTTCCCACATGGCCAGAATGACCCATAGATGCTACAATGTTGTGTGAGCTACCAAATGTATTTTCTTTATATGGTGAGGGTGGATGAAAAGCTAAATTATAGCTAGTGATATATTCAGTAGAAATCTTCACATCAGACTAAGAATTTGCTATGAATCTTCTTAACGATTGTGAAAGCTACTTCAAAGTAATAAGTCCGTGTTGCCATAATTAGCGCAGCATCATCTTGTGGTGAATAGACGGTTGTAATCATGGCTTTGTCAGTAGCGTTAATTCTTTCTGTTTGGGCTCTACTAATTATCTCCATTGGCAACTCAAGCCTGGGGAGCATAAAATCACCAGGAACATAAAAACTGCCTTTTAATTACATTATATTTTCTTTACATGTTTTCATCCATGATGAAACAAAATGGAGCATTTTATTAATGAGCTGCTTTCAAGCGCTTCAGAAGGCATTGGGACTAGAGGGGGTGGTTTGACAAACCTAACAAAGGTCTCTCCCTTGCCTCGGCAAATATCACAGACTTGCTTTTTGCACTGAAGGTGGAATTCTCCAAACTGTCTTGTGTGCCTACTGGGTCCCTCTCACCTTCAGAGGACCCCTGCTGGAAAAGGCCCACAAGATGTAATAGAAAATGGTAACCTTTCCAGAGGTTGGTTGCTTTTTTTTTCTCTTTTGAGTAAATCCTATAGGATTTACTATAGAAATCAATAACAGAAATGTAATTCTCTGAGATGGCTAAAAAGAACTAGAAAGAAGAAATCATTATCTGTTCATTTCTAACAGTTTCTAGCATTGTTTCTATTGAACCCTGTTACATTCCTGTAGGTCTCTGTTGGCTTAAACTCATTAAATTCTATAGTATGTTTTCACAACAGAGATTTCTTTATAGCACATTTCAATGCATGAGCCTCCAACCAAACATTACCCCAGCATACCTCGGGCTCGAGTTTGCAGCTGTTGACTCGAGACCCTAGGGATGACCTGTGCACTCATCCTGGCCCTCCTGATGCACATGTTTCTTTAACAGGTTCCTGCCTGCCATGTGGGGTGAATCCATGTCCCTGATGGGGAAGGCAATGGCCCCTTGTGTGGCTCTCCCTAGTGTCAGGTTGATGCTCCCCTATTTCTGACTATGCCTGGCACTGTTGTGTTGTGTAGTGCATTCTATGGCAGAAGCAGATTGTGTCATTTCCTGGTGACATGGAGAATGCTCAGAGGCCCTCTGGGGCTCTGGACTTGCTGCTGTATTCCTTGGCTTTTTGGAGGCAATCTCAGCCCCCTAGTTTTTCCTGGCGTCAGTCACCAGAATGGCTGATCTCCATCTCTGTCAAGGTCTCCAAAATCCCTTTGTGTAAACTGGCATTCCCACTCCAGCACTGACCCCACAGCATGAGTGTCAAGGCCCAAGGGTCAGGCCTGGCCAAATGGTGGCATGTTGATGTGATGCTTTCGCAGCAGCCGTTCGCAAACCTGGATCCAGACATCAGGGATGTTGTTGAAAATGGAAATGGCTCTTGCAATTGGGGTCAGCATGCCATGAGTCGCCTGCTGCATGTGGAGGGCAGGTAGATGAGATAGGCCACGGGGCGGATTTTGGGAGGTCATTGGAAGACTAGGTTTGTGTTGTGGGTTTTTGGTTGGTTTGTTTTGGGATTTTATGCATCTGAGTTCTCTCCCCTTGTCAGTGGGAAATATTGAGTGAGCCACTTCACTTGGGCTCCAGCCTGGGCTGCAAACTCAAGGTAGCTACTCCAACCTCTTCCAAGAGCAACAGGTGATTCATGATGCTTGGTTTGGTTTGTGTCTGGATGGGGAGTGACTGGGTGGAGATGGACTGTCTGCTCTGAGGTCAATCTCTGGGGCAGGCAGCCCCATCTGACAGCTGGACGGTGGAGGTGTGCAGAGTGACTAGAGCTTCCTAGGTCCTCTACAGAAACAGCAGAAAGTGGCCACCTCCTTGCAGAGTCCCTGGGTGCACCAGTCTCTGCACCAGTCACAGCTCCTCCGGTGGCTGCAGCTGTCCTCACATGACCACACTCCGCTCCTGACTGCGTACCTCTGGCCTCTCTTCTTAGCTGCTCTCTTAAAGTGACAGCTACTTGTGCAAGAAAACAGAGCCGGGTGGTGACTCTGTAAAGAGCTGATCCAGACAGTTCTTTGTTGTTACAGAGGACTCGTCTGAGTCATGAGTTTCCTTGGTGTCAAGATGCAGATGTGGAAGATGAAAAAAATGGAGTCAGCTTTGTCTCTGATGTTTAACTGTTCCTCCAACTGCATCATAGTGATAAACACTCATTTAGCAGCAGCTTCCTAGGTACCACCTGCCCTTCTACAGCAAAAAAAACATTCCCTTACCCCCTTTAAAAAAAATTAATAAAAGCAGGTCCAAGATGATGCAGAGCGAGAGTGTGAGTGAGGAAGAATTTCCTCCTGCTCCCAGCAAACTGCTGAGAAAGAAGACATTTACAGGTCGTGAATTTTCACTCCTCTTGCCACTTAACGTAGGTGGCTTTGTGCTCTCTATTAATATCTTATGAACGTTCAGGGTTTCACGGTTATGATACGCTTGCAGGCCTACAAGAGTCCTGCACAAGGGAATTGGATAAAATGGGCTAGCGATAGTCCAGTAAGATAAGAGCCTACTGATGAATTGCTGAAACCATTCTGGAACTGTACAGTCCTGCTTCCCTAATAATGAAATGTCATAACGGAAGATAAGAAGTTTGCCTTAATTAATAATCCACTGTCATTTCTAAGGGGAAAAATTTGAATTTCTCTAAGCAGCAGATTTCTCAGAAAGCAGTAAATTGCTAGTCTCCCCCATGCTTGCATGGCAGCCCAGCAAATGCTGGGAGAGAGTAAAGACCCCAGGGAATTTGCCGGTGTGGTTGGAGAATTGTTCAAGCCAAAACAAACGGCTGGACTACTTCTGCTGTGCTTTGTATCAGGAGGAGTCCTGCTTCATTACTGTCAAACTTGCCAGCCCTTATCCCCCCCCGAAAGCCAGCTCCGAAGTGCTGTGTGTGGCAGAACATTATTAACAAATAGGCTGATTGTTTTCTCAAGCTAGACTGTCCTCTTGTCGCCATTGTCTCTCACGAGGAGTCTTCCTGGGGCACCCTCTGTTCTGATGGCAGGAATATCCCTGTCCTTAGGGCTCTGACCAGGAGTTTGTTAGCCAAGGAATTAGCTGATTTTTATTGTCCAGGAAAGGACACTGCAAACATAAGACATGTAATGTTCAAAAGTGAGGTAACTTGCAGTCTTGTAGCTGTGCTGATCCCAGGATATTAGAGAGGGGAAATAGCTCTTTTGGGACCAGCTTCTGTTGGTGACGGAGACCACCTTTTGAGCTACACAAAGTTCTTCATCTGACCTGGGCTGCCTCCTGCCTCAGGTGACCCGAAGAGGAGCTCTGTGTCAGCTCAAAAGCTTGGCTCTTTCACCAACAGAAGTCGGCCCAATACAAATGTTAAAGTACCTGATCTTTTCACAGGTCCAACTTAAAACTCATGAAATCAATTATGGTCCAACTCAATCAAATTAATAGTTTGGTAAATCCAATGTCATCTTCAAACAAGCCAGTGTTTTTCTGAGGCAGACTCTTTAACACATCTGTAAACTCCAGGTCCCTTCCTCTTTTGTTTTATGTGAATTACCTGAGGAAGGATTTCAGAGCTCATGCATAAAAACATCCCTAAATCCTGTCTAGTATCTTGTGAATGTCAGCTCAGCAAGGAGAAGGTGGATCCATCTCAAATGGACAACAAGCTTTCAGAGTAGATGAGTGATTATTTCTGAAGCTTTTCATTAATAGCTGTGGTGTGTTAGCAGATTTGTGCATGCTACATAATTCCATGGCATAAACAGAGACGTTGTAGTAGGAAGTAGATGTGTTGCAGGAAACTTTCATCGGCGATAGATTCTGCATTGCATTTCTGCTTCTTTCCCTTATAGCATCATACATTGTAATTTAAATAATCAAAGAAAGGGGATGCACATTAAGGCGAGGAATTATGATTTATTATTTGCTAAGCACTGACAGTGCACTTGATTAAGGGTAAACCCAAAAAGCAGCTTGGTCCTGAATGCATCCATGTTGGGCAGTTGGATTTTGTAACACTTGTAAACTTCTTGTCACTCTATTCACAAATAAAGTCTTTCCAGATGAGCTGTCTGCAGATTTGCACTCTCATTTCTGCTGTCCCCACTGCTGCTCTGAGGTTTAGGTCAGTGCCAGCAACAAACATCCTGTGTTGTTTATCCCTTCAACCCTCATTTGTGTCGCTAATAATAGTAATAAGAATACAGATGCCTTCAGGGATGTGCCTCATGTAACTCCTTGTTGTGGATGATCATACTCTGTTTATATATATATATAAAATTTGCAGTCTCAGGGCTATAGACTTCTGACAAGGATTTGAAGGAACTGTAGTGGAAACCATTTCTTTCATTTCACAAACCATTTGCAAAGGAAAGCGCCAGAAAAGGCGCAATAGAAACACACTTTCAAACAGCCTGGTTCCTTATGTTTTCTTACAAAACTGTTGGATGCTGAGTGAGACCTCTGGAAGAAATTATAGGACTTACATCAAAATACAGTAAAGTGCTGTCTCTGAACTCGGCTGCGTTGAGAACACAATTAGCCAAGTCTCCTAGAAAGCTCCACCATCTGTCTTTTGCAATTCTATTCATTATTAAATGAGACAAAATCCATTCACTCACCAACCTGTGATACACGCTTCTCCCTAGGCTATGGTTGCAATGGTTTGAATAAGATCAACTGTGCAGTCTGACTCAGACACGGGCTTTTCATGGGCTGGCAAAGGAGAGTAGTTGAGTACAAGACGTTTCCAGTATTCAGAGGTTGGCATTTGTTCTCTCCACCCTACCCTCCTCCTTCACTCACTGGATGCTTTAACACACCTCCTTCAAGGCAACTAACCTGTGGCAGCTAAGAAGCTCCCTGCTCTCCTAGACAGGCTGCAGACCTAAACAGATAGCACAATGAGGCTGCATCTCCTAGACATTAAATAATTAATATTTGTTGAACACTGGGCATCACAAAAATCAGCATCTCCTGAAGAGGTTTCTCTCTCATCAGTGGAGCTGTCTTATTGCTACACAGACATCATGCTGCGTGTGCATGGCACTTGTTTGAGAGTTGGTTGGTTATTGCAGTTTAGCAGTTGTGTTTCCAAATAGCAAGCCAGGAAAGGCTAACAACACGAACAGGTTCCTAGATAATTTACTACCTTATTACACCAGTGGAGTGATTTCTTCGTTTCATATTTAGATTCAGGTGTTTTGTCAAGATGAAAGTTTAAATCCCCTTCAAGTTTTATAGCTTCTTCCCCCCCACACCCACCCAGCCTTTGACATCAAAGATCTAATTATGGCAAGAGCTGAAGTAAAACCTAGAATCAAAGGGATTCGTGGAAAGACCTTGTACTTTATGATGAGAACCACTTCCGAAGCTTATTTCTATAACCACTACAATGAAGAACAGATGTGAGCTGCCTAGATTGTCTGATAAAGGTGCAGCTGCCTAATAAGAACAGTCTTTGAGTGATTTGATTTGTAAATTGCAGTTTTGGAGTGAACGCTGAGCCTTTTAGAGCTCATGAAAGTGAGAAGTTGTTTGCATTACCTAGATCCAGGCATAGTGCAAACAGCATTGTCAAGTCATACAGCTATGCAGATTGCAAAAAAAGGCAAATAAACAAATTTCTGCCAATGCACTTCAGTCTCAACCAGCAATAAACAGGCTTCTTTATCCAAGGTAACATTTTGCTATGTGCCTTCCTTCAGCACAGAGACAGTCTTTTTCTTTAAATGCCCTAATTCCGTGGTTAGCTAAAGCAGTAAAACCACCAGGAGTGAGAGCAGAAGGAAAAGAACTGTGCATTGTCCTTCCTATGGCCTTATCCAAACTTCCACCCCAGTCCATGGAGAGGCTTCAATTAACTTCAGTGGGAATGGATCCGGCTGTGAGACTGGGTCTAATTCCCGTTGCTATGACTGGGATTTATACACAGGCATGTCACTGACTAGTGACTTTCCACCCCCTCAGATTGCCACTGGGATCCCTGGAACAGCCAAGTGGGGACCCAGCTCTGATACCCAGATTCTGGCTCCAGGGGAGATGAGCGTTGCTATAATCTTTGCCTGTTGGCTGTGGAGCCCAGTCATGGGCGTAGTATGCCTCCTCTGCAGGGCCCTCAGGGGTCACAGCAACCTCTTTACCAGCTGGGGACTCCGACCTGCTTTCTGGCCACTTGGCAATGTCAGAGCATGGAAGGCAAGAAGACACGTAAACTCATGCTTAACTGTAAATCAGTGAAATTTCAGCATGTACCTAAAAGTCAGCACATGCTTAAATGCTGGCCTGAATGAGGCCAAGATCTGTCCCTCTAAATCCGTTGCTGCTCAGCAGGGTTGCCCTTGTAAACAGATGTGGCTGGCATGCTGGGATTAGCTCTTGTAATTGGCATGAGCTCTAGTTGTAATGGATAATTGGGAAACAGCATGGTCTTGGAATTCTTGGTTACATCTGACAAGCATAGTGGTAGCAGAAAATAACCACTTCTGAACTGGGGCTCTAGCCAGAGTTCTCATGAGCCCCAACACTCCCGACCCCATCCGGCTGCCTCTCTGTGTCATGTCTTCACGTGAGGATGGTCTCCTTAGTCTTTGCCTCATTCTCTCTGCAGTCACTCACCACTCTCCTGTTTCTTTTTAAGCTTATTAACAACCTCTGTATATTTCCCTTCCCCTCAATCTCACTCTGTCTTTCCATCATTCCTGCTCTTTCCTTAACCCATGGCCTGGAAGAAAGGGAAAGTCCTGCCCAGGCATGGCCACAACTACTGTTGCTCTCACAAGGATGGTTCCGACCAGGGAAAGCCCCTGTCTCTCCGCTTCACAGAGCGGGGTTGAGCTGCATTGTGCTGGTCCATGTTGCACTGCCGGACCACTTTGGGAGAACAGAGACCTGACACTGCTCAGGCAGGTTCGGTTCCCAGGGAAGTGAGTGCGAGAACAGGGCCAGGAGCTCAGAATCAGCCCCACCGTGCGGTATGGGAAAAGTAGGCAGGTGATCAATGGATCTTCTCAGTCCCACTTCATGCCAGATGATTTGAACTTTCACCAGATGGCATCTGGGATGTTCTTCCTAGTAACTCGAGGGCTTGGTTGTGGTTTGTCTTTTTGCTGTGTTAACTTTGGCTGTGTAAATACCTTAACAATACTGTGGCATCCCAGGTTTTTGAGAACTTTAGGTACTGACAGTGTAAGCTCTATTTTCTGCATGTCAACCCATAGCCCAAGTGGCTGTACAGACACAGGACAATGGGGCACAATTTCACTTAAGACTGAATTTTGGAACATTTGACATTCTTCCCTTTTTGCCTGTTCCCGTTACCCATTTTGCACCTGTGAGTCTTGGCTAGAGCCAGGAGTGCAGCTTTAATGGTTACTAATACAGGATGCATAGCTAGGCAAGGGAATTTGCAGTTGCCTACTTAAAGCCAAAACTACCAGTACAGTTCTCTGCAACTCAGTGCACAGACCTAACTCAGCTCTCAACAGCCTGTCCCAGCAAGCGCTGGACCCAATGCAAACATCAATTCTTTGGGGGAAGACTCTTCTTCATCTATGCCAAGGTTCCAGCATCTAGGATATGGGGAGGAATTTTCCTATGATGTTATATGAATGCACTGTCCATTAACATGCTGCCAAAAATTAACTGTCCTATTCTGTTCTGAGGTATTGTGATTATATTAAACCCCATGTCATGTACATGCTCTTTATTTATTCCATGATTCTTCCCACCATGGCTATGAAACCGCTTCTCTCTTCAGAGAAGAGCTTTTAAAACCTGAAACTTACAACATAGGAGGGGAAAGTGACCAAAAAGCCAGAGGACAGTGTCAGCTTTCACTTTGGGCTTGTCTGGTTTGTTTAATGTAGGGGAGAACATGTAATGCTTTCTGTAAAATCTCCCTCTATATTTGACTTCACTGTGTCAGCACTTGTGGTTTTTACTTTATATGAGCACAGCTGGATGGAAGGTGCACTTCAATAGTCCAGTAATAACCCTGCATTTCACAATCATGGTGGTAGATATTTTTAATATCTGAGAGCCCATGTTTTGCAGCGAAAGGTACGTTCTGCTACAACAGCAGAAAGGTGCATTTCCATGGTGGCTTATTAAAGCTCAGTCCCACTGCAGTTCTCTGGTTCAGCTTGAGGTTGATTGGCCTAGTAGGGACATAAAGGAAAGTGTGAACTAAATATTTGACCAAACCAATTAACCAGATCAAGCTTATTTTCACCACTAAATATTTCTGAGTGTTCTTAACCATTCACAGCAGAGATCACCATGGACTTTGCTTTGCTTTGCAGCCCCCTTTTGGTCACTGCACCTCCCATAGAGACCGTTTGAGTCCCACACTCAGTAGGGGAATGGTAAACGTGTTCAGCTGTCACTCACAGAACTGCAAGGGGACCCGGATTAGAGACAAGATGAGCCATCTTGGACCATCTTTTCATTTTACCTTACGGTTTCTCACAACCATTCTTTTCTTTTCTTTTCTCCCTTCCTGACCCTCCTGTTCCCCCGCCCCTATATGTCACTGTCACCTCTCCTGCCCTGTAGAGCTCTCCATCAGCCTCCTTTCGGTGATAGTTATTGTGTGTGGACTCGCCTTGGTGGCAGTTTTTCTCTTTCTCTTTTGGAAGCTGTGCTGGGTGCCCTGGAGGAACAAGACCGTTTCTTCAAACCCTGCTGTCTCCCAGAGCGAGGCGGACTACAGTAAGGAGACCATGGCAGACAAGCTAAAGGACACGGGCACAATAGGCTTCCTGGAGGCAGCTGTGAAGATCAGCCACACCTCGCCGGATATCCCAGCAGAGGTCCAGATGTCCATGAAAGACCATGTTATGCGTCACACACGGATACAGAGGCAAACGACAGAGCCCGCATCTTCCACCAGGCAAGTGCAATGCTGTGTTCTATTCAGTGTACAGATAGCATGTGTCCATGCAGATCAGCACCTCATGCTTGGCTGAAGTGGTGTTTTTCTTTTTTAGTTTAAATCATAGAAGGTCAGGGTTGGAAGGGACCTCGGGAGGTCATCGAGTCCAACCCCTGCTCAGAGCAGGACCACCCCCCACTAAATCAGATGATGAGAGGGAGCCTTTCATTGAACAAGCTGTGCAGTGTCCATCTCAGACACCCCGAACGTTGGAGACTGCTAGTACTTTAAAGCAAGAGACTTAAGTTCAGGCTTGCATTAAATTTTCCCTACATGAGGCTGCAAAAAGAGAGTTCTGCCCCACACATAGGAGAGATGTAGGTCTCATTGTTAATACAGCACCTCCTGGTGGCCGGAGGTGGAGCTGCATTGGTGTTGGCCATTGGTGAAAGGCCATTTGTCCACTCTTCCAGCAGATGGTCAAGGATGGAGTTAGCAGCTGTTAGGGGGAGGTTGGGTTTCTCAGGAAGAAGGTAGATCAGTCCCCATATTTTGTGATGTCATATCCTGAATGAACAGAAGGTACAGTAATCTTGACCAAAGGCTGCAGAAGAGTGAGCCTGCCCAGCAAACCAAGAGAAGATTAGAGATGCTGTCGGTATCCATTGACATGATGTGTGGGCAGAGGCTGTTTGGTTATTTTTCCCACATGTAGGTCCTGGCCCAACATTCCCACCAGACTGGTCTCACTGCTCTACTCCATGGAAATGACTTCTGCTAAGACTACCAGATGGTGCCTTTCCATAAAAGAGCAGTGGACAGAAACAACATTTACGGCACTGACCGGCCAATAAAAGTGAACCGTTGTTTCTAGTGTCTTCCCAGCTCTAGAAAGAAGCCCTAAAAACAGCAAACTGAGTACAGCCTGAAGTTTAACTTTCTTAGGGTTTTGTTGCAGCTTTCTACCTCCTGTGTCTAAAGCACACGAACTCCAGGAGCATCACCATGCTGTGTAATGGGAGGGTTCTCCATGTTCAGGTTCACCCTGCATGGTGTATCCATCTGATCAGTCATGGGAGCTCAGCAACTGGACGTCAGACTTTCCAAAGTGGCTATTAACTAACCCACAAGGAATCAATATCACTTCCGGGTCCCTACTTTACATGTCTGACTTACACACCAGAGGGTAGTTATACCTGTCTTCAGTGCCATTTGATTATGACGAATGTGTGGTAACACATTCCTCTAGTCTCTAGCAACTGGCTTGCCTTAGGTCGTCTTAATTATTTGTTGTTCAACATGTAAGAAGTATTTTACTGAGCCTGAGGCAGATGTACTCAGTGGGGCTAAGGAAACACTCCCACCTACATGCTGGAATGTTTCCCAAAGATTTGCTTGGTTTTGAACCAGTTGATGTATTAAAAGCCAATCTCACTGTGGGCCCTTGATTTAAAGTAAAAGCTTCAAAACCTATTACTGTAACTCGACCTCATTGTGTCAAGCTGTCAATATGCTTGTGGCCACTTTAATTTTGGCAGACAGAAGTATCAGTGACATGGTGTAGTGTCAGATGGAATTAGCCCCCTTTGCTCTCGCTCCTCCGGCTCAAAGCCGGGCTAGTTAGATAAATGGAATTGACAGGTCACTCACTGCACAGGCATAGGAGTAACTGCATGCCAGAGCTCCTGGTCGGTGCCTCAGCGCTGCCCCAGCCGCAGCCCAAAGGCCTATGCAGGGCTATCCCTAGGCAGTTGCAGGCCGGGACCCCGGCAGAGTTGCCCCCGCCTGCTGGCAGGATGCGGGCTGTCTGAGGAGAATCCAGAAATAGGGAACCTTCTCCCTGAGTCTGTGAAACTAGTGCAGGAAGTCGAGTCCAGGCTCCATGGCTGTATTCCAGCCTTTCTGCCTATAGTGCTGGCCAAAACACAGTGGGGGGGCCAGCTGCGGCTCAGAAAGCTGCTTGTACTGCCACACAGTATACAGGACGCCCACCACAGTCTCCTGTTTGAAGGGAAATTTAAACTAGCCTGGTGACAACTGGAATTATGCCATGTGTTGTCTTTGACTGAATTGCATTGCTGTTTGGGCAGCTCAGTCACACGCACATCACACCTGTACAGCACACACACACGAACTGTGCACACGCAGAGACCCCCGCTCTGTGCACACAAGTGTGCACACACGTTCTGCTTCTACAGCACCTTCATTCACAGGAGAGGGTAAAACCTCAGTCCACCTGAATGTGTGGGAACAGCCTGCCTGCAGCCAGCCCCACTACCTTTTCCATGGTCTCTTACACCCATTGTAACAAAGAAAAAATTAAACGTAAATTCCTGTCAAGCCCGAGTAGCAAACTTCTTTCTGAACCCAGGAGTTAGAGGAGAAATCCTGTGATATGTGATAGTCACTCATCTCCCTCTTGCACCTTCACCAGATGTATGTTAGGTATGAAACTGCACAGAAGAATCATGTATGAACCTACAAGAAATGCAGCACATTGGCCTTTGTTGTAGCACCCACAAAACTGAGCCAGGGGTCCAAGATTTGCAAAGTGGAAAAGACCCACTAGGGGATAATTATTCGATTTATTTCCAAAGTGCTCAGCATTGTGACAAACCAGGCGGACACTTTAATTCCGTCCCCTCCGCTGGACTGGTGGAATCCCCCCCAGCTCCAAACATTTATGACATGCTCACTGCAGAGTCAAAACTCACCCCTAGCAACTGGAAGGGACGTCCTGCATCACCGAGTCCAGTCCCCTGCTATGGCAGGCAGCCCTGCCACACAGCCCTGCTCAGAAATGTATCGAGAAGAACCATCTTAAAGCTGTGTGGCTCATTTGCCCCCCGCTATTTCTACCGTTAAAAACCAGCTTCTAATTTCCAGTCTATATTTATTTATGGCCAGTTTATCCCTATTTGTTCTTGTGCCATGTTGTCCTTAAGTTAAATAGTGCGTCTTCCTCCTGGGGGCTTCCCCACCCATGTCTGGACAGCGATCGTGTGCCCTGCCAGCTGTGGTGTCACTAGGCTGAAGTCGCCAAGCCCTTTAAGTCTCCCCTGGTAGGTTAAGCTTTCCATTCTCCTTGTGTTCAGGACGAGTGTGATGAGCCCCAGTGACTCAGCAGTAGGTATCTTACTGCCCCTGGAGAATCCTACCATGCTGCCACACTCCCTCTCACATGCCACCGGGCGGCTTGAAGCATCTGGGAAGAGATCTGGGAGCAAGGCAGGTGTTGGGTGGGCTATGGGTGTTCAGGCTGGGAATGGGGACTCCTTTAGTTTTCTGTTTTTAGCTAAAAAGCAAAAGGAAGAGCTGAGCATTACAAGAGGAGTCAGTCATCAAGGGTGGGATTTTCCAGCCCTGCAGAGACCATTAGAAGTGAATAACAGCAGCAAGGATCCCAGTGGGGGACACTTTGAGATTCTGTATTGAGAAATTTGTGTGGCATCTCTGAACTCGCACCTTCCATTCAAAGTGAAACATGAAAAATGCATTTTAAGTAGCATCAAACACTTTTAATGCTGAGGCCAGCTTGGAGCAGGAGCCAGCAGGACCCAGCCTGCTGGGGCTGCGTGTGTCACTGCCTGGCCAGCAGCTGTTGAGGAGGGTTGGGTGCAGCAGGGTCCCATATGCAGCCATCCTAGCTCGTCCTGTCTGCTTTCTTGGCTTTCACAGCTCTATGAATCTCTGAGGTGGAGGAAGTTTAAGGCTGGGGTCTGGCAACGGAAAAGGGCAGGAGAGTCGTGGAGCTGTGGGTTCCAGCCTGGACTCTGTGTATTGGCTCTCATGTGTAGCAGGGGCATGGAAGGAAAGCAAAGGAGAACTATAAGAAGCCTGGTTCTGCTCATGTTCTCTGGGTTCCTAGATCTCCGGCACATGCTCTGTGTTGAGAGGTGAGCTGGGATCTCTAGGCTGGGTTGTTTCCATTTAAGATCCTGGAAAAGAACCATCAGAAAACATTCGCCCATAGCACATAACCCACGGACATCATGAACACCTGTGCCACTCGTTCTCCCATCCCCCTGCTCTGCTTGGGTTAGCCTGGGGGAGGAAGCCAGGGAGATGCCTCCCAGCAAAGTGCACACCTGTCCTCTCCTCCTTCTGCAGGCACATCTCCTTCAAGAGGCACCTGCCGCGGCAGATGCACGTGTCCAGCATGGACTATGGCATAGACCTCCCACTTGTGGCTGAGCAGCCGACCAGCATTGGCAGGATTAAACCAGAGCTCTATAAGCAAAAGTCTGTGGACTCGGAGGACCCCAAGAAGGAGGCAGCAAAAACCTGTGGGAAAATAAACTTCACCCTCAAATATGACTATGAGAACGAGACGCTGATTGTGCAGATCCTCAAGGCCTTTGACCTGCCGGCCAAGGATTTCTGCGGCAGCTCAGACCCCTACGTCAAGATCTATCTCCTGCCCGACAGGAAGTGCAAATTCCAGACACGAGTTCACAGGAAGACTCTGAACCCCACCTTTGATGAGTCCTTCCACTTCCCTGTGCCCTATGAGGAGCTGACCAGCAGGAAACTCCACCTGAGCGTCTTTGACTTCGACAGGTTCTCCAGGCATGACATGATAGGGGAAGTTATCTTAGAGAACCTGTTTGAGGCTTCAGACCTCTCCCGGGAAACCTCCATCTGGAAAGATATTCAGCACGCGACAACTGTGAGTATCTGCTGCAGAGGAGCCGCGCTGGCCTTGAGACGGTTTGAGATCTATGCCGATTTGTGCCTCAATATTATCTGCGCTGTCTATGCACATTAAATGGACAGAGTGCGCAGCCAACCCACAGCAGGGGAGTGTGTCTTTGTCCCCCTCTGCTGGCTGCTCTGAGTCAGTAAAGAAGTGTCGCTTATGGCTGCTGGCTAACGGAGTTACTCCATTAGCACAAGTGATAGGGTTTCATGCTTTTAGCACTGAAGACCAAGGGTTTACACTCCACCGATAATGATGCCCCAAGTGTAGTGGAGAGGGAGGCAGTTGTGTCTGTCAGGCTCCTCATTTATTGCAGGTCCCATTCTATCTCCACCCTGCCCTAGCTTGGTACTGAGGTGTACTACTCTGTGGTTTTATCCCTCAGGTGGGCAGGCTTCGCCGTGTACTTAGTCAATGGCAGCTTGAAAACACCCGACATCTGTCTGTCATATGCCATGGGCAGACAGTAATAAATCACTCAGAAGGAACATGCTGGTCTGTCAGATCACTTATCTCCATTTTTTGAAGTTACACAGTCTTTATTTACTAGGTGATCCTCTTCCCACTGTGTCAGAAAACATGTCTGAAACGCATAGGAACTGCTAGATGGCGTGGAGTTTGTCTTTTTACCTTTTTGAAAAGCAACATTTTAAAGTCCTCTAAACAAAACAGATTAATAAAAAACTCAGACCTACAAACTGGCCATGCTTGGAAAATTCAAAGAGAGTCGCTCCAGCCATATGTCATTGTTCAGTGTTAATCTGAATCTCTCCAAACCCTCCTTGAAATCTATGCACAATGGGATCTGTGGGAAGCAAGACTTTGGTTTGCTTTTCAGTTAGAGGTTTGCATCAGGATTTCACCTCCTTTAAAGTTCAACCAGAAAATATGGGATTAATCACTAGGTAAAATTCTATGACCTGTGTTATGCAGGTCAGACTAGAGGATCATAATGTTCCCTCCTGGCCTTAAAATCTGTGAATCTATGGATTAAATGTTTCTTAGCTTGTACAAATAGCAGCAGGTTTCTCATTCAGATACTGCACTTATACCGAAGTGCAGCGATTTGGGGTCTTACTGGGGTGGGATTGTCTGAGAGGTTTGGTTAGCCTGTCAGCTCTGCCTGGTAATGTTACTTCTCACTTCTTGAGGTTTCATTGGCCACATTTCAGCCCCTAGCTGTTGGTGGAGCTGAGTTGGTTGCATGAGATCTGGGTGGGGTGTAATGCTGCCCATGACTCACACACTCTTATCCCTCACCCTCTCTTTGGCAATGGGACAGTTGCAGTCCCTACCTCCATTATGCTGTACTGGAAGAGTATCAGCAGTAATGGTGGGGGGGAGACAGAGCAGCACACTATTAACAATGGACTGTGAGAGCTGGCAGTGTTAGCCCCAAGCTCCCAACCCTGTCAGTAGGTGATGATCCTGCGGTGGAAAGTAAAGCCTATTTTGCTGACTCATTGGAAAAGGATGCTCATTACCCCTCCTGGATAAAAGGGACATGGGAGTGGTTCTCTGGAGAGAGAGATGATCTAGTAGGTGAGCTGAGCAAGCCTGAGGGAGGAACATTAGGCGCAGTCCAGTTTGGAGGCTGGATTTTTGGTGGGTCTTTTTAATTCCTTCTGTGAATAAAACCAAACCCCAGAACGGGATTAATTCTGACCGACTCCAATTTGTCAAACTATGGTTATAGCCAGTTGGGAAAGCCACCTGCCCACATGACTTTTCAGATCAGAAAGTGATTCCATTAAACTCCACATAAATAGCTGCATTCTGCTTTTCCAGTGTCATCTCCTGGGAGTATCTGTTAGCAGATGCTTAGTTCTGAGGGCTAATGAGATCAATTTGCTTTGTAGTTTTGTAAGAGACTTGCTCTTTTTCTCTATCACGTCACATCGTTATTTCTGAGGCTGCAGAAAATAGGATTTCAATACTCCTGTGGGCCAAAGCAAAGACCCTGCCAAATCCTTCCTGCTGATTAGCATAGCCCCTTGACTTGCAAAGTGGACTGAATACGTGTGTGTAATCCAGCTTGAAATTCCCTTCAGGGGTGACTTGATCTCTTAGCTCTCCTTCTCTCTGCCTGAGCGATTGAGCTCTTGCATAGAAATATCGATTCCACAGGGCCCAGCAATATTAAAGGATGCTTGTTGGCATTGTCCCATGCCCTCTAGCAAAGTTTCCCTTCAGTCTCTGGCTATACACTGATTTTGTCACTTGATCTGTCATTAATATCCACTTCATTGCACTGGAATTATGACCTTTTCTTAAATTCCTGTCAAGCTAGGGCTCTCGTTGACCTACAAGTGCAGCACCATCAGCTGACCTCAGATACCCAGGACTTATCAGATGGTACCTCCCCATAGTGGTGCTCTGTCTGGGTGAGGCTCAGTGCTTTGTCTCATGCACCCTGGTGGCCTTCCCGTGTGATTGAAGGGAGGGAGAGATTTGCACAATTCTAGGAGCCCAGTGTGTGCCAGGCTGGAGTCTGACCGCTCTGTGTAGAAAGATGTAATGGAGCTGGACTGAGCAGTCAGTCCCCTGATGTGTCTGAGTCGGAGATAGGTTGGGCGTTCCGGTTCCTGTTTTACCTCTGGACTCCATCACATGTAGCTGTCAGTTCTGATTCCAGGAAGTAACCCCAACGCACTGACATAATTGACTTGTTTGGCTGGTCTTTGACAGGATTCCCAAAGATACAGCTCTGGAAGGCAGGGCTGTCTACAGCAGTAGCAAAACGTGTGTGTGTCTGTCTAAGGTCCTGCTGTGTACCCAATCCCCACAGCATGTGAGCATCTCAGTCTATAACGTGTGTATTTTCACAACACCATCCCCTCTGCAGGCGGGAACCGAGGCACAGAGAGGCTAAGTCACTTGCCTGAGGTCACACTGGAAGTCTGTGGAAGAGCAGGGAACTGAATCCAGATCTCCAAGTCCTACGCTAGTGCCTAACCAGTGGACAGACCATCCACCCTCTGCCTGCCTCCGGTTACACGGTCTGCATGTAGCTCGGGTGTGTTTGCACCCCAGTAGCCCTTGAATTTGAATTGTTTGCAGCTGGGACGCTCTAGGCGTAGCTCTTCCGCCTGGAGTTCAGTTCATTCTGCTGAAGAGAAATCCACGCCTGTGATCGTGGGTCCTTCCACACTGCCATGCTGGTGCTAATCCTGACCAGTACAGCTGCCAAAAGTTTCAGGCCTGGTCTTCACCTACAGCCTTAGGTCAACCTAGGCACATCCTCACTGCCATGGTTAGGTCGAGCTAATCCCTGGTGGAGACGTGGCTCGGTTGACAGAAGGATTCTTCTGTCACCCTGGCTTCTGCCTCTCTGCTTACGGCACAACATGAGTGCCGCTGGTGGCAGCTGTAGTGTGACAAGGTGTGGATGAGAGCTCAGCACCGAGGGAGCTCCTGGGGAGCCGGGGGGGGGGGGGGTATGTGTGCATTGCAACACGCTGATTCCGTGGGCAGGCCAGGGAGCAAAGTGGTTGCTTACAACTCACAGCTGTTGATAGGCTGCCTGCTACTCGGTTCTGAATAGGCATTTTCGTGACGAGGCCTGTGATGCTGTTTCTCTTACGACGTGTTTTCTGGTTTTGTTCAGGGATTGAGGAACTGATCCAATGAACAGAGCTGCCTGCCCCATGGCCCTTTTGCTGTTCACATCACATTGGCCTTGCTGAGGGCTTCTGCTTCTATCTCTGGCTTCTCTGTAAACCATGCAGCTCAGCCTGTGGCCTGCACTGCTGTGAATTTGCACTGTGGCTTGGGACCCAGCAGGAGGACAAATGCCCTGAAAGCAGGCTAATTACCCGGCAAAATAAAGGAATGGCAGTTAGAACAAATTGGGTCAGATGAGGTTTCTCATGAATATCAAATAGCAAGTTGCTTTAATGCCTCGTGTACCTGTGGAGTCCAGACGTTTCCAGCCAGACCAAGCAGCAGCCTTTGGGGGTGAGGTCTGCGATGGGCTGCTGTTTACTTAGGGAAAGCTACAGCCAGGAGGGCGAGGTATAACCCGTCGCTCAGTGAGCTCTGGATCCCCATGCTAAGAACCCCACCGAAGTTCTGCCCACAGCAACAGCAGGCTCTGCTTGTGCATTGTGGACAGGAACAGCCAGGGCCGGGAGCAGTAGCCAGGAGGTGCAGGGCCTGAGGCAGGACACACGGGGGTAGGGGGAGAAAAATATATCTCATTCTGGGAGGCACTCAGGCTGCATGAGAAGGGGGTGGATAAGGACAGAGTACTGACAGCTTGGGGAGGTGGCCTCTCCATTTTCTCCAGCTCGTCTCCACTGCGTGCCTGCAGCCTCTCACTAGACATGCTGGCCCCTGGGCAGTCGTTCTGGAGACCCTTGGCACCAGCACAGCCCATGGTCTCACTACTCTGTGTAAACAAGTGGCAAATACATCAACACCTAGGAAGAGAGAGGGGTGTAAAGTGACTTGATGCTCCTCGTGAGATGATCGTTACAAGTGGGGATCATGCCCCACTGAAGAGTGGGAGGGGTAAGAGGCGTATAGAGTGTATGGTGCTGGCTGTCTGCATCAAACTGGCCTTAGTGCTATTCCTCATCACAGGTCGCTGGCGTTGCTGTGGGACCCATACTACGGAGCTGGGTTTCCACGTTCTCTTTCGGGTACATTTTTTACAGTCTGCACTTCTGGCAAGCTGCACAGGAGCGGAGGCTGTTTTTGTACAGCTGGGGGCTTCCGTGCAGTCTGGCTGGTGGTGTGGAATTACACAGGAATATATTATATTAATCTAGCACTTTTTGGTGCATCTTTATTGTCAGGCGGACAGCACTGTATCAGGTCAGTCAGATCTTCCCAGAGACCATGGGCTAAAATCAATGGCCCTGATACCATTACTGGCGCAGAGACTGGCTCTCAGAGGAACAGGCTCTATTGAGGTGTTTAACACATTTCTGCCCCAAAGCAGGAGCAGCTCCTGTGCGGTATGTTAAAATGTCCTAGAATATAAACCGGTCCATACAACATGTGCCTAGGAAGATATAAAGCCTTGTTCACGTTTTCATCTGTATTTGCTGGGTTAGCTCGGAGCCATGTCCCCTGTATTGGCTGCACTGAGGTTCTGAGTGTGTAGGGATGCCTGATTAACGTGGGGATAGCTATCTGCTGGCAGGGAGGGGCAGCCAGACCCCTGCCCACCAGCAGCCAGTAAGAATGGGTCTGTGTAGCTGCCTGACTCCTAATGGTGCCATGGACAGAGGCGGAAGGGGCTTGAACTGCCCAGTCCCTGCTCCTTCCCTTCATTGCACCAACCTGCGCAGCCTCGGCTTGAAATAAACCACAAGAGAGGCCAGCTAGCTCTGAAATGCAAGGCCACATGCATCCCTTTGTCCAGCCCCCTGTTGCACATGCCCTCCCCATTTCAGTGGGGCTGTGGGGCAGAGAGAGCCTGTACCCCAGATCGCAAGGAGCAGCTGTGGCTTGCACTGTCTCTGCTTTGACTGGGTGATTGCACAAGGTCAAGCTCTGTGGATCATCCTCTTGAACCATAAACCAGCTGCTGTGGTGCGGGGTGGGGGCCCCCTTAGCTCTCACCTGTAGCTGGGGCACATCAGAGCTATGGGGCAAAGCCCAAGGGCAGAGCAGGTGTGATACCCCCACCAGCACCCACCCCGTGGAGGGAATCTGTGGGGGTTGTCCTTTGTCCCTGCAGCAAGGGGTAGAGAAGCCACAATTAAATGACTTCTTAGCATAACATGCTTAACTGAATCAACAGATTATCCCACTGGATCAAGAGAAGTAGTGACAGGGAGATCTGGGCCCTGCGGTGACGTGTTTCCCCACCCCAGCGAGGGGGCCGCTGGTTCCACTGCATGCCTGCAGGGTCTTCTAGGGCCCAGGCCCTCTTGTCCCCCATCCCATGCAAGCCCTGGGCCTGCTCCAGCACCCTGGGAGATGATGCCCTTGTGCCTGCGCTGTGCTGTGCAGGGCTGGCCAGCCCCCCGTACTCGTGATATAACGGTTCTTGTCCATTCACGTGCCTTCCTGCATTAGTGGCAGTGCGCGAGTGGCAGGGAAGCAGGTGGGACATGTCCCTTGCTCTCTTTGGGCAGCAGGGTTTAGGTGTGCCCAGCTGTGCGTGTTTTACCCTCTGACCCTATATACTGAAAACCTATATAATCTGCATGAGTCAGGGATGTTCAGTGTAGAAAGCTATGAGAAGCACAGTATCCAGACTGCGGATGGGCAGGAGTGCATCGCTGACCCTGAATACACAGGCCTTGTACTGTTATCATTGCTTTCAGGTTGGAGCTGGAATATGGACAATCGTCCTTCAGTTTGTAATGCCATGTTTTATGTTTCTAGGACTGTTTTGACTGCAGTCTGTAATAAAACAGATACATAATGTTGGCCTTTCTTTTCCTGGAAATTTCTCTCCCCCTCAAGCACACTTGTGGGAATCAGCTCTAAATCACACAGCTGAGCAACTGCTGGTCCTTTAATCCATACTCAAGACATTCATTTTAATCCCACTCTGCCTGAATACATCATATCATAGCCTCACTATGTGGAAAAAGACCCCCAAAATCAGCACTGTTGTTGTGATAAAGAGCCAAAGAGTGTAACATACAGCCACCCTGTGTCTCTTGCCTCATTATAAAAGAAAAGGGAAACAAAAGATTAATAGATTCTCAGCTGTAACTCTTAGGGGGTTTGGAAACAAACTAGTGAATGACTCTCCCAGAGAACTAATGCCCAATGCAGTGGTAACCAAGGATTTGCTTATCTAATTGAATCAAGAGTCGAGCCATTACATTGCAGGGTGAGAGAGTGAAGCTACTAGCAGGACCGCCTGAGAATCAGCAGTTCTCAACCCAGGGTCTGAGGCCCTCCAGGGAGCATTGAGCAGGTTTCAGGGGTCCTCCAAGGTAAACCAGAGAGCAGGGCTGCTTGATTGGCATCACACTCGCTGGAGTCCAGGGCAGAAAGCTGAAGCAGGCAATGCTGCCACTAAAGCCTAAGCAATTTAGCTTCACGGGCCCCCGTGGCATGAGGGCCCAGGCAACTGCCCTGCTTGCTACCCCCTAATGCCGGCCCTAGCTTGTAATCTACTGGATATGAGAAAATGGTGGTTTTGGCACAGGTGGGCTGAAGAGTTTTTATAGCATGTTTGGGGGGGCCTCAGAATGAAAAAGGTTGCGAATCCCTGGCCTAAGCCACAAGTCAGCTCCCTTCACTGAGTACAGAGGATATCGCCAAGTATAACCAGAATAGACTACTATCCACATCTCTGCAGGTGTCCAAGTAATTCTGCAATGATGTTCATTCATATTCTCTCTCTCAGATCAGGCACTTCACTCAAAAGCAGCTATTCTTTTCAGACTGCCTACCTGCCTCATTTCTCTGGGTGGGATTAGCTGAAATTCAGGCAAGACCCAGAAGCCACAAAGGTTCTGAAAGCTACGTGTGAAATGCTGAAGCCTTCTGATGCTTTAATAAAGCCCCTTGTTAACGTTCTGCAACTCCCAATGAACTTGTCAGTAGGCACTAAAGATAGGGCAATATAAGAGAACCCAATAACGGCTTTCACCAAGTTCATTAATGAACATCGACAGTGAAATTGTGACTAAGGTGTTCTTGTCAGACCGTTAGCCTAAAACACGTCTGTCATTTTGAAGGGAATGGTCTTTAGGAGACTTGATAGGTTAAAGTGAGTGAGATCATGCAGGAAACTCTGAATGGATTGTTATATTAAACTCGTTTACAATCAACCTGCATATTCTGTGACAATATTTCTTTACATTCTTGCAAGTCTAGTCATACATCCCCACTATCGATAAAGCATTTAGCTCTCACTGCTTCTTTCATGCTCTGTGTTTGAAAAGATTTGGGATTTATTTGCTACTCAAGAGAAGTCTAGCATCAAGAACCAAGACTTGAATACATCGCTCATTAGTATTCTGCACATCTAAGTGGAATAAATACCTAATCTTGGCCCTTCCAGAGGAGTGGGAAATCATTTGGCATAAATCACATGCATCAACAAGACCTGTTCCTCTAACACATGGGCATTTTACGGTTCCCCAATGCATATCCTTGTCTTGCTAGTTCTATCACTTGGATGCAAACAGCTACAATTTCAAGAGGTAATTTTATCACAATGAAAGGAACCAAATGCCCCTTCTGCAATGATAAATGGATAGTATGCCATATCATGAAATAAGCAAATGTGTAACTATGCTTTGTATATGTTTGGAGATTTTTCTGCTTAGTTCAGAGTATATTGTTTTTACACTGTGTGAGCAATACCAATCTATTTATAAACTCTGTTTGGTTTCACTTTTTAAAAAACATTCCAATAAGCAAGACCGTGATATATACCATAATATGCTGTTAGAGGGTGTCACAGGGCAGGCTGTGACTGCAAAGGGTGTTAAGAGCTCTGTGTAAAGAGTTGTACACAAGAATCCATTTGCAGTGTACAAGAACAGCAGATTTTATTGGTCCTAGAAAACCCAGGAACTATGTTGTGTGTCCCTGAGCACCATATACTGGCACCTTATCTATTAATTAGCTATTGACATAGCTAGCGATCCTCAGGTGACCAGACATCCTGACCTTGGGGCCTTGGTCTGATATAGGATGCTATTACTCCCCTCATCCTGATTTTTCACACTTGTTATCTGGTCACCCTAAGCAATCTCCTTTACAGAGTACTCTCCCAGCAAGCATTTAAAGGCCCAGTGCAACCTGCAGCTAGATCAGGTGACCCAGAGTCATGTGACAGCAGCCAGGGCCCTACTATAAAAGGCAGCCTTTTCCACCTGAAACTTCTTTCAGGGGTGTGTTTGGTAAGGAATATTGTTTCTGGCTCAGGGAGAGCTAAGCAGTGGTAGGACTAGGGAAGGAGCCTCTGACTGTACGTCAGTGCAGAAAGGACCATGTCGGGAGCAGTAAAAGGGGTTATTTGGGCGGGGAAAGAGAGAGAGTTTGCAAATGGCATGTCCGGGAAGGGGCTGTGATTAAGATGTATGCAGCTCATTAGAAAGTCAGAGGAAGAATTGAGGTCTGGCTAGGTTGATGTTTGGATGGAGCAGACTGCCCCTCTCATGGTAGGTTACTACTCCTGCTTTCAGCTATCCACCTACCCTGTTCCTAATCTTGCATACCCCTCTGGTAGTGCAAGGGCCTTGGCATAGACATGCAGGATCTGATTCTTAGGTACTCTAAGTCTTACAGCACCATGATCAGATGCAGTTAACATCCCTTTTCCTGCTCATGCTTTAGGGTATGCTTCCTAAATGCATCTTTCTTTACAGACCTTTCTCTGTCCACTCTAGCCTTGAGTAATGACTGAAATATCACTAACTGTAATGGTGGTGCATGCATAACACTGGCTCAGGCAGGCTTCTTTGCTGGCTCTTTCCAGAGCATCTGCTCACCAGGCATGCCTCTTCTGTTGGCTGGCTAGACCTTTTCCTAGATAGAAGTGGAATAGGGCTGGAGGAGGGCTTCTGGGCTGGCCCCAGCTGCACCTGAGCATTTGGATTTACAATTACGCAACACGCCGAATCCTCAGGAACCTTGAGCAGCTGGAGAGGCAGTAGACTGCACCATGTGTGCTTCCAGGGTATCCTGGAATTTTGGTGTAGCATAGAGGGCACGGGAGTAATAAGATGAGACAATAATTAAAATTGTCCTTTGATTACCAAGTGACAAAGGCCAGGAGGCTGTTAATCCAGTCCTGACAGAGCTGAAATAGATAACAGATTAGCTGACGGTAGAGGGAAAAAAGGGCAAAGGAAGGGCTGTAATTTATCAGAACATCTAGCATTTCCTCCAGGGTACAGCTGTTTGATTTCCTTGGAACTAGTATGGCAATGGAGTTCCAGAGTTTGCTTTGGCCCTTGCTAGTAGCTTTCACTAATGATTTGATGCAAAAATGTAGCAACTACTTGCATCATTAACTATTGTTCCCACTACAGTTAGTTACTTGTTTCTCCTCCTGTGCTTCTCTTTGGCTCCCTTGGGGGGGGGGGAGGGACGGTAAATGTATATATTCAGTTTCAATGACTAGTTCAGTAATTTCATGCTGTGCAACTGTGCTCATGCTACTGGCAGGTTCTATGCTTAAAACTTCCACGGCAAATAGCCCTGGAAGGGGAGAACCTGACCATTAAACAAATGGGAGTTTATAAAATGGGGCTGGGAGGAGGCAAGCTGTGTTGTAACGGCCCTGAGAGAGAAGTCTGATTGCTTGGGACTCTTGCATGTGCCAGTGCAGGGCACGACCCCTCTCGGGACATACCAAAACCCTAAGTCTACAGGCAACGCCAAGGACACACCAGGATATGGCCAGTCTGCTTTTGCAGATGGTATCACACTGTGTGGAAGTGGGAAATAACTGTTCCAGATCGATTGTATTGTGAACAGTCTCATAGCTAACTCGCACCACATTGTTTCAATTTATTGTTGACGTTATATTAGCAGTTGCAAAATTTGGTCCCCATCCTGGCTAGCATGCACATAATGTAGAAAATAATAGTGTGCTTTCACAGTGATTCTTGTAGCATTACTGTGCCATTAAACTGCTGCTGTGCGCCACCCCAGAAGTGGCTGCATTTTGTTAGGTACGGGATGTATCAACCACTATGTAACAATGGTGGTGTGAGGCTCAGTTAATATTTATGTAGCACTTTCTGAAGGGCACCATGAATGTGCAAAATATTAAGATATTATATTGGTGGTACAGAGGAGAGCTACCCACTTGGTTGGTTGCTCTGTTCATGCCTTATCTTGTGACACATGCATTTTTCCTCCCCTGTTTTCAAACAAGAGGCAAAAAATGAGTGGAAAAACTGCAAGTTTTATTTTTGCAGAGGATTAAAAACCAGTGTGTGGAATATTAGATAAAGGGCAGGGCTTTTACGTTCAGAGAGTAAAACAAATGCAGACATTCACAAGTTATGTAGGCTAAAGTGCCTCTGAGAGTGTGCCCAGGGGTACTGGGGTGGGATAAGACCTTTAGGATAACATTTTGATTCTCGTCTGGGGTGCCTGTAACCGTCTGACAGCTCTTTGGTGGCTTCATGTGAAACAGTGGTTTCACGCCAGATTTTACTGAACACCCCCAAACCCACAAGCATAGCTGGTACAAATGGCCTCCTTCCTGGTACCCTTAGCTGAGAAGCTAAAGATGGAATGTACAAGGGCCCCTTAAGTCTGTCATACAGTTGAGGGTGACTGCCCCTATGCGCCCTGCGTGGTTCACTGTAGGAGTTCCCCCTCAGTCTCAGATGTCCAGCCATCACCTGTCTCTGCGCAGGACCTTTGGCCTTCTCCCTTCTGACTGAGGGGTTTAAAGTTGCACAGCTCCTTGCCTGACACTGCTAATCCCAGCAAGCCAGTCCACCTAAAAGCCAGTACCTGTGCTTTGCTTTCTGTCCCCAGGCTATGAACACAGTATAGCCAGCAGTTCCAGGTCACCACACGGCTCTTTCTAATCAAGCATGCTTATTCTTAAGGCTGAAGCATTGTAGGAACAAACACACACACCCAATAAAAGTTCCTTTTCTCATACTAAAAGCTTACTCAAGGCCACCCATCGCTTTTGTGGCACTCTAGTGATCCAAGTCCTATTGCAGGAGGCACGGTCTCTTTGTTGGGTTAGAAAGAGGGCCCAGAGGCAGTTTAAATGCAGTCTTTTTATGCTAAAAGCCCTTCCTCTGTTTCCAGTTTGAACCAGCTGATGCCAATCTCCCTGGATGTAGCACCTCTGTAGGGTTTTTTACAGTGTGAGGGGTTCAGATTTATCTCACACACCTGGTTTAGTGCCTGAAGGGAGCAGTGGGGACCCGCCCCCGTGGAGTAGAACAATCAGACATGCAATCTGTGGCCCTTGGGGTGCATAAACTCAGGACAATGTGTTCCCCAAAGATACTGCATGCAATTGCAATATCTGCCAGAAGTGGGCCTCCCGGAGCAAGCACTTTTTTGGGGAGTGGGAAAAACTGGTACAGCTGTTGCCTGTGCTAAAATATCTCTAGCTGGATAGAGGATGCCATGGGATCATGGAGATACAGCCGTAGAAGTTCCGCAGAATAATTTTTAGAGCAGATCTTGTAAAGTAAACCTACCTTTTCATATAGCACTTTTCATGAGTTGACTTCAAAGTGCTTTACCAAGGAGATAGTCTCATTATCCCTAGTGTACAGCAGGGAAAACTGAGGCACAGAGAAGGGATGCAACTTGCTCAAGGTCACCGAGTAGAACAGTGGCAGAGCCAAACAGAACCTAGCTCTCCTGAGTCCCAATCCTGTCTCTATTCGCTAGGTCACACAGCTTCCCAAGTGTACAGAGGAAGTGATTTGCTCATAGTCGCACAGCAGGCCAATGGCAGAATGAGGAATAGAACCCAGGCCCCCTGATTGCCAGTCCAGTGCTGGCCCCATTGGCCCACACTGCCATCATCAGGGTGCTCCGTCCAGAGCACTAAGAGTCACTGTAAAAAGTTCAGTAATAAAAAATCAACAACAAGCAGCTTGTCTGGGTTACGCAGAGGTCAGGCTAGGCGCATGCAATGGTCCCTTCTGGCCTGAATATCTGTGTAACTCCATAGCAACACTCGTGCCCTGCTGCGAGGGGACATGTCCTCTGAGGCAGGCCCTCCTGCCTACACCTCGCAGCTTGACAGGGAAAAGCCTGCTTCTCAGCTGAGCTTCAGTCCTCTCTGAGCAGCAGCATGAGCCCATGGCCATCAGCCCTGGGCATGGCAGGTTTGTCTGTCATGTTCTTCCAGTAGCCAAGCCAATTATACCTTATTAAGATTTCTGTCATTCCCTCCCCTCCCCACTGGACTGTATTAAGAACTTAAAAGTTTACTGAATTGTATGCTGTCACCTGAGGGGAATGTGGATTCTTAATATTGTTGGATAAACAAAACCTTCTGTTTCTATTAAAAGCTTTCTCTATTTACTTTGTGACTTGCCTGCAAGGGTTTTCTCCTCCTGGGTCTAAGAATACACATGCAGAGAAGAAACACTTACCCTGACCAAGAGAGGAGTAGAACGTGGAGCAAACAGCCTGTATATTAGGGACATTTTAAATGGTTTATGTGGTGTGTTCACAGTGCAGTTATAACAGCTCTGATTTCTTCACACCTATATTCAGGAGGGATGTTAAATTAGGCAAAATAAAAGAGATTGTCCCATGTGTTTCAAATAGGGTTACCAATTTTTGATTGGATGTACTCCTGGAGATGTAATATTTTAATTAAACATGAATATTTAACTTCTGGAAACTCCAGAACAGTCCTGGAGGGTGGGAAACCCTAATTCCAAATCTTTCATTTGGTTTGGCAGTTATAAATACTTATGAGCTGTTTCTAGAATTTGCTTTTTGTCTCCTCCCAAGAAGGAAGTATTTTGCAGAAAGGAGAAGTCCTTCCTATAGGCCAGGAACATTGCATTTGGCATTATTGCTTGTTTGGTATTGAAAGGTGAGACCCCAAAAAAAAACTCCTTGGAAGGTTAATATTCAGTTAGAATCATAGAATATTAGAGTTGGAAGGGACCTCAGGAGGTCATCTAATCCAACCCCCTGCTCAAAGCAGGACAATCCTCAGCTAAATCATCCCGGTGAGGGTTTTGTCAAGCTGCAGCTTAAAAACCTCTAAAGATGGAGATGCCACCATCTCCCTAGGTAACCCATTCCAATGCTTCACCACCCTCCTAGTGAAAAACTTTTTCCTAATGTCCAACTTAGACCTCCCCCCATGCAACTTGAGACCATTGCTCCTTGTTCTGTCATCTGCCACTACTGAAAACAGCCTAGCTCCATCCTCCCTGGAACCCCCTTTCAGGTAGTTAAAGGCTGCTATCAAATCTCCCCTCATTCTTCTCTTCTGCAGACTAAACAGGCCTAGTTCTTTCAGCCTCTCCTCATAAGTCTTGTGCTCCAGCCCCCTTATCAGTTTAACCAATATGTGCTAAGGTACCAATGCAGATGTCTTACAGAAGTCTAGGTATGTTGCATCAATTCTATTACCCTGGGTGATATCTGGACCTATTTCTTCTTTGTGTTAGACTGATTTAAGCCTCATTTCGGTAGCTAGTTCTGTCTTCCGGGAAGGTCTGGTAGACTCAGCCAGGAATCGACCTTATATCACACTGCACAATATGATGCAATATAAGGGAAAGGAACCTATAAACTACATGAGGAAAATTAAAAGGCCAATGTTATCAGTCTGATTTAAGGCTTTACAATCCATAAAATTGAAAGCTAAAATGGGCTGAAATGCTTCATGTTTGATTGCCAGTACACAAGGTTATCCCATGACCTATTCTTGAAATACCCTGCCGCACACATACATGAGAGGATTTCGGGAGCAGATGGGTAGCTCTGAACTCGCTGCCATTTGGAAGTTAAAGAAGCCCCTTCTTTCTGTTAGGAAGTGATGCTCTCAGGGTTTGATTTCCACTATATTAGTACTAGCATTTATTTTTAAAATAAAAAACAAGCAAAAGAAAGCAAGCCCCACAGAGCAGCCTCTTCTCTAAAGCATCTCCAGTGGGACCTGCTCAGACTCCTTGCAGTAAAACAACCTACTGGAAACTTAATGGTCCATTGTGATCATCGGGATCTTAGTTATGATGACAGCTGATAAAAATGGCTACAGGCTGTCACTTGGAGGGCTGATGGAATTAACATCTACTCGTGTTCTCAGCCACGAGTGACTGAGCATGGGGAATGCTCTCCCTTTTCAGCACGTTGCCTGTTGCTTCCTGCCATTCCCCAGTCATTGTTCTTTTCTTGTTTGCCATTGTGGCAGTTTTCATGCATCTGGGGGCATCAGCTTTGGAGCACTGTTGGCTAACCTGCCTGCTAGAGCTGCTGTGAAGAGTTCAGATGCCACTCTTCTCCTTGGACTTGAAGTCACCTGTCTTCCTCCTGGGTAGTGCTTAGGATAAAGAATTGTAGCCTGGCTGCTGGATTCGAGTAGATGTTTGGCCTTTCTTATACAGCTGAGCAGACAGCCTCCAGGCACAGATTCTTATCCCGGGGGACTTGGCTGACCTAGCTGCTAAAGACTGGCTAACACTCTGGAGAAGTGGGACCTCAGACAAACTTGAACAGATTTGGTTTGACTTTGATTAATTCTTAGTGGGTGGAAGTTGAGATGTCCCTCTTCTTTCCTTTCTCTGTCCATCATTCTTTCTTTCCTCTCCTTCTCTGTCCCTTCTTTACTTTTTTTGTCTTTTATTTGCTCCCCTTTTTGTGTTTTGGGAAAATATCCATTGACGTTTGGCCTTTCCTGAAAAGGTGCGTGTGTGTGTGGGTGGGGGGGTGGTTCTACAGGGAAAGGTAAGAGGCAGGGGTGGGACTTCCTACAGCACAGGAGAAAATTTTCAGCATCCTAAGGAATGTGAGGGGGACAAAGGAAATGATTCTCTTTGATTTTTATTTTGATTCTTCATAAGTAAGATAATAAGAAACAACGATTCTTTCCAAATGCCCTCCCAGGCTGTCAGGTCTCATTGAGCAATTTAACAGTTATTGATATGATGTCATAACTAATGCTTTTCTAGGAAAATGACACATTGAGGCCAGCATTCTCGCACAGGGAATTCTGAGTGAACAATAAACTGATGCTTTCACAATTTGTAATTCAGTCTGACACTATCAGTTTGTCTCATTTAGATGTTTACCACAAACAGTCTGCTTCTCCACTGATATGAAAAATCTTAATGTGAAAATGCACATTAATGTGTCTGATTTAGGTCAGAAAAAGCCCAGTATTAAGTGAACTTCGAATTAGGTAAGTTCAAGTGAATTGCTCCGGTTAATGTAAGTTATCCAAGTGCGGCTGCATAAATGCTACTCTGCCAACAACTCATTGTACGTGCTTGAAAAAGAGAGAGGTTGCAGGCTACCTTTTAGCCAGACGCAGAAAACCTAGTCTCTTTGATTATGATCCCAGTCAGGAAATGGATAATTTCTACAACACCCATCTTTCTCCAAGAAGAAAAGCTGCTTGTGTCGCTTAATGCTTTCAGCAGGGCAACTTCCTAAAGGATGAGATGGATGCTGGCATTGAGGGACAACTAACGCTGATGAACCATTGCAGAACCGGTGCGGAAGCCACCCTCTGCTCAGGAGATGAACTTTGCCCTCGGTGGGGCTCCTGGGGTTCGTCTCCAAAGATCGCCTCAAGGGAAAATATTCTAACTGTAGAAATGTGCAAGATTTACAAGAATGGCATTCAGAAAAGCCTTCCCTCAGTCTGTTCATGCTCTGCCCCCTCTGCTCCCCCTCCCCATCCTGGGCCTGCAGTCCACTGCAGTTTTTTGTGGGTCTAAACAAGAGTGATATATTAGCAAGTTTGTCTCTCTGAAGCAAACCCAATAAACCAAGAATTCATGTGCCAGCAAATGCCAGAAATAAAGGGCCTTCCATCTTCACTTCTCTTCCAGGAAATATCACATCAGGCATTTCCACCGGTGTTGAGAAGAAACAATGTGACCGAGGTGGTAAATTCTAGCTATTAGCAACAGGATTTCACTGCTTCAGTTTACAAAATGTTATGTGAGCTCGGCAGCATGCAGTGCTGCTTTTGACGCTGTGATTTCTATGAAGGGGAATCTACAGTAATTTATAGACTGCTTTAGAATCCAAGCACAGAGAATGGAGTAGCTGACATCACTTGGTTTTTCCTAATATTCCCCATCCTGCTACAGCTGCACACACATGCACTTTTCTGTGTATCCCAGCAAGCACCGCCTTACTGTTCAACACAGATGCTCGAGGTCATGTGAAAATTTTCAAAGTAAAGCGGTACATTTTCCTGAATTGACTGGAAGGTGTTTGCCTACATCCTATGCTCCATTCACAGCTAAGGACTGCTCCTGTCCAGTGATACCCAAGGCAGAGTCTGTATTTCTGGCAAACGGATCCTAGTAGTTCTGTTTGTAGCCAGCTTCCCTGATGCTGGTGCTTAGGCACCCTGTCTATGTATCAAGCTATCAGAAAATCTAGCAATATTAATGAATGAATGTGTCCTTTTGGCAGGGCAAGCCAGGCTGGAAGGAACAGCATTCTGAGATCTGCATCATCTTATTGGGTCTCCTAATTTGCAAAGCCACCTTCCTCAGTTGTGTATGGTATTTAGTATGCTCCAGTTTCTCTCATTACTGTAAAATCAGCAGGACTTGATGATGGGTCCAGAAACGTCTGATTCTCTGTGTGATCCAGCACATGTAAGAGATTCAACTCAGTTTTTCAGCCACCAAAATCCTCTTTGTATAATGTTGCTTTCCTACCCCTGCATGGATTGTCAACAGGGCTGGAAACAGGAACTTCATTGCTGCGCCACAGATTTCATGTCACTTCTGCTAGATGCGTGATCCATTCACTGATCCCCAGGCCAGCAGGGCCCCCTGTGACCACCTCATCTGACCCTTTTTAGAACACAGGCCAGAGAACTTCCCCACAGTCACTCCTAGAGCAGATCTTAGTAAAACAGTCTAGCTTGAGTTAAAATTGCTGGTGCTGGAGAATTCACCATAACTCTTGGTAAACTGTTCCAATGGTTAATTACCCTCACCGTGAAAAAGGTATGCCTTATTTCCAGTCTGAAATATTGAAGATACTGAATGATTGACGAGCTCATTGTTAAATGTTTGTTCCCCAGGTAGGTGCTTACAGACTTTCATCAAGTCACCCTTGACCTTCTCTCTGTTACACTAAATCGACTGGGCTCCCGGAGACTGACTGTAAGGCGTGTTTTCAGTGTAGTGGTAGCAAGCAGTTGCCCAGGAGATGTCACTGTTCTGCCAGTGTTCTACCGCTGTTCCCAAGATAACTGAGCTCTCTCCAACTCTACCAACAACTTAGTGCTCCTGCTGCAAGGAGCCAAGACATCCGGCTTCCTTCTGACTCTGTCCTGAAGCCAGCTGCCCCCATCATCATTATTAAGGAGCAAGAGCCTTTTAAAAGCCAATTACAATCTGGAAGCGCCAAACATGAAGCACTTGTGAAATTAAATTAGAAGCATTAGGCTGTTCAAGTGCATGCTGCTCCTCATTGCCAACCTATGGGCCTCTCTCTACAAATCATCAGACACGTGCACGCATGCTGTCTGGAGCTGCCAGAGCAACTACTCTCCAACCATAAAAAGCTTCTCTAACTGGGGTAAAAGGGAAGGCAAAAATGTCCAGTGCCCCTTTAAAAAAGAGCAAATCGATAAGGCGAGCCGTCAATGAACAGGCCAGCAGATTTACTGCATAGGGAGTTCCACAACAGAGGAAGGTTAGGTTGAAATTTAAAGTCCAGAGTGGAGGAAAACGAAATACTTAGAGATGTAGGCTTGTCAGCCAAGGTTTGCTCAGGTTTTTTTGCTTTCCTGTTAGTCTCCCTTTCTTGTATTTACTGAGAGACATCATTTACTTCCTACATACCTATAGCAAATAAGGAGTTCCTCTGCGCTATGCGGGTGAGGGTTAGTTAGAAATAACTTGTAGACCTGTTCACGTGTAGGCTCATGAGTATACAGTTAGCGAGATTTGGAACCTTCTGGCACTAGGCCTATGGAATGACCAGAATCCAATAAATTAGAGACACCAGGGAAGATCTGTAATGGAATTATGATGGTCCCATTGGCAGTGCTTCTAAAGGATCTCAGAGAAGGGATATCTGAAAATGAGCAGGATTTCCACTAGCCGACATTAATAATGCAGCATGATTGCAGGAGTTGAGTAGAATGAACTATTCTGGTGGTAACCCATCCCTACTGAGAATTGTGATCCATTGCAGAAATACTGTTTGTTAGGCAGAATCTTGAATGTGCTCATTCAAATAAATCCCAAGTATTTCTCATTAAAGCCAAGTGTACTGCTTTGATAGAAATGCACAACTGATGACCTCGTGCAGCACTAGTGGTGTTCCATGGGAACTGCCCTTCTATATAACTAACACCCCACAGACACTAGTGCAATTCAGTGATTTTTGGAAAGAAGATTCCAGCTAATAGCACATTTGCATATGACACCACAAAAGACAGCGCTAAGGCAAGATATTATCCCAGAGCTGTGAAATCTAATTAGGTAAGGTGATTTTTCATTTTCCTTCCTAACACATCACATCCAGAGGGTGCAGGAATTATGTGAAGCAGTTTTGTAATGGCCTGCAGTCTTGTTTGGAAGCCTAGTGTCTGCTTTCCAGGCTGTCTGCCAAGCTTTTCAGTGCAATTCTTGCAGCTCCATATCAGTTAATGAGATTGACAGCATCATGTGCAGCAGTCCTGCCCAGGATAGGCAGTTTCAGGGGTCACTGTTGGGGTGATGTGTGTCTTTCCATCTCTGTATGGTGAGGGCATCAGGAGAACTGGCATCTATTCACATCTCCGCTGCTGAGTGAACTTGGGCAAGTCACTTCCCCTCTCTGTGCCTCTTTCCCCTCCCACTGGTGTCTGCTTAGACTGAAAGGTCTGTGGGGACAGGTCTGTCTCCAGCTAAGTGTGTGTACAGTGCCCAGCACAATGGGGCCCAGCCTAGATGAGGGCCCCAAGTGCTGCTGCAGTACATACACAGACAGAGTTGGAGACTGTGTCCTAGAGGCTAGGTCAGCAGGGACCACGGGCAGCCCCTCAGCTGCATTAGCGACTGAGCTCAGTTTGTTAGCAGGTTAACACGGGAGCATGCCCTGTGTTGAGACGTTGACCGGCTGTGCGGCCATGATGCCTTGGCACAGGATGTCCAGCATGAGGGCCATGTAACAGCGGAGTCAGAAGAGTTATAGCATCTGTTTTGAAATGGGATTTCTGAGCCCCTGACTTGGCCATGAACCCTTGCCAGTTGGATTGTCTAACAGCGATGGCAGTGCTGACATGTTACCTCTGCATCGCTACTCCCCCCCCCCGCCCGCCCGCCGCGGGAGTCCAGGGGTCCTGGCTCATCACACTCTATAAACAATGGAATGAGTTGGCAGGGCAGGTGTGCAAGGTGATGTCTGAAGACAGGGAGGGGTGTCCAGTGCCACGTAGAGGCTGTCTAGCAAACCTAATTCAAATGGCTGTGGAAAAGCAAGGTCTGGGCAGGTATTTCTACAGCGATAAGATTAGACAACTCATTGACAGACTCAAAAATCAGTGTAAGGGTCTAAGAGGTAGGGAGAATGGCTGACCACTTTGTATCCGTTAATAAAATACAGTCGTGGAAGCGAACTGGTTTATAGTCTGAACACTGGGCAAAGGCTTTTCCTCTAACTGCCCAAGTCTTTGCCTTATGTCCAGAGAGACCGTCTACTGAGGCATTGTTATTGGATATCGTGGTGTCTGCCTTGTCCCTTGCATATTGGTGAGTTAGAGAAACTTGGGGAAGTCTGCACTATGTAAAGATAGTCTCTGGTCAACGTAAGTTTCTTGTGAAAAAGAAACCATCTGTTCCCTGTTCTGATTACAACGTAGCCCAACAGCTCTTAACCAAAGAGAATAGGAGATGTTTTAGTCCATGCCATTCAAGTCAAGTGCACAGCTAGCATTCTGAATGCATTCCCCAGAAGTCAATTTCTTGGGTGAGAGGAAAAATGAAGCCATTCTGCTGAGTGAAAGAGGAAGGATGAGTAAAAAAAGGCAGCAAATGCAAAGGACAGACATTGGTACTTAGTTGGCTCTTACACACCTCTGATGCTCTGTGTCCTCTCTGTTCTTACAGGAAAGCGTGGACCTGGGAGAGATCATGTTTTCCCTTTGTTATTTGCCAACTGCAGGTCGCCTCACCTTAACAGTCATTAAATGCAGAAATCTTAAAGCTATGGACATTACTGGCTACTCAGGTACCTGCGTATTTGCTTAGAAACAGTTTATTACGTTCCCTTTTCCTTCCCCCATCCCAGCAGCTTCCTGCGAGAGTCGCCTTCCTAGCTCCATTAGAGCAGGGGGTCCAGGTGGATTGGAGTTCTGACATACCCCTCAATTCCTCCAGCTTCTTTCAGTAATCTTTGTACGCAGGGAGGATGGGGACTGGTGCAGGCATTGGCTCCAGCAGCTTATGCCAGTGAGGGCATTCCCTTCTGCCAAGGGATAACTCTGCTAGTCCCTTATTGCCAGAACCTAGCCACTTTTGCCTCCGTGATCTGACCCATGATGAGCACAGTCACCTGGATCCTGTGTGAATGGGAATTCTACTGCAAGCCCTGCCCCCAGCATTCCAGTGTGAGAGCGTTGCATCATTACCAAGGTTGGGGTGTGGTTATAGTTCCAAATCCCAGAAGGCTGTTTGGGAGCTCACCATGCACAAATACTAGAGTTTAACATGAAAACCAGTTACTTTCATATAGACCATGGGGTAAGAATCTGAATTTTGCTGGCACACTTTTGAATATACAGTAGCAATAACTGAAAAGATCACCGATCAGACAACACTTCTGCTCAAATGGAGTTTGCTGCAGTTCAAAATGTCTGAGAATCAAAGTTTCAGGTGGAAGACAGTTTAGTAGCTCTGCAGTCATATGCTGCATGTTTACTGGCACTTTCAAATGCATTCGGATTTCCCCTGCAGTCTACATAGCAACCAAGCTGTGGTCCGAAGGGAGACACACTGTGCCAAAATCAGCCACCGTTGAAGCAAGTGAGGTATAGCTACTCTAACACCTCTTCTTTCCCCTACCCTTTTGCACTACGGAAAAAGGGTGTTTAAATTCCACTTCTTGCTGTCAGACCCCTTATGTGACTGATGTTTGTTTCCTCCAAATGCAGATACTGCTTGGACAATAAACGATATATTCAAGTTAGGCAAACTTTTTCCTAGAGCTGAGGAGCATGCTCAGAGAAATAGTACTGTTCTGGCTAAGATATGAAGGCACTTTGCTTCATCTACTTAGACTGCATTCTGAGTACCTGCTTTGAGAGAGAGATACTATACTGTATTGGCACTGAAATACCTATGGCAACAAAAGATCGGAGTTAAGTTCTACTCCATGTTTTGATCTCCATGGGTGCTGTATTACTTTTTTATTCTATTCTGCAAATATTCAAAAAGCTGTCGTTTGGCTTCAGAAAATGTTCTGGCCTTATTCTATATGTCAAATGCATTTGCAGATTCAATTCAAGTGAGGCCCAGAATGTTGCTGGTCTCCATGAACTTCTCCTGATGGAGGCTTGTTTGTTTGAGACTGAGCCTTCTTATACACCAGCAGCCTTTCGCACCAGACTGGAGAACTGACTGATGTGGCTGACTACCCTTCTCAGAAGATCGTGGACATGATTTTTTCCCCTGCCCTGAAGTTTGGGTCAGCATTTACCCCAATGCAAATTGACTATAAAATAGGCGTGAGGCACGAGGGAATTAAGGAAGAGCAATGCTACTAGATCGTATACCTGTCACCCTCCACATCTACTTGTAAGGAATCCCATGGCAGCAGTAACTTACCATACATGAATACCTGTGATTTTGACACCTCCCTTTCGTGTTGGCATTGTTATGTTGCTGTACTGCCAAGGGCCCCAATCAGAACTGTACAGCTCCATTATGCCAGGAGGAAATGGACTATTTCAGAGTAAGATAAAAAGTTGAAGTTCCTTAATAAATTAGTTGTATGGAATGGCCTGTAATAAACATTCCATAGAGGTGATGTTATGCATTGAATTTACATGCTTGTAATACCTCAATGATCCTCCACGAACGTTCTCTTCCCCTCTTCTTCAGATCCGTATGTCAAGGTGTCTCTGCTTTGTGATGGGCGGAGGCTAAAAAAGAAGAAAACTACCATAAAGAAAAACACTCTTAATCCCACCTACAATGAGGCAATAATCTTTGACATTCCCCCAGAGAACATGGATCAAGTTAGCCTGCTTATCTCGGTTATGGATTATGATAGGTACGTGGGAGTTTCTGGAGAGCAGAAAAAAAGGAAAATCTCATTCAGCACAGTTCTTCCTACTCAATTCCACATCTCTTTGGTATTGCTGTGTTAGATTACACAACTGGTTTGTGTCAACATGAGTCCCATACTGATACATTGCAAAGTGCCTTGTATATTGAATGCTATGGATAACTATGTTGCTGGAAACATGAGTACAATAAGCCTGATCTTTAGCTTTTAAGTCCATTTTTTTTTTCTTGCATGAATAGTATATGCCCCATACCTGCAGGAGGCTGGGGTGCATTTTGAGCCATCATCCCTGTTAAATGGCAAACCACTTCCCCCGAAGTGGAGCAGTCAATATATGAAATATCAATGTATTATTGAGCCCCAAACACTGATTCTTACCCTCACCCCCCCAGGTTATCAGAACACAAGTCCATTGGGAGCCTTCATATACAGAACCACAACAGACTTATGCTTGGATAAAATCATGATTTTTGTATCTACATTTTGGTAACTCCCAGAGGCCCAGCTGAGATCAGGCTCCCATTGTGCTGGGAGCTGCACACGCACATTGTAAAAGACACTATTTTGTCTCATCAGTCCATATAAAATTTCCAGTACACTCCTAAGCAGCATGTCTCTATAGACAATGTATGCATGTACAAATATAGGAATGTGCCTTGTTTCTAGTCGAGATAATTACACCCCTTTTTTCATTGCCTTTTAGAGTTGGTCATAATGAGATCATTGGAGTTTGCCGTGTGGGAATCAATGCTGAGGGACTGGGCAGAGACCACTGGAATGAGATGCTGGCATACCCTCGCAAACCGATCGCACACTGGCACCCATTAGTGGAGGTAAAGAAATCCTTCAAAGAGGTGTGTGAGGTCACTTACTTACTTGCTTTGAATGCATCTGCCATGCATGACTGAGCTGGTCCAAGGATTTAAAAAAGCTTCTACTCTCGCTTTGGGAATTTCTAAGATGAGCAAAATGGAGCTTTTCACAAGCAATGGACCCCAGAGAACAAACATCTCTGCCCTGGCTTGAAAAAGTTCCTTGGGCTTGAACGCAAGAATGAAAAGGGATGGTATTTACAGATCAGCTTTTTTTTTTCTTTTTTGGTGGTTTTCTTTTTTAATTTGCCAGTCAGAATAGTCAGAAAAAAGGAACACCATTGTGATCCAAAAGGGATACCACAGGTTTCTAGTCTTAACTTTTTCCCCAAAAAGACTTTTTTCTGTTGACTCATCTTCCAGCCTTTCAGAGAGAGCAAACAGAATAAGTGCAACTGTTCCTAACATCTTGAGAGGAAAACGTTTCACTACATCTTTATATCACTCAGTGTGACTGGTGACGGGACTTAAACAGGCTGGACAACTTCCTAACTATCCACAATGTTTCGCTTTTCCTTGCTCTCCATTTTCTCCCCTTTCCTCACACAGCCTCCTGGTCTCTTTTGCTGTGTGTCTAATTTAGATGGTAAATTCCTGGGGGCAGAGATACAGTCATCTGCCTGTACAGTGCCAAGCGCATCAGTAGAACGTTAGCAGTGATAGATAAAGCCAGCATTCATGGCTATGCCAGCTAAAGCACTAAGGGCAATAACATCCCCTGCCATGGCTGGGGCCAGGAAAGCATTGTCCCTCAGACAAAGCATTGCCTACTGGCTAGGTGTGTTATAAGGAACATTTTGTTTTCCTCTGACGTGTCTGGCATTGAGCTCTGCTGGACTCCAAGGATCACAGCAGTGGTCTGAACCACTATGTCTCCTTTGAAGCCTGTGCTCCACTCTAACCCAGACGCTTTCGAATCCAGTACATCAGCAGTAGCTCCCTGAATTCAGTAGTATAAACTTACTGTAAGTCAGACTGGACTCACACCTGGGTCTGCTCTGACGACACCGATGACTTTGGATGTACTGTTAAATACTGCTCATGCTAAAACGGTAGCATGTCACATAGCCTCGGTTTCCTGTCTGTACTGGCAGGCAACATATGAGTTATTGCTGTACTGCTAGGGCTGGGATTTAGTGGCTGCAAGTTTCAGGATAAATATGTAGTATTCAGTGATCCATTAGCTCAGAAGCTTAACCTCTGCAGTATCAGTAGCAAACACACAGCACCTGATTCCAGCTCTCGCATCTGACACAGGAGGATAGAATCATTTCTCCGCTTGGTAGTTTGCATGATTTTATTCCATAATATTTAAGAGCTGGGTTACAGTTTCATGGCTCAGTGCCTATAAAATTTCTGATGACAAATGAGGAAAATTTCAGTTCTTTACCGTGAAATTCAAAGAAACAGACACAATGACACGCCTTCTCAAATGGACACTAAAATTGACTGCTGGGCCGCCAAATTGTTGAAAACAAAAATCAAATGCATCATTTCATCCTGATGCTGGGCAGATCAGGGGGACAATTAGATAAACCCAGCATCACTGAGTCCTGTATTTCTGCCACAACCCAGTGCACCTCACCAGCAAGCAAATGGTCCTTTTTACGTGTGTATTATTTTTAGCCTTCCTACCTGCAACTCTTCTGTGTACCAGAGCACCTCTAGAAACAGATAGTAAAACCCAACTGAAAACCTACCTACCACAGTCCCAAACAGCAATTACTGGGGAAGTGTATTTAGATTTACTTCAAGAAAAAAATCCAGATATAGTCTTGTAAGAGTTTAGCGTCAAGATGCCTTTGATTTATCTTCTTCTAGAGCATAAAGCAAGCTCAGAATCCGCCCTGGTGTATCTGCCGATCACTTTACTACCAAGGATTCTTGAGAGGTCAGAAGGAGAGGCTTCCTTGTGTGAAAAAGGAATAAGGTTTTCAAACGCTAGAAAAATATTTTGATGAATTCTGGTGGCAAGTTGTTATCCTTCGCTGCTGCTTCCCCACACACCCTCTCCTCCCACTCCTTACTGATCCCATGTATGACTGTGCAGTGTAGTGTTGGGCATCACCCACTACACTGTTCACATACTTCCACAATTAATAGAAAACAAGGTGGGTGGCAAATGAAACGTCTTCGCCTGTAATTGGTAGGTAACCTATTT
This sequence comes from Mesoclemmys tuberculata, assembly GCA_007922155.1. Taxonomy (NCBI): domain Eukaryota; kingdom Metazoa; phylum Chordata; order Testudines; family Chelidae; genus Mesoclemmys; species Mesoclemmys tuberculata. The sequence goes on from ML676977.1 coordinate 533,793, forward strand.
CCAGAGCTTGCCATCATCTGCCTCTTCAGACAGAACGTGGGCAGCTCAACCTTCCACCAAGAGAGCTGAGCAACTAGTCTCATCATTGTGCAGTCTTAGACAAGCTGAGGAATCCGATCTCTGGTCACACTTCTTAAGACACAGGCATTTGTTTGGGTTGTGAATTCTTGTCCTTGTGCTATGTACTTGCTTGTATTATAACACCCTTTGGTGAAAACACCTGGGCATTGTGAATAGTCACATTAAAGCAGCTGCTATCTCTCCCTCCTATCCTCTAGTGTTCAATGACCTTACTTTCCATTATTGTGGGGGAACAATAATGACCAGCCTATTCAGGTAAATATCACTATTCAGAAGCTTCCACTAGAGCATGAAAGTTGTAAATTCCCTTCTCTCTGCCCCACAATTCTGTTTCCTCTAATGAAGAATATTAACTTCAGTAATAAATGGAATAATCTGTCATGTGACAGTTCCTTTCCAAATTCAGACCTGGAGCTTAAGTCAAAAGCAACAAAAACCAGTTTGAATTCGCTTTTTTAAAGGGATCTGAATTGCAAAACAGAGCATTGAAAGTGTCAGCCTGAGGCAATTTGAAGGGATTTATAGCATTCAGTTCTTTACTTTCCTACCTACCTTTGCAGATAAAAATTTCTGGCCTTCTCATCATCCTGCCCAATTTGACAGCTGATATGTAAACTGAAGAAGCCCCTCTTTTTCTGGTCAGTGCAGAATTTCTTGCTAATACATATGTTTTCTAGCTGCACTCAACTAGCACCAATTTTGGGGTTAATGTGGGGGAGAAGGTTTTTTTTTTCTCCAGAAATCCATCTAAAAGATGCACCTATCACACTTGAAAGAGATCACAGACCTCAAATAAATAATCAGAAAAACATTTTCCTGCTAGGAAGGAATCTTTCATTAATAAAATGCATTAGTCTCTGACCCAGGTTTCTTCTCCAAGACTGTTGCTGCTGCCCGTTGCTGGTGTCTGTTCCCAGACACAACACTGCTGTATAGTTTCCAGTGCCAATCTCACCAGGATTGTGTAAAATCTGGAGTCCTCTTCAAGGAACTTCCTGCCCTCCAGTTGTCGTTTTTTGACTATTCAACAAGTGGAAACTGTGTCAGACGTGGCCCGATTCCACTAGCCATAGCACTGGTGTCAGACACGTGTCCCTGCAGGTCACGACTTGCAGCAGAGCAGTAGCATGGTGATTCAGGCCTGAGTCTGCATGAGACAAGAGCTTGCTGTCTTTCATTCCAATGCTCCTCCGTGGGCCTTTGCCAGTAGCCACAGCACTGTCCACGTCCTGTTTCGCTGCCAGCGAGTCAGACGCTTGCACTTCTTCGGTTATTTTCATCTCATGACCCTCTCAAATCCATAGCTAATGACAGGACTCTATCAGGTAAGGAAATGTTATCCTCCTTTGGCTGAGTGCAGACCGATTAAGGGGCTTGTTCACATTCACACGCCAACTTCACAGGGCTAGCACTAGAACTCAGGAATGGTGCTTTCTCGTGCCTTGCACTAATTGGCATATAACGCGCTTCCTACAAATTCTCAGCACCTGGCTAAAGAACCAACACTCTTGTCCACTTTTGCTAGGACCGTTTCGCATCTGAAGAGTTTCCTTTTGCAGTATTAGGTGCGTGTCAGCCATTCCCATTCCTTTCTTATGCGTTGCTGTCTCCCTCAAAAAACTTCAGCACAGCAGTCAGTCAAGATTTTTAAGTAACATGTTTACAGGAAGGGATTTGAATTTAGTATATTTTTATGAACATTAAAAGGAACAGGAAAAGTCAAGATTTATCTCTTATGTAGGAAAGGAGAAAGCTCCACCTGGTATCACCAAATAACATCAGCAGCCCATTATAAAATGTGTCTCCAGTGTTCTGAGGCAGTTTCAACATTCAACACTTGGGCATTTATTTGTTTAAAATATTTCTCTGGAAAAAAGTCATTAACTTTACCAGAAGCAGGAACAAACCCATAATGAAAGATAACTGACCTTCCATATCTTTAAAAATGAGCAATCTCCTTTTTTAGTCTTTTGAGTACCTCTGACCATCCAAGAACTGACATTTTCCTGACTGTTACTACAGAATGAATGGCTCACTTCTCTAAATAAGAGAAGGGAAAAATCCTCAGGTTTCTCAAGACACATAGGTCTTTTGACCCTGTCTTTGTAGAGCTTCCTTCACTGTTAAGAAGAGATAATGTTGTAAAAGCAGGAGAAACGCTGCAATGTGCACATCCTAACCTCTACTGAGAGCTATTCTGCAGTAATTTCTGATGTTCGGTAATACCATTGAGATTACATCTGCATCACACTTATCTCTGGAGCTTAGGCTGTAGTGAATAGACTGGCAGAATTGGCAGTGGAACTGAAGAATGACTTGATTACCTTAAGGTATCCTAGGTCTGAGACACATCATTCTTATTTTATACGACAATACTTTCTGCTGACCCTTGATTAAATACCCATTTTGCTAAATACAAAGCTGTGTAATGGGTTGCTTCGGAAATTAAACTGTCTGTTTTCGTTAAGGAAAAAGCGTAAACTACAACCCCTAAGCCTCCAATTCTGCCCCTGGCCTCCCCAGAACGAATATTTGTACCGGTAAATCACGAAAACAAGTCTGCTGCTGTCAGTGTAATGCTAGCTTTAAGTTAATCTGAGTGTTCCCCGTACACCGCAAAGACAGAGCTGACCCAAGATGGAGAATGTCCAGCGCGCAGTGCCCTGTGGCATACTTAGCACTGACTGGAGACCTTACAGTCTGGCCAGGCACTTGATGTGTCAAATATCTGTGAGCTAGCAAATCAAATCATCTCTGCCAGGTGGATCTTGCCTATTGCAGAGCACATGGGGGTTCAGAGCAATTCACCCCTGTGCAAAGAGCTTCTCAAGCCCTATGCAGCACTGATGGCTCACCTGCAGCCCTCTGCTTTTTTTATTAATGACATTTAAATGAAACCAGGATTTGTTTGAGCATTTGTCTTTGATAGCGCATCCCTGTCTGGTCACCATCATCTTCCCAGCATCTTTCCTGATGAGTCACTTCTCACTATGAGAAGCCTTGTCCAGCACTGATTTTTTTCTGAAGTGGGAAATAGGGAAAGAAATGAATAGGAGTGAAATCTTGCAGACCAGTGAGTGTCATCAGATGGTGTTCCTTACACTGGACACTTTCCACCCACTTTGCCTGGAATCTGACAATCCGGATCCAAAGCTGGAATGACATCATGCAAACATGAGATCCATAACCAGGTATGGAACCACATTTGTTTACCTTTGCGTTGTAAATGCAGCCACTTGCAAGGGTTTACACTGGGCTGGGGGAGCAATTTAACGGAGTAACTGCACCTCTCAGATCCTGCAGGGCAAGTTCAAAATTCCCCAGGATCTTGTGCATAGTCTTCCCTTAGCCCAGGTCGGGTGAGTCATGTGCCTGGGCGATGGTCGAGAGCGTTCTTCCCAAGCAGCGTAACATTCATGTCGCATGTTCAGAGTGGAACAGGGAAACTCTGTGGCAAAGACAGTTGCTGAGATCTTGGCCTGGATTCGTTTATTTGCAGTGATGTGGTGCAAATCAGCTAGAGAATTCTGTTTGTGTGAATTTCAGGCACTTTGACCACTACTACTTACAAACACAGTTTTGCTGGGCCGGAAGAGGAGGGAGCTGGTTTGGGGTGGACTGCACTGCGACAGGAGAAGAAGCCATGTGAAATACTGTGTTTTGGGAGATGCATGTTTGTCATTTGGATGTAATAAAAAATGAGAGATGGGTGAGACCTCAAAAGCTCAGCTAATATTGGTTTTAAATTACACTACTAGCTCCAAGACACATTGCTAATAACTTTATGGTCTGAAGTCTCTGACAATAAAGTGTTTGCTGCATACTAAACTGTCCGTTCCCAGTCTGATCTGACTTTCAATTTGAAAAAAATGGATCTGGCACTGAGGCGGTGGGGCCTGTGGCATCGCATTCTTTGTATTTATTTATTTATTTATTTATTACTGGAATGATTTAACTTTGCAGTAGTTCAATATTAAAGTTGCATGCTAAAATGGGAAACAATGGGAGAGCAAACTTCCTTAGTTAAGGTGCATGGACATGATTTATTTTTCATGATTTATCTAATGCTTAGTCGCAGCATCGGGGTGCAGGATTACAAACGTAATAAAATAAATTCCACTGTCAATTCCACCAAGATGAGTTAATGACCAAGTAATGGAAACAGAAAAATCAATCATTATGTAGCTGCTGAGAAGACTGTGGACAGTAAGACAGTGGTCCTGGGAAGGGAATGGGGAGTGTAAACACAATCCCTTTCCAGCTTACTGAGACTAATGTGCTGTTTTTTCTCTCCCCTCAGTGGCAAGGCCGAGCAGCGAGCTTCGACAGCCAAGGCTCCTGTCCATCTCCTAAACTGCCTCCCACGCCATGAGCCACTGAAGCAGTGGAGTAAAATGGGACTAAACCAACTTCTTTTGCACTTGTCCTACAGTCTGAACAACGTGTTGCTGAGTTGCAGCGGCAGCCCTGACACACTCTGGATCTAGTTGTTCCAGTGTAGGGAAAGGCAGAAGAAACATTTTGTGGTCAAATTTGTCTTGGTCTCTTATGTCTCCCAAGGTGATGTTCTTTGTGGCTTTCGTTTTATGGATTTGCTGCCAGGAAGGATGGAGGACGATGGAACAAAACATGAGCTGGAATCTTGCTCTGTAAAACAGCTGTTAGCATGTATGGAGGCTGGACAGACAGCAGAGACATTGTGAGCTTCTACAACCATCAATGACATACCCAGGAGAAGGGGCATGGACAGGAGCATGTGGCTTCATTTTCTGACTGATTGGAACAGTATAAATAGGAGCCTCAGTTTAGACTTCTTGTGACATGTGACCAGCTCTATTATTGTGATGAATATGAATTCAGCAATGTTTACAGGTTTCTTATTCTTGTAGAAATGTTCATGAGCCTTTAAAAGTTTGTGCAGTGTGTACCCTAACCTTCCTCTTGTCCTGCAGTAAAGGTTTGTTCATTCCTCAGGGAAAACAATGCGTTTTCTGTATTTGTATTCTCCCTTGGGCTATTTGCATGAACACAGTTACTTAAGATCCTGTCTGCTCCTGCAGCTCGTTCCTCTGTGACAGCACTTGGCTGAGGTGGAGTGAAGAGGACTGTTGACATGAGTAGAGTTTTGATCTGAGGTGGGAAATGGGTTAGAGGAGCAGGTGAAATTCTTGCATGAACACTAATACTTTTATAAATGGTCCTAGCAGTACAGGGTGAGAGGATACAAGGAGCACCAAAAAAAGATTTACTTAAAAAAACCCAGAAACTTTAAAATCTTCCATGGGTTGTGAGCAGCTAAGAGAAGTGTCCAAAATTTCAAACCCTGGTAAAAGTCCATCTTCTGAATAAAGAAGAGTTGCTAATTCCACGGGATGCAAGATCCAACAAATGTTGTTACATCTCACTGTACAATTGTTTTTAATCCAGCAAAGTCAGCTGATCTTTCTTAGCAAATCAGGGGCTTGCTGAGACTTTTCTTCTTGGTTTTTGTTCTCTAAATTGCTAAATATTAATGTTTTGTTGCATTGATATTAAACAGTTTTTGCTTTGAACTTGAGGCAAAGTTCCCTGCAGAGGCAGCTGTCCCCTTCCTCTCCAATCACCACTGTACATGTATGTTCACTCATGTTCACAAGTACCTGAGCCCATCAATCACAATGTCTAGGTCATCCTGGGTTCCCTAACATGTCACACCATGTATCTGCCTCCAGCGTGCAGCCTGATGGACTGAGCGGCCTGGTGTACGCTTGTGTATGTCTTTGCTCGATGAGAGGGGAGCCTTTGTTCAATGAAGCACAAATCCCTAACTTCTCACCAGATCTTGTATCTTAATTCTCTACAGGAGGAGAAATTCAATAAAAGATTTGATTTATATCTTGTTTCTCAGGTGAAAGAAGTGAGTGTGTTTTGTCCATTTCCAGAGGTTCATGCCAATCAGACCCTACACACAGACTTCACTATGAATTAAAGTGGAGGGGAGCTACTGTACTGACAACAGGACCATCCAATGATGTTTGCAGCATTGCCACTCTGTTGGAGCCAGGATTTTAGCAAGACAAGGGCAGTGAAGTAATACCTTTCATTAGACCAATGTTCAATGGTGAGAAGAGCTCTGGGTAAGCTCTAGAGCTTGACTTTTTCATCAACAGATATTGGTCCAATAAAACATATTACTGTGCAGTCCACAGACATTTAGAATTTGCTCTAAAAAAAGGAGTCATTGTGCAGAATGAAGTTGGGTGATGATTGTAGGATGCAGTAACACCACACACCTGGGCAGAACAGCCTTTCTGACAATGTCCTGTGTGGTCTGATAAAGAGTTTTAGTAGTTTAAAATAGCGACACACAAGCAGGGCATGTTGAACCCTTATGGCGTCTGCAAAGACTGACATAGCCCTTTTCCTGGAAAACAATTGATTAAGGGGGGGATGTAATAGAGGGCTATAAAATCAGGAATGATGTGGAGAAAATGAATAGGGGAACATTGTTTACTCTGTCACATAATACAAAAACTAGAGCTCACCTGAATAAATTAAGAGTCAGCAAGTATAAAACAAACAAAAGGAAGTACTATGTCACACAACCCACAGTCAACCTGTGCTACTCATTGCCAGGGTGATGTTGTGAAAGCCAAAATTATAATTGGGTTCAAAAAAGAATTTGCTACATTCATGAAAGCTAAGGCCCATCGATGCCCATTCGTCAGGATGGTCAGGGATACAATCCCATGCTCCAGGGCTCCTTAAGCTGCTGAATGCCAGAAGCTGGGACTGGCCAGCAGAGGTTAGGCCAGTTCATACATTGTCTTCTACTGTTCATGCCCTCTGAAGCATCTGGCATTGGCCACTGTGGGAGACAGGATACGGGGCTGGATGGACCATTGATCTGACCAAGTCTGGCCATTCTCATAGGGATACAAGGTGATTGGGAGCCTGTTGCAGTTCACAACAATTTAAAAAAGTGCTTTCAGGGGATTATATTAATCTTCTGCAACTCACTCATGCTGTTATCCCCTAATGGGCCCTCTGGGGACATTGAGAGTACTTCAATATTGCAATGGCTCCAACCCAACCCCCCTTCTGTCTACACACCAATCACACTAGGACCCCCCCCAACCAGAGAGGGAGGGTCTCAGCCTGAGTCAAGCCCAGGGTTCAAGCCCTATTGCATTGCAGTGTAGCTGCTGGTCCATTGACCCAGGCTCTGGGAGGCTGCCTAAAGTGTTCCATTGGGCCACGTCTTTATCCTCTGGCCAGTTAAAGTTGGTGGGCAGTAAAATTTTCCCACACTGCACCACGGACAAAGGGCTAGTGTAACCACATGGTGAGAGGTCACTACATAGTCTGGTCTATAGGGTTGCCACCTTTCTATTTACTGGTAATGGGACCCCCCCCTCGAAGCTCCTCCCACCCCACCTTTTCCCCCAAGGCCATGCCCTGCCCCGCCCCTACCTTGTGCCCTAATGCCTCACTTCTCTCCAAGACCCTGCCCTGTGCCACCTCATCCCCCAAGACCCTACCCCCCCACACTCCCATTGTTCACTGGATCAGCGCCACCACCTAGGGTGCTCATCAGAGGGCCTGATATTTGGTCTATCTAGAAGCATGTTACCCCCCACTCCCCTCCCGATTTTTTCACATTTGCTTGCTGGACCCCTCCCCATCAGCTGGGCACCCTCTGCTCTGGGATGGGGCTGCTGCAGCCTGACAAGGAGCCAGCCTGAAGAGCGGTGACGACCTCAGATGCACAGAGGCCGCGCCACCCCCACCTCCCCCCCAACCCGCACAGTAACTGGACTGTTTCAAATGGGGCACCCGGAAACACAACCCAGAAATGGCCCTGGCTGGTAAAACTCATATGGGTGGCTACCTTAGGTGGGGGGGCCACGGGCCCACCTAATGCACTGTGCACTTCCTGTTTCACACAGATAATCATTTCCTCTCACTATTGATTGTCAGTTGCACTGCAGAAATGCTGGCACCCTTGGTGCTGTCCAACACCCACAGTCCAGAAGCCTCAGAACCCACATTCAGATTTTAAACACTGCAGTTTTGCTATGGTGCTTAGTGAGGGGAAAGCAACCTGCTGTATGTTCAGCAGCTCCTGAGTTCAACTAGGCCACAGAGCAGACCCCACGACTGAGCAAATGCACATACTGTACAAGCACAAAATCTTTCTCTTTTCTCCCAAATGGAAACCAGGAGCTGTCTTTCTCTGAGAACAGCTTGGGCCAACACATGTGGAACGGAGAAACGTTTCTTTCTTTCCTTGTGCAGTGGGGCAGGACAGGGCCATGCACCACTTAAATCCTGGGCTTAGGTGGGACTGCAGTGGTACATAGGCCAATGGTCACCCTCTGCAGAAGGGTGAATTTCATTCCAAGTAGTATTGACTCATGGAAGTGGTCCCATTAAAATTAGTGGGACACCGTGTGGGCCTGATCCAGCCAAGTCACTGGGAGTCTTGCCAACGAGAGCTGGATCAAGGGTCTCATAAGTATTCCTCAGACTAAGGATTGCTTCGTCAGACCCTCAGACTTGTGCACATCCTTCACACAATGGTGATGTCACTCTTTACAGCACATGTATCAGTTACTGGCAACTTTTCAAAATGTGACCAGCAGCCACAAGCTTTATTTTACTCAGTGTAATAGAACCAAGATCAACAAAACCCGCCAAGCATTCCCAGGCCCTCAGCCTGACCTCAGTCTCATTCATCTTTGTCCTACAGTCCCACACAGCTCCTGGTTTTCAGAGCCAGGATTGATGGCAGAAAAATTGGTGAAGTGATGCAGCCTGAGGTACAGCATAATTACCAATGGCACTAGTGGGACTGTCCAAAATGAGGCTCAAAGAGGTTGTGATGCACTCCTGGGAGTAGCTAAATACTTGTCCTGCTTATATGTTTCTGCATCACACACCTGTCATGTGGTTGTCCATCAACCCTGCTTTCTTTTGCACCATAAACAGGCAGTTTAGGGTTCGGAACCATGGGAGAGAAAGACTTTTGTGCACCCCCCCAACTGGGTAATAGATAAGATTGCCAGTGCTGTGTGGTCGGAACCATTTAAAATGAATACAGCTGATTTTGTTCATCTTCACACTATTTTACAAGCAGATCACAGCCACAGTAAGAAACATATATTGTAAAATGGGAATTCCAGACTGAGAAATAGAAGGCTGATTTCTCAGTTACACTAGAGCCTCAGTGTAAATAAGAATCAGGCCCAGATCTCATACGCTTCTGTAACTCTGGAGTAGCCCCAGTGATCTTAATGACATTGACTGGTGTCCTCTGAGGACAAGGAGAACGATTTATCACCCTCCTCGGAGTGAGGCAGAGTGGCCTCCCTCCAGCACAGGGGTTAATGGGGCCCCTAGCACCACCCTGCCCCCTCACAGTGCAGGGCTGGGGCGGGGAGTATAAAGCAGGGCCCTGCAGCTCAGCGGGGGTGGGAAGGTAATGGTTTCTGCCAGGGAGCTGTGCCTTCAGCCAAGTCTGCAGCCAGCGGCAGGGAGAAGAGTCAATCCACGGCCCCAGCAGACAGAAGGACCTGGGGAGAGACTGGAGGAAGGATAGTCTTACCATGACGCTGAGAGCCAGGTCCCCGTGGTGATGGAGCAGCGCCAGCAGGAGGGTTAATCAGCATGGTGTAGGGCAGATTTACTTGGTGTCTACTGGCTAGAGGTTGTGCTGGTCAGTTATTTTACGGCCTGTCTCTTACACACAAAACCTGACTGAGCATATTTACACGTGATGCTCTTTAACCCTGTGTCAGGGGACTGCTGGCCAAAACTCAGTGGGGTTTTCGCTGGGCTCCCTCAAGACCTAAGGACAGGGGGCAGGTCAAGGAGAAATCAGGACCCGGAGACTGACAGTCCCCAGGACCAGTGGGGAACGGCCAATGCTCCAGGTCAGCCTGATTGACAGGATGGGCAGACCAATGAGTGAGTCAACAGGTCAGGGGTCACGTCCTCCGTGTGACCTGGAACGGCCTGGGCGGGGGGGCAGAGCTAAGGAGACAGTCGCACCCAGAGCCTGGCAGCCGGCGCCGGGGAGAAACCGCCCAGAGAGCAGAGCTGTGCTGAGGGCGGCCCGCGCCAGAGCAGCCTGGGCACTGCCCGGGGGCCGAGCTGGAGGCAGAGCAGCAGCCATGCTGAGGTAGCGTGGGGCCGGGGTCGAGCCGGGGCCGGGTGCGGGGAGCTGCTGAGGAGAGCGAGGGGGACGCAGCGCAGGGAGACGCCACCGGCCCAGGGGCCACGCAGGCCAGACTGGGAGGGGGTCGTGACCCCGACGGGGGGCGACGCTGGGAGAAGGACCCTGCCCTCTAGCACCTGGGGGCGTGTGGCCACCGCCAGAGCAAGTGACCGACCCGTGGCATCAGAGCCTGGGCAGCAGGCCTGCCACGTGTGAGGAGCAGGCTGTGAGTCCCTCACACCCCAGAAACGCTGTGGGGGGTCCCCAGGTCCCCGGGGCAGCCTTGGGTTTTTTCCTTCCACCTTTCCCATTTTTCCTTATTTTGTAACTGGTTCCTGTTCGTTACACGGTATTTGTTTTGAACTGTATGCAATGATCAGTGGGTCAGGGAAGCATCCAGCGTGGAGAGAGCACCCTGGAGTGGGGACACCTTAGCCCCTCTCCTAAGTGACCACAAGAAGATCGGGGAACAAGCCCCCCAGGGATCCTGGGCCTGGCCCTGTTGGTGTTATGAGGACTCTGACACACAGGAGGGAGGAAGGGGAGCCCTCGAGGTCAGGCAGGCCTCTGGGTAAAGGGAGTGGGAGCGAGGACTCGGATCCTTCCGCTAGCCCGCTCCTCCTGGGTAGTGTATGAGGCAGGAAAGTTCTCAACAATAGTGGGACCATTCCCCCGCTTACATAATGTCACCTGTGCAACTACTGCAAAGCAAATTAATTGGAAACATCTGGGAAATCTCAGACCAGGAATAAGTGACTGGGAAAATGCAGCTCTTCTGAACTTGGAAACTGGGTGGTTGATTAAAATCTACGTGAAATACTTTGAAATTTGTTTGTGGTAGAAGGGAATGAGGAAGAAATCAGCTGGATTTTCACTTATGAGAAAATTGTGACGTCAGACTGGGTTGGAACTATGATCAGAAAATAGATTTCCAGCCCCCTTGTAGTGACTGAGTCTCCCATTTTCTGACACCTCTCATGTTCCCTCCAGGCTGCTGAGTGGGGGGGATGAATGGTGGGTGCGGAACAGTGGTGCTGGAGTGCAATGGGCCCATAAGGGAAAGCAGCATAAACATCCTCTCAAGGACAGAGATGGATCTGAATGAACAAAAGCTTGGCCATTACAGCCCAGCCTGTCTATGCACAAGGCTGGAGGGCAGATGGGGCCGTCTCCATATCCCATGCATCTATTAATGGCTCTCCATTTTGTAGCGAAGCTTTTCAGATAGGCAGGAAGGACAATGGGTCAAAAAGGAGAATGTTTTCTGTGACTTCTAGCACGTGCGATCAGTGTCGTTACACATGTTGAGGAGGGACAGTGCAGTTTCTGAACTCTGCCAGAAGCCCAATCCCAGGTGCATGTTCTCCAGCAACCTGGCTGTTGCTACAGCGGCAGCCACCCACAGAATTCACAGAAGGTCACTGATGTTTGAGTCTGATCTCTGACGTGGCACAGGACAGCTCTTAGTGAAAGAGTGTGACAGTTTCTATTATAAACCCCTGATCTCTGCTGCTGTCAGACTTTCTGAAACTTTTGCTTTCCAGGCTGACTTATTCCAAACTTGATCTCTGTCCAGAAGATCTTTTTAAGTGTGAGCAAAAATGGTTTAGTTCTTTGTTGGCATGAGAAGAGAGGGGAAGATACTTTCCCCTTTATGACAAATATTCTGGTCATTTCTTTAGCATCTGCACAGCAGAAATAGCTGAGAGTTGGAGACTGAAATTTGGCAAGGAAGAAAGGATGCTTAAAGGCTCTTCTCATCTGTGAGAGCTAAGGACAATTGTTTTATCTTTAACTGAGTTGTGAACATTGGGAAGAGAGTTGAAAGTAGAGTTGGAAGGTGCCTTTTTTTGCTAAGTGTCCATGCCCACTTTGTGAGTCAGTTTGAAGGAAATTGCCATTACTGATTTCAGCATTCAGTAAGGATTTTGATGCTCTTATCTCCCTTAATCTTTCTGTTGTACTTGGTAGTCAGTCCCAGCAACGGGTTTGGTCTTGGATCGCCGCCTTATTCTTCAGGTCCTGCTGAGAATTCATGCCATCGGAACCTGGTGAAACGATCAGTTGCAGTCTCTGTCTCTGTGCGGCTGGAATGGGTCCCTCCTCATGTTGAATAAGGGAAAGATGTAGGCTGGTTTTATTGACCAAGAATGAATGCCGTCCCCATGAAACGGGCCAAAACTAGGCCAGTGCATCATTTCAGGTCTATTTTGTGGTGGGGCCAGATTTTGTTCTGATCCTCTGCATGGGGTCCGTAAGAGAAGCAGGCTTTCACTCATCATTACAGCTGGCCTGGGTTTAAAGAGAATTGAACTTAGTACATGACTGCATTAGACATCTTTAGATAGTTCTTGTGCCTTACATCCTCAGGGCACCATCAGTGGCAATTTTACTTGAATCTCTGTATTATGAGAGATGTTTATTTCATGTAGCTAGGTATATAAATTGATTCTACAGTTTTGTGCCAGGGCAGTGATTGTCTTTGTAACATGACTGTCTTTAGAGTCTTTAAAACAGTGCATTAATTATACAAGTATATGTTGTTTATTGTTTCCACCTAACTCCTAATTAAAAAGAAAAAGGAATTTACAATACTTTATTTCAGAAAATCAGTCAAGACATAAATTTAAAAATGGCATTTATTACATTTAATAAATTAACATATTAATACTTACAATGAAATCTTCTATGTTCTGTTGCCATTGAAAGAAACCCATGGTGATGAGCATAACCTGGAACTTTGTCAAGTACAAAATAAAATAAAATTAAAACAATGAACACTGAAAACAAACAATTCCCCGTTGTTCCCACAGTTTCCCCTGTTCCTCCGCGAAGGCCTGCCAGCTAGGCTGCAGTGCCCAGCTGAGCCCAAGTGCACAGCAGCCAGTCACCCCTTTAGCTTCTTTCTTAACCCACTAGACATGTGGGTTGTAATGAATAAATTTCTGTTCAGCCAGGAATTTCTCTCTGAGCGCAGCATTGTATAGCTGGGCAGTGGCATTTGGAAGATATTTTTCTACCTCCTCCAACACAGAGATGTCAGACTACGTGTACCAGTGATGGGAGCTGGTGGAGAAGGTAATGGGATAGCTGAGTGGGTAGTGGGATAGCTGACTAGACAGATAGATGGTCTGGCACAGCAGGAGGCAGGATTCCAGATTCTGTGGGTTAAAGGCTTGATCCATTAGAGCAAACCCTATATTCCTGAACAAATTAAAAATTAATTTCACTTACTTGGGACAGTGTCAAACAGCATGACTCCATCCTAATCACAGTGCGCGTAATTAAAACTGCAGAGCTCCTATACACCAAGAAATCACAAACTTCAGAAGGGTTTAATTTTCAAGTAGTGCTGGTACATTCAACAAATGGACTGAATCACTTCCCAGACGTAGTAATGATACACATGACCAAGTGCCAAAAGTCTCACTGGAAATCTTAAGTCAAGAGATGGCAGCATCTTGTAGCAATGTCAAATGGCCACAGTCAGGGCAACACTTACTTCCCAAGGACAGAAACAGAGCTTTGCTCTTGCTTCCTATTTCCCACACTACAGACTGCATTACTGGCTCCCTGTTGACCACTGCAGACCTCCCTTTTCATAAGAGGCTAATAAGTTTGGATGCCCAGTGTGAGATACTTTCCAGGAGCCTGGTTCTCAGAGGGTGGGGGCTTGGCATGGCCTGAAAATCAGGCCACTTTGTGATGATTCACATTGGGCACCAAATAACACTGTCACTTTGGAAAATGCAGGCCTGTAGGAGCTGAAACAGGTAAGCAGCAGCCGACCTAAGGAGAGGCATAGGTCTCCTTCCTATTCCCTGGGAGTCAATGAGAGAAGGTGCTGACTTGTAACAAGTTACTTAATTATCGATCTCTCTGTCAAATGGATAACATGGATAAATTATTTCAACAAGATCAATGCATCACTATACTGTGTGAAGGAAAGTCAGCAGCACAGTGTATAGAGATGCCTAAGCCATGTGAAAGGCAAAAAAAGTCCCCTGTATGATCTGGGACAGATGTGCAATGCTGCTCGTGAGACCTGACAACAGCTGGAGCAGGGATGATTTTAATTTTGGTGGATCCAGTTCACTAATGGACATGAGATTTTTTTCACTGGCTTTTCCTCTGTTGGTGCATTGCCCCATGAGCAATGACTGCACATTCTGGGGTCTCCTGACTCCCAAGGAATTTATTCACTAACGTATTCAGTCTCCCTGGGAAAGAGAGTGGCGAGGACTAAAGCTCGGAACTCCAGAGTATCATGGTGCACAGCATACAGAAAATTCACAGGGAGTGTCTTCACTGTAGAGTTAACTCGAGGAACGAGTCAAGCATTGCCCCTAATTCAAGTCCTGTCCACACACACAAGCCCTTTACTCAAGCTGGTTGGCCTGTCAGTGGGTATAGGCTATAGGTTGAGTTAGCATAGCTTGTCAGTTGCTAACGTGCTCTTTGTGCTGCTCGCATGTTATTTCACAGGATGGCCACTCTCATGTGAGCTAGGCTAGTTCCAGAGAAGTTACTGGCATGCAGATGACTCATGTTCACTGTGTAGGAAAGACATAAGACTTGTCTTCTCTTAGAATTTACCAGAATAGCTATTCCAGAATAATCGTCCACTTTGGAAGTGGATTAAGTTACATCAGAAAAAAGCATTTTTATTCCAGAATAAGCATGGCCATATGGGGTTTATAGTGCAATAGCTATTCCAGAGCAATGATTCTAGATTAGCAAGTTTGGTAAATTTCCAAGTATAGATGAGCCAATAGCCTTAGCCATCATGACCTAGTGTAATGTGGTCATTCCTTTACCTCCAGCATCCCATCCTTTTTCAGCCAAGTCTTAGGCCAGCCTGGGAAACCCTGCTGCCCGGGTGGATTGAGATGGTTCTTTGCAGGCACAGCCATATGTCTGTGCGAGCAGCTTGCAGGATCAGGCTTGGTAAATGATCAGCCACGGCTTGGGATGTTGCCCCTGACTTTCCTGGGGGGAAGGAAGGGAATGGCCTGGAGTTCTGAACAGCCTGGAGTTCTGAATGCTTCTCTTTCGACAGGAGTAATAAAAGTGTGTTGCTCCCCAAACAGTTCTGAGCTGCAGCATGAGGCTGCCAGAGAGAGCTCTGAGTAACACGGACTACTCAAACAGTCAGTGGCGGAGGTGAGGGACACAACCCTCTGCCAGATGTTTCATTATGGGAGGAGCAGAAGGGTGAGAATTGGCTGGCCCTCTGTTGGACTCTTCACCCATCTGCAGGCAGGACACAAAACAGGCTTTTTCACAAACACATTTCCTGGCCTTTGACTGCACCTGGCGTTATAGCAGCATATCCAGGGTATGGGTTTGGTCACACTGCCCTAGGTTCTGTGATTGCGGCCATGGAATAAAGTCCAGCTCTCCTGTTATTCAGGGGCTCTCTGGGTTCACCCCACTAGTAAAATGACAGTGTGATTCCTGAACAGTACTGCTGTCTGAGTCTGACTTCCAGACCCTGTTTTCTAGCTGCAGTGTAACAGGATGGCAGCTAACATACTGTTGAATTGACTTGGAATGGCAGCCTGGGCTGCCCAAGGGAAGGGGAAACACAGTGGTCGTGCCTGGAGTTCATGGTAATGCATTTACTAGCAGGGCACAGAGCAGAGGCCAGGATTATTGGGTGACCTGACATGGTGTGTACAGAGACATGGTCTGTCAGTGTTTTGGCTGCTGCAGTACAGATGGATTGGGGAAGAGCTGGGGGCAATGGGCAGGAGAGACTCCATGCAAATGAAGAGCACAACTTGTAACTCCGAATGTGAGTGTGGTCCCTGTTAGCTCTGCTAAGGAACAGAATAGCTGAAGAAGAAACCATGAGGACTTATCCAGTGCCTTAATAATAACAACACTCAATAATATCTGCACTTGCAAGCCTTTTCATCCATAGATCACACTGTCATTGTAAATGCTGATCCAGGTTGCTGTCATTACTCCCTTTTACAGTTGGGGAAAATGAGTCACAGAGGGGCAGGCTAGTTCGAGTTCATACAGAAGTTCAGTGACAGAGCCCCTAACCCAGAGGATCCATCCACTAGGGCAGACTTCCTCCTTGGGGAGGACTGCCTGGGATTCTCAGAGCAAGGAAGAATCTCTTTTTAGAAGTGGGTTAAATACTTAAGAAACTGTTAGGCTGCAATAGTTGAATCCCCTCCTGGGTGAATTCCAACAAGGGAAGATACAACCAAGTGGTCTGTTTAATTAAGGATCTAAAGAAGGGCATTAAAAATGAGGCAGGAGCCCTTTCAGTCTGCTAATGAGGTGGATTGGGAGACCTTGAAACATGAACCCACATGAGGTAATTAGAGGAGGAAAATAAACAGAGGTTATCCAGGCTCTGCTAATATTGCCACAGTAACTAGAGAAATGGGAAGAGAGGAAAGGTGTCCAGGGAACAATCATAGGAATTAGAGAGCAGGGGCACAGGTCGTTAGGAGCACAGGCTGCAAAGGGTTAATGTCTGGGCTCTGTACCTAAAGCTGACACAGGTGCAGTGTTTGAGGGTTGGGCTGCAAGGGAGTTTACATAGGGAGGGTCAGAGGGCAGGGTTCTGTAACATGTGTGGCTAGGGGCAAGCCTGTTACCTTCTTGTGCTGCAGCCTCAGAGAGAGAGAGAGAGAGAGATGCTTGGCAAAGTGGGGTGGAAGGGTCTGTAGCTGTGTAGGGGGCTTGGGGCCAGGTCACGTACACCCAGGTGTTAGAAGGGAAGGGAAATGGCAGGGAACATATATTGTAGCCTTCCTAAAGAGTGATGGGCCCCATGTTCCTGCTTCTAGTTGCTGGGGACTCTGAGAAATGCCACTCGTTGAGGGAGCGTTTGCCGCAGAAGGTGCCTGTCTTGCTGCTCCAGGGGGTCTCACCTGCAGGCCTGGGCTGTCTGGTGCATGCTAGTAAGGCAGTGAGTAGCCAAGAGCACTGCACTGGGAAAGGGGCTGCCTGTAATAGCTCACAACTGCCAGGTGTGCAGAAGCTTCCCCCTTGCTGAGGATGCATCTGAGGGCCCCCTAGGGAATGGGAGCTACACAGGAGAGCAGTGGGGGTGGACGCTGCTGTGGAGAGAGCTGCTTTATGAAGGGGATGGAAAATAGAGGTGTTCAAACTAAAGCTATGTGGACAAACTGGGTCCCCAGTGCTTGGAGGTGCAGTGCATGTAGCTCTGCCTGCGGGAAACAGTGTGCAGATAGCCTTATCAAGTAGCTGCTTGCTCCTGCCTGATAACTGCCAGAGTCCTTGGGCAACCTGTTGTAACTCAGTTCCCGGTGCTCCAAGGGACAGAGAGTGGCAAAGTGCAGACAGCCTCCCAGTGCTGCTGGGTGAGCTTCCAAGGGGAATCTTCTCTTTAGGAAGAGGCACCATGACAGATCTGCTTTTCTACTTGTGCTAAACAGACACACACAATAGATGCAGGGGAGAAACTGGTGTGCAGAGTGAATGCTTAAGGCCAAACTAAGGTCTGCAAACAGCTGATGCTGCAGTGTGAACAACCCTGTGCTCATGGGGTAATCAGATTTATTTTTCCATCTGTGATTTTGGCCCAAGATAAATTAGAAAGAAATGCACAGGGATTTCTGCAAGTAGTGAAACAGACAGCAGTGATTTGCTAAGCTCTGAGAAGCACTTTCATTCTAACACCATCATGACCTAGACCCATGGAGCAGTTAAAAATTCAGCCAGGGCATAGGGTGAACTGCAAACAGCTTCTGTGGTTTACTATTCTTCTGTGTTGTATCCCCATTACTCTATCTCCATTTAGATTGTGAGCACTTTGGGACGGGCTGTTTCTTCCCAAGCATTTGTGTGGTGTCTACCCCGCTGATGTGGATTCTGATTTAATTAAACACCAGAGCAGGGCAAACAACATGGTGAATCTTCCCGTTCTGTCTGCTTGACAACTGAGCCATGGCATTCAAACACTAACTTGTGAGAGAGACAATGGGCAACATATTAATTCTTGTGTGGTCCATGAGAGCTCCACTGGTTTTCGCACATCAAAGAGCTGCCATGCACACAGGTGCAGTTCTTATTGAAATTTTACATCGGCCATGTCACAAAAACAACCAGGTTGTGGAATGGAACTCTCCCTCTGGCATCAGGGTTGGGGCATTGAATCACTTCTCCTGTGGAGGCATTTCAAATGCAGAACAACTGGGGACACGGTTTGCTAATGTTTAGTATGTGCCTCTGAACTCTTCCATGCACATAACATACATATGATATAGTTGGCATCACGCAGACTTGGGGTAAAACGTGTGACTGGAATATTGGTATAGAAGGGTTTGACTCAGGAAGGGGAAAAAAGGAGGAGGTGTGTTACCTTATATACCAAAACTGTAGACACTTTGACTGAGGTTTAGATGAAAATAGGAGACAGATTTATTAAAAGTCTCTGTGTAAGAATAAAAGGGGTAAAAAAACAAGGATTATGTCATGGTAGGGGTCTACTACAGATCACCTAACCAGAAAAGAGGTGGATGAGCCTTTTTTAAAACAACTAACAAAATCACGCAAAGCACAGGACTTGGTGTATTGGAAATGATTTTTTATTTCTGAAGGTAGAGAAAGCTATGTGGAGAGGCTGCTCTAGATTTGATGTAGACAACTAGAGAGGAACTCAATGAGAATTTGAAGGTGGAAGGCATCTTGGGTGGAAATGATAGAGTTCATGATGCTAGGAAATGGTAGGAGGGAAAACAGCACATTAAAGATAATGGATTTTAAGATGGCAGACTTCGCAAACTCAGAAAGTTGGTAGGTAAGATCCCATGGGAAACAAGTCTAAGGGGAGTTAGCAGTTTTTCAGAGACATTATTAAGGGCATAAGAGCAAACTATCCCATTGCATAGGAAAGATAGGGAGTATGGCAAAAGACAGCCCTGGCATAACCAAGCGATCTTCAGTTATCTGAAACTCAAAAGAGTCCTACAAAAGTGGAAACTAGGTCAAGTTACAAAAGATGAATATAAACAAATAACAAAAGTATGTAGGGACAAAGTTAGAAGGGCTAACACACAAAATGAGATGAAATTAGCTAGAGACATAGAGTGACAAGAAAACATTCACAAATATTTTAGAAGGAAGAGGAAGATAGAGGAGAGCAGGGGGGTGACGATAACAGAAAATATGGAAATGGCAAAAGTGTTTAAATGACTTTTTTGTTTGTTTTCACCAAAAGCTTAGCAGCAATTGGACATCTAACTTAATGAGTGTGAGTGAAAATGAGGTAGGATTCGAGGATAAAATAAGGGTTCTGTAGGAGTCTGCTACTCTTTCTCAGAGGGACAGTGGATGCTGTGGCCAGGTGTTCTGTATGCTAGCCTGCTGACTGGTGTGCCTGGCTCTCAGACTAAGTTTAAACAGGGGTGATTCCACTGGGCCCCAGAACTTGGGTCTGGATTTCAAACTCCGGAGCTGGGGTGGGGATAGCCTTCAGGGCCTGCTGCTAAGGGTCATTTCTCTCCTTAGTCTTGGAAGGGTGTGAGCACCGGGAAGGGAGGAAACCCTGAGCCCTCTGCAGAGCTCATTAGCATTGTACACTCTGGGCTCAGTGAGATGCATATTGCAGCAAACCAATGCACAGGGAACTGCCCCTGTAATCAGGCTCACATCTGAAATACTTTCTGGGTGGTTAATTACTTCCAGTGTGAAGGGCTCATTTCTAATCTCCCATTAGCAATCGAGGGTCTTTCCATTTCAAACCGTCTTGGAAAATGAGTCTTGCTGCCAGAAGGGACAGGGAGGAAGAGCACTAATGACTTTTTTTAATTAAGTCAGCTGGTGGTCGTACTCTGGGATAAAATAAATCTGTTTTTCATAAACGGAGCTGGGTTGTGTGATTGCTCCGTTGACTTCCTCTGAATGCTGCACTCCCAGCTGCCTCAGTCCTTGTTTCCAGTCCTCATTAGGACACTGCTTAGTCCACTTCTTGAATCCTGATCTGCAAAAAGCCCAGACACTGTGCCTTATATCTGCAATGCATCACTCTCAGGATAGCTTGTGAGGTCCAGGCCCACTGACGCTGTCTCAGACTCCATAACACCGGAGTTTGCTGCATTGATAGAGGGTGTTACCCAGCAAAGAAAAGGTCTTTGCACATAATTCTTAGTGCTGGTTGGCACCCAGCACTGCCTCACCCTGTGCTATGAATGGGTGTGTAAGGCAATACTGGAGCAGCTATTCATGGCCCTGTAGTTAAGGGCCATGTAATTAAAGAATAGGATGGTTCTTTCGCTGGCTTTGCTGCTCATTCACAGCGTGATAGGCAAATCACTTCAGCATCACACAGCTCCATCTTCCCCACCTACAACATGCTGCTAATGAATGATACTTGTCTTACAGGGCTGCTGGGATGCTAAATTAAGCAAAGCTGGCAAAATGCTCAGGTAGTAACATGGCAAGTGCCATAGAAAATGCCTCTAAATAAATAAGGAATGAGTGGAGTTTCCTTCTACCTGCTCCTGGAGCTGTGTCTAGTTGAATGTTGGGGACAATTATATATTATTTGGGGTGCAGTAGCACCTAGACACCCTTGCCCTGTTGTGCTAAATGCAATATAAATGTATAACGAAGCTCCTGTTCCAGTTTCAGTGTGGAATACCCCCAGTGTCTTGGCTAGAACTGGTTCAATAATACATTGCAAACAATCATTCTGGTGAATTCAGCCTTAGTTTCTGTTCATGAACCGCCCCCCACCTCTCCAATCATACATTTTACAAATGGTGGCTGTTATTCGCACTACATCACTGGTGGGAATCACATAGTTTGTTCCTAATGGTCTATGCACCCAGTCAGGCACAGAAACAATTTTGTTTTCTATAAATATCCAAACTTAGCCCAGGGGAAAGGAGGCAAAGGCTGGTGAGGAGCAGTGCAGTTCCAAGTTTACCACTGCTTTCTCCCATCTAGTGTTGGCTAATGCCCCCTCTCTCCCGGGCCTGTGTGCCTGCTGAGTATAAGGGCTACTCCATTTGGCGCAGTCACTGACTCCCTGCTGGGAGGGATGATATGAGTGTGCAGAGCCCTACAGAGACCCCAGTTCTATTCTGGGTCGTTGCTGAGTTACACTGGAATCAATCACCAGGTCACAGCCCGCAGGGTGATTGCCCCTGACTCCATTATTCAACTTGAGAACTGCATTGGCTTGTGTCGAGTAGGAGGCATCTGAATGAGGGCAGATTGCATAGCCACAGCCAGGTCCCACGTTCTGCAATGTGGCTGGATTTCATTCCCACTCCGTCTTGGGGATGGTGGGAAAAGTATGTATGGAAATAAGAAAAGAGGCCATGGTAGCTGCAGGTGAGAGGAGCAGGGTGACTTGCTGTGTCCATGAGGAGCCTGCAGGGTTTGCTCCCTACAGAGAGTTAGGGAGAAGATAAAAAACAAATGCTGCTGGTGTGAGTGCCTTCTCCCTCAGGCTGCTGTGGTCTGGAATGGCCTCCCAAGGCCTCTTCAGCTCCCCAGCTTTTTCATACTGAAAACATGTCTTCTCCTCCCCTGTTCTGTTGCAAGGTGGCTGTGGCATTGTTCAGATACTAGCATACAGGTGTTTGGAGGCACAGCTCCTATGAAGGGCCTTGTGCTAAATGACCTTGTGCGTTGTCTGCTATCAGACATGGTCTTGACTGATGAAGAAGTTTACAAATGAATTTTCTAGGCAACGATCATTGGGAAAACCAGGAGGACCTTTTGGCTGTTGTGTAATCTCATCTTTATCTAATGAAGACTCATTACTGCATGCGGTGCCCTGTCTGCAGGGCCTCTGCCATCACTCTGCCTGCTTATTTGGATAATTGTATTCCCCTCTGACAGAGCTAATCAGGTGTGAGGAGCAGGCTGGGCAGGGCTCTGTCCAGCCGCGACCCTCAGCCAAGAGATCAGAAGGAGTTGTCCATCCATTTCCAATCACAGTGATAATGCTGTTTGCAGCTTTAGAGGGATTGACCTGCCACCAAGTTAGGTGGCAACTTCTCAACATACCCAAATGCCACCAGCCACCCTGAAACAAAGAGCTTACATGGTGGGTTATGACCTAGAGAAGAGGAAAAGTGTGTGACTGTCCTTACCAGTGTAACTAACACTTGGTACCAAGGGTGTTCCTTTCTTGTTTGCACACATGACTGTAGGGTCTTTCACCCAGGCAAAGAGCTCAAAGCAATTTGTGAATTGATTGCAAGCACTATGTATACAGGACTCACATCACCGATCGCTGAAGTTCTGCCACCTCTGTTAACCAGTAACACTATGCAACAGCCTAGGATAGAGAGGGAAGAATGCTGTGAGCAGTTAAAACTGCGGAGGAATGTTGGGAGGCACAAAGTAACTGGCCAGTCTATAATTTGGTCAGACAATAGGGCCTGTATTCACTCACTCTGACAAAGAGAGCCACGGCAGCTTTCCTGACCACCAGGGGCTGGCTCGTGGCTTTACGGCTCATCCAAACAATGAATTACTTTCCAAAATGAATAAAAATTTTGGCAGAAATATGAATTCCAGGAGAGAGGTGGTGCCACAGACCTGGCATCATGGACTTTTAAAGTGCAGATTTGTTCTAAATGGACTTGCTGAGAACATTTCCTTTGTAAAAAAAAATCCACCTTCAGAAAAATGGCTATGGGTTCTCCCAGCTAAGTCACAGTTTGCACAGCCCTCCAGTTATTGTCCATGTTTGCAAATGCATTGAAATGAGTGACTGAGGGCTGGCTGTATTACTAGAAAACAAATAGGAGGCCTGCTTGGTAAGAAGGTGTTTTCCCTTTATCTGAGAGGCCTCAGAATTTTCCCAGCCAGAAAGGAGAGAGAGACCTGGAAGCCCTGCCTTGATGTACCTAGAAAAAACACACAGGAACAGCTCCAAATTAACAGGGAGCAGCATGCCCAGACAAGCTGAAAGCAGCTCAAAATTAATGTCTTACATTTGAAATTTAATGATTGAATGGATAAAACACGACTGCAGAAACGTTCCATTTAAGATGCAGATGTTCCATTCCAAAAATAAACTAGGGACCTTAAGGCAAACACACCGATAACTATAATTGGAGGGATGAAGAGAGAGAGCCCATCTCAGTAGGGCTAATGTACTCTATGGTAGCCACTCACTTTGGAGCCTTTGGAAGGTGTTGCTGTGCAAAGAGGTGTCTGAGATCTGAGGCATCATCCTGGGGTCCCTTCCCTGTGCAGGCTCATGAGTCCTGCTGCTTTGTACACGTACGTCAGGAGCTTGGTGTAAAGTTACCCTCTCTGCTGGTATCAGCCATAGGTTGGGAATCCGCACACCAGGCCTTGATGTGAAAGAGAATGTTCTGGTGGGCACCGCCTCTGAGCCCCCGTGGGAGGGTTAGAGTAGGAACGTGCCCCCCATGGCTGCCTGTCCTGCTGTTCCAGGGGTGCCTGGCAAACCACATTCTGCTGTGCTTCTTGGATCAGCTACCTGCACAGACGCAGGTCCTGAGGTGTTGGCCATGGACCTGCCTGCTTAGTTTGTGACTAAACTACTCCTCACGGTAGCACTCTCATGCGAGGATTGCTCTTGTGCCACTGGCCTCCATGCCTTTTGCACCAGACCCAGATAACGCAAAGAAGTTGAATCACAAACATGCTCTGCACATCTACGTCTGCCAAGACGCCACTCCAGTGATGCTCACGAAGTCATGGTCAGAACGCAGCTGGGGGGAGCAGCCCTGAGAGCCCTGGATCTGCCTCCACTTTGTAGCAACTACCTTCAGCTAGAGCTCTGGGTCACTGCAGCACGCTGACATTGGCAAGGCTATGAGATGGATTGGGGGCTAACTCTGTTCTCATCTACCCATGTAAATCAGGAGGAACTCCATTAAAGCCAATGGGGTTACACTGGCGTAAGTGAGCTTGGAAGCCACCCTGCAATGTGCTGTGCTAAAAGTTAGAGGAGTTGGGGCATGACGCTTTTCTTCCCCCTCCACATGTGTTTGCATAGCTCCCCAGCCGTGAACCAGAGCAGGGGAGAGAC
>ML676977.1:558095-626987 GCA_007922155.1 Mesoclemmys tuberculata
GGTCAGGAAAACAACATTTATCAAGACAAAGCTTCCTGGAGGGCAGAGATATGATTTCCATTGCAAATTAACTCATGTATTAACATTTCTCTTTCTGGGTTCTCATTTTCCTTGCCGTTTTTCTAAACTTCAGTTTAATATTTGAATTCTTGTGATTTCCGACGTGGAGATCTCACGTCTCCCACATACCATTAAGTCATTTGTGGCAAGTAGGCAGTTTGGTATTGGCGTTCCCGTGTCCCTGCTGGAACAACACACCCCGCTCTGCCACGTCACTCTAAGATACTTCATGGCACAACGGTGATGGAGCAGCCTTTTGCTTATAGATTGGCTGCTGATGTATCGTCCCCAGCAACTCCTCTGGCTGGCCCCTCCACAAGGGGTCAGATGGCTTTCGGCTACTCAGATCCCTTCTTCTCCTGGGCAAAGAGCTGCTGTGCTCGCACATGCCCTCGGTCTCCTCTTATCCTACCAATCTGTGTCGGTATCTCCTGACCTGGCTGAGCCCCTCCAGGAGACAGAGTTCTGGGGAGCCTACATAGTAGCAGGAATCTCCCTCGCGTCTGTTGAGGTGATGTTAGCCAGGTGCCTCTTCTCCTAAGTACATAGAATGTCCTGCCGCGGCCCCCGATGCACTGAGGCAGCACCACCGAGTGATTCAAAGGACCCCTCCTATTTTCCCAGCATGCCAGCAAGGGCTGGCTGAGCTCAGCAGTGCCTAATCATGGCTCAGCAGAGGGGTTGGCTTCAGATTGCTCCACCTCCAGAGCATCCTTTTGCAAGAGCCCACCTCTGAACCTCAGAGAGCTGTACTGCTCATGGCATTGCTGCATGGTCCCAAAACCTACATGAACAACAGAGTGGGGGCAGATACAGGGTTTTCCTCCATGGACCGTGCTAGGGAGAGACATGTGGCTTCACCCAGAGCATGACTGGGCCAGAAACAGAGCCTTCTTGAACACAGGCAGAGAAGACGGCTGGGTTTTCCAAAGACTTTGGGGCACAGCTCTTGCTGGGTTGGTTGTTTTAGTTTTTTGTTTGTTTTTAAAGTTCTTGCTTCATTGTGAGTTAAATGAGAATCCAGTCAGGATAAAGTTCATCTTGTTGAGCAATGTCGCTGTCTCTGGTGAGCAGACAACATCTAGTGAAAGAGAACATGAAGATTTATAGATAAGAACGACATGAGCATGATATGAACAAGACAGAGACTTCCACTTTAGCTGCTTTGACACCTAAATGCAGCAGAGATCTCCTAAATGCATCCTGGTGCTCTAGATCTTCCCAGCAGCTAGCCAGCAGAATTCCCAGATTGCCAAGTGGCATCCCCTGCCACATGTGGGTTGTGACACGCTGCTCCTTTCTCGCGAGATATCCTGGAAATTTTTTAGGGCAGTTGTTCCATCTGGCTGGAAGGGTTCCTCATCTGGGGTATGACGGGTTCTGAACAGGCTCCCTAGAAGGAAGAATGAGGAAACCTGGGCTGAAGTGTCCAGAAGCTAAGAGACGCAGAAGCACAGCTGCAGTTACTGTTCTCCTGCTGACTCCGCAGGGGACACAGAAGAATGAGGCAATAAATCTGTCTCCGCCAGCAAACCGCAGCAGGACAGTGGCAGGCCCCAGGGCATTTTCCTGAAGAATTTAAAAAAAATGTATTTTGGTCTGATGGTGGCAGTGCAAGAGGTCATAAGGAAATCCACAGTCACGTTCCAGTGCCTCTGCAGCCTTCACAGGGTGTAGTGATTAACCTCCCCTCTCCCGGTACAGCCCAGACCCCTTCACTTGGGCCAGGCTCTCTGAGGCTGCAGAAAGTATTGTGCTATTACATGGCATTATTTGAGAAATTCTCTGTGATCTCGTAATTAACAGTGTCTCATCATGGTGCTGCCTACACACCAGAGGGCAGAGTTCACGCCGTGTGGGCAGCCTTGTCTTGGACATTCTCTGCCTCTAAGTGCCTGACTGTCTCTCTTAGAGGTGCGTGATGGAGTGAAGTAATAAGGTACGGCTCGCAAACACAGCAGTGTGGCAGGAACCCAGCAGCGCTCTGCCTTTGGCAATAACCCAGCCTGGGGCCTCTGAGCCTGTGACCGTGAGAGGAGGAACGGTGTCCAAAGTAGCAGCCTGATTCTCTGCTGGGCATTGCCAGTGAGGGCCAAAGGGAATCTCCACCGAACATCTCACACGAGGGACACCATGACCGAGAGCAGCCCCTTCTCTCCTGGGCCTGCAGACAATAGTCTGTGTAGAGCACCCCGAAGAGGGGGGCCTGGCTGGCTGGCTGGCTGGCGTACCTATCCAGTCACTCCTGCACTAGGCACCTGCAAGCCTTCTAGCATGGATCAGAGCTGCTCTCTGTCCTGCAGATGAGACACCCGGGACCTGATTCTCAGCTGCACAATAGCCCTGTGACACCGCCCTGACAGCGGGTGTAAATATCATTGGTGCCAGGGTGGTGTACAGGAGCCATGGTCTAGCCCTGTGGTGACACCACAGTACCAGGGCTAAAGAATACGGACGGCTCTTGCTGGCCTGGCTCCCTGTAGCTTGCAGGACTCTCTAGATTAGAGGTCCCCAAACCTTGGGGCTTGGAGGAACCTTTGGCAGGGCCAGTCAGGGCCTGGGCCAGCCCTTATGGGCCCAGAGTGGAAGCACCACCCAGCCCTGCTCTGCCCCCATCTCCACTCCAGCCCCACCACATCCAGCTGCAGTCCCAGCCTTGGCTCCTGGCTGTGGCCCTGCACCCCACTCCTGGCTGGCCCAGGCTTCCAGCCCTGTTCACAGCCCTAGCCCCAGGCCCGCAGCTGTAGCTCCGGCCCCCACCCTGGCCCCAGCCACAGCTTGGGCCCTGCTCATAACCCCTGACCGTGGCTTTGGCCCCACTCCCAGCCCTGGCTCCCGATTGCGGCTCCTGGGGGGGCATGAACCAGGTGGGGGGGTGCAACCCAAAAGGTTTGGAGACCATGGCTCTAGATAGCTGGAGCAGCAAAGCACCTGCATTATTGCTTCCCTCATTGCTCCCCCCCAAGAGGATTCCTGTGGGGGAACAGGCTCTCTGGTGTCCAGCTGATCCAGTGTGACAGAGGCATTTCAGCAATGGGCTTAATGACCATGCTGGCTTCTGTTTCTAATGTCCATGTAACTTTGGTGCAAAAAGAACAAGTGTTGTATAGTTCAATCCATTTTCCACCTTCCAGGCAGCACTTACCTCTCTGCATATTCACACCTCTAATTCTTCAAACATGACTTTGGAGCTGCCTAATTGAAAAGTCTTGTTAGTCTAAATTAACCTAAAACAACTTCTCATCCACTGAAAGTTAGAGTTCAGATTACAAACTACATTGGTTTGAGCATTTGATAGCAGGTTCTTCGCAGGGTATTAGGGAGGACTCTCCGTTTAAGAAAAGATAAGAGACTAGAAAGAACAAAGTCCCTGTGCAGCTCCTCGCTCACATGGCCTAGTGGCCTTCTAAAGGAGGACTCTCCAAGCAGAGGGCAGAGGAGAAGGGGCTGTATGTAGGACACAAATATACATCCTGGAATAGGCCAGGCTGCACTCTACAAATGAACCAGTGCCTGTAGCTGAAGGTTTAGCCAGGGGCACTAGGGCAAGGCAAGCCTTGCTGCATGAGGGGCAAGCTCCAGCTCTCAGGTGCGCCACCACCTTCCCCATGTGGGGCGATGGGCTAAACCCACTCTCCTGGCTTCCAGCCTGGATGTCAGTCATTTGGGGCCCGATTTCCAAAGGTGCTGAGCGTGCTGTGACCAGCTAAAGGTGATCCACAAGCCACAATGAACATGGGATTAACCAGACGCCTGTCCACCACCTGTCAGGGAGATAGAGGGGACGTGTGGGTTCGCAGCAAACCACACCTTGGGAGAAGACTTTTCATGGGCAGCAAAAGCACAGGGAACTTGTAGAGCATGTAAAGTCACTGTGGCGTAGCCCCTAGGGCATGTAATGGTCTTCTCTGGAAAGTATCTTGTTCCACTGTAGGAAATGCCAAGTTCCTATATAGTGCAGACTCAGCCCTTATAAGAGTCCACCACTCGTCTGTTATCCAGCCACAGAAGGGTTCGTATGCATTACTGACAGCCTGATAGGTGCTGGACAGATGCATGTTCCCTGCCCAAAGGTCTGACGCGCTCATTCAGACACAGTTTTGAAGACAGAACACTGCATGGTCATTACCATGGGAGGAAATTATCTCCAGAGGCCATGTTAATATGGTGAATGCAGAAAGACCCATTGCTGGGGCAGTGAACTTGTACTAGGAATTGGTTTTATAAAAAAACACCGCCACCAGAAAAAGGCTGGCTGGGGAAGGGTTACACTTTGCCGGCAAAGAGACAGGGAGCCTCAGTGTCAGGCGCACTGTGGTGGTCTCCAGTCTGTAGGGTAGAGCAAGGAAGCCAAGCATGGGCGCAGGGGAGAGCCCTCCCAATTTCACATCTCGGGGGCTGCAGCATGAGTAAAGGGCTTCTCGCTGTTGGAGTCACCTCTCATCCAGGGGAGTGCAATTACCAGATCTGCCTAACCCCAGAGAGAAAACAATTATTGATGGAACATTTCTCCCCCTCTGCCCTGATACAGGGCCTACTATAGGGCACTCGGGGTGTCTGTACATTGCAGTTACACAGCTGCAGCTGGCCTGTGCCAGCCAGCTCGGGCTTGTGGGGCTTGGACTGCAGGGCTGTTTCACTGAGCCTGAGCTAGGACATTTACATAGCAATGAAGCAGCCCCACAACAGCAGTCCAGAGTCAGCTGGCGTGGGCCACCACGGGTGTGTAATTGCAGTGTAGATGCACCCTTACCGTCTTCTGTAACCAGGGGTGTTTTCTTTAATGCCCTTTGTGGGTTTGCTCCTAGATGTAGCCCATAGAAACTTCTAAAATGCTATCGATCACCCTAGCAAACCGGACTAACAACAAAGGAACATATGTCTGTAATTACACAGGATGGAGTTACTGTATAGAGACACAGAACCAGATACGTTTTCCCATGTGGGCCATACCATATATTACTGAAAACATTTCCACTAAGTACATTGAGTGCCTCCATTAGATGGACTTGCTGTATTTAGTACATGTTTCTTCCCACAATACACAGGAGAGTCTCTGCTATAACATACTCCAAGACGTATCTTGAATTAAAATTAGCCCCTGTAGTATTACACACTGCATCATGCTTGTGTGCAGTTTCCCACTCGCTCTCCTCAACAAATTTCAGAGGGTTTTGCAATCCACTCATTTTTACTTAACAATAAGTCTACATTTGCACTTCTTCGCTTCCTGGCTGAATAATAGGAATCAAACCTGCACCGTTATGCTAAGCACCACTGACTTCCATGTCACTGAGAGAGACTTGCACACTTAGAGAATTGCAAAATTACCCAATACAAGCAAGAAGATAATACAGTGTTCCAGGCTGCAAAGTAGCTCCTTGAGCAACGAGAGATGATGTTGTCTCTGTTGTGTTAAAGAAGAACCCTGATGAAATTAGTGGCCATGCCCTTGCTCCCTAGAGAGATAGCAGTTGGTGTGTGAGAGAGAATTATTCGAGTGCCATGTTAGCACTCAGCTGACTGGCCTGATGCTTTCATGTAAAGCTAGACTCAGGAGCTGTGCGTTCAGTTCCCAGCTCTGCTGTAGACACCGTGTGAGTCCTGAGGCAAATCCCTTAATCATCTTGGGGCCACAGTTCCCTTTTGTGCAATGGGGATGATGCTTCACAACCTCCCAGTGCGTTGTGTACACACATTTTTCATTCATTAATGTTTGGAAGTGCTCTGAGGCTGATGACTAGCCCCCTGGAAGCACCTAGATAGGATAAAGTAATTGACCCTGGAATTCTCTTGGAGGGTAATATTAAAACAACAAGACCTGACAGGAGGGACAGATTATCACCCTGAGCTGACCCAGCTTCAGACCCTGTCTGCCCTACACTTGTACACTGAGAGGGTTCCTAATGTCTGTTCCACATATGTCTGGGGTCTTTAACTGAGCGACCCATGTGTGAGCTCCCAACCTCCCAGCCCCTCTTTTCTAAAGTAGGAGGGAGCTGCTTCTCCCGCTCCCAAATGGAGCAACAT
Source organism: Mesoclemmys tuberculata (assembly GCA_007922155.1). NCBI lineage: Eukaryota > Metazoa > Chordata > Testudines > Chelidae > Mesoclemmys > Mesoclemmys tuberculata. The sequence goes on from ML676977.1 coordinate 564,186, forward strand.
GGAGCTCTGAACTCTCAGGGCAGATAGCAGAAGCCCCTGGATTTGAGCAGTCGTTGAGCTGCATTTGTGTCAGAATGCCATACACTGGAACCGAGCAGGCCGAGGCAGGGGAAGAGTTTGCACATTAAGATGCTCCAGTAGAAGGAGAAGTTGAGCACCTGACACTGTTTATCCTCCTGCCCCTCTGGACTGCTGGGTGACTGCTCTCTGCCAGACTAATGCAGTAAAGCAAGAGCCCTGGCTGCTGTGGATTGGAGCGATGCACAGCTCAGCCTCGCACAGCTGGCAGACAGCATGCTCAGCCTCTGCTTCACGGAGCTCCAGGCAGATGCAGATAATCCCTTCCTGTGCAGCCATCATTAGGCCTGCAAAAAGGGAGGCAGGATGGCTTGCTTGAGGTGCAAGGGTCTGGCCTCAGTCACTAGCCTGTACCTGAGTGCCGCAGCCAGCTGCATTGTGAGAGGGGCTGCCCGGAAAGCACAATGTGAAAGGCGGTGGGGAAGCAGGGCTCAAGGAGCCCTCACCTCAGTCCTCCTACCCCCACATCTAGACTGTTCTGACTGCCTGTCAAAGATGCAGCCGTCTGTCAGCCGTGCTTGACCAAGACCTGCTCTGTGGATTCGATCTTTCTTAGCTGAGAACTCAGTGCAAGTGTTAATTCCAGCACCATGTGCATTTTCAAGAGCTGGGAATTTGTGGAGTAATCCATTTAATTGTGCAGTTAGTAAGTCAATAATGTGCTTCTATGTTTCCTCAGAAACACAATAATTGGTAATTTCTATTCATTTTGATCCTAACTCTATGGCAATAGCAGTAATTTTCCATAATCACCAGTTTGTGATATGGTTATAGTATCTAATTCTAGGTCAGTAGGCACCGGTCTGCTTCCTGCTCGGGACACCTAGCAACACCACAGAGGTCATGCCATCGAGATGAAGCTCTGCTAGCTGGTGTCTGGCCTCTTCTCTCCCCCTCGCCCGCCAGCTGCTTCAAAGCACGATAATTTGTGTGTTTGACTTCTTCGTCTGTGATCTCTCCAGCCCCCGGGAGGCAGGCCTGGCATCTCTCTTGCTGCCTTCCCACCAACTGGTCTCCTCTTAGCCAGGACCTGGGAAGGGAGCTCAATGCAAACTGCCTGTTGCCAACTGCAAAGCAAAGCACATGTCTTTCACAGTGTGGCCCAGCCTATGGGCTGCTGCACTCAGTGATTTCTGATCATTCTGCTGTCTTATTTACTGATTAGCAAAGGGTGCTGGGCGTGTTGATCTTCCCCTTCAATGGAAGCTGGAATAGCTGCTCCCTTGTAAGAAACCTCTGGCTTCACTATGTTTCTGTGAGGAGAGGCAACCTGTGTTTACTGGCTTGGTGTCAGAGTCCTGAACCATCCATTCTGGCTGGGTTCGAGCTCTCACTGGCAGTTTTTAGTACTGTTTAACATTTCTGTATAGCACTGTAAGGTGAGCATGGTCCTTCAAAGAGAACAGTCACATCCAAAGAACGTCTGTATCTTAGAACTGCAACAGGCTTGAAAAGGTAGGTTGTGAATCCTGTGTGGTATTATTTATTATCCATGTTTTACAGACAGAGACACTTAGACACAGTGAAGTGACTTACCTAGGGTAGCTAGCTCAGTGTGTCTGAGACAGGCACAAAGCCTTCCTTCCCTCCCTCTCTCCCTGGGAATGTCAGCATTTGGTTTGGTTTTTTTATTGACACTCATGGAAGAAACACTTTGTGCTAGAAAGGATGGACTGAAAGGAGGCTAGGAGCTGACAAGGGGGACAGAAAGCCCAGGATTTACTCTCGACTGTCCCCACAGCAGGGAGAATTGGGATTCCTCTGGAACTTTTAGCTCATGAGAACATGAGAAGTAGAAAGTTTGTGTACCAATAAATTCCAAATTAACTCTGGGCTAGAAGCACCTGTAACAATAATGAAGAACTGGGCTATTTAGAGGGGAGGCACATTTTAAACAATTTGCTCAGCATGAACTGCTGAACTTTATACTTACTTATTTTTAATAAAGCCTTTGTTTTAAAAAATTGCACTACAAAAACCAGTAAAATTCTGCAGATTGCAACCTTGCTCCAGGATGAAGTGCATGATAAGGGTTTTCTCACTATTGATGATAAATAACCTTGCTGACCTGAGATGCAATTTGTTATTGCAAATTGGAAACAGTTTATGCAACATAATCCTTTGTGACCAAAGCATGGAAATAATTACAAATTCTCAGTCAAGTAACTTGAAACTGTTCAAAAAAATAATGAAACATTTGTTTCCTTCTGCACGCTACAAAGGTTCTTCGACAGCGTACAAGCTCAGGCTGTGAAAATTTTAATTTTAAAACTTTCTTTCAAAAGTGAGATGACAAGGAGAATTCTGAAGAGTGGAATGGTCCCAGAAGGCAGGTCAAGGCCCTGCTACTTGCAGCCTTAGGATGGAGCTGGACTGTGCTGGTACTGGCCCTGCCGCTCTCCAGAGACCCCATTCATTTTTGCAGCATCTAATCTTCCATTTCTCTAGTGAGGATGAGCCCCGGGCAGAGAGGCCCTCAGCTTTCCCTTAGCTTATTTCCTGCAGGAGTTGAGAAGGAAGACCTGAGCAACAGGGAATGTCACTTGGGCTGGTGCCAGAGGAAACATGATGTGCTCCTAGAAGGATTTATATCCAAATTTCCCTCTTCGCCTTTGATCAGTGCTCATCTTGCTGCCTTTCTCTCACCACTTGCTATCAAATCTGTGACATGGGTCTCACCTGTGGTAGGTATAATATGAAGAGCAGCATTACTATATAGTTTAGTTGTGGTTTCTAAACCCTGGCATTAATTAAAAGATCTGACTTCCACAAGAGGAAGGCAACCAAATCCACTAAAGTGGGGCTGTAGCTATCTGCCTGTATTTCTGGTATGCCCATCACTGTGACACCTCTGCAAAGTGGACAACTTTAACTAAAGTCACTGAGTAGACAGTAAAGAGAACCTAAAACTCCACCAGCTGTTGGGAGATGGGAGAGGAAGCTTTCAACTCAGTTCATCCTTTTGTGAAAAAGTTGTGGCGGGGAATCCCAGATCCCTAAAGTTCTGCCTTTCTGAAGCATATGAACAAACTGAAGAATTTAGGTTTTTGTGATTTATTCTTCATTTTCATTACAAAAAGGGCAAAGGTACCGCGCCCAAGCTGCTGCCAAGCGAGTGTCTTCTGACACCTACAAGATCATCTTGTGCAGAGTATCCTCCTACTTGTGCTGTATAAAGCCCTTGATAGACTGCATTGTTGCTGTGCAATTCATGTGTGATGAGTTAGGACTCAACCAGATGTTACGTGGGCAGAAATACCTATTTGAAGCTAAAAGCCTATGATTATACTTGCCAACCAGCCATTAAGAAAGAATTAAATGGAGAAATTATCCTCCATTCTCGTTTCACTACAATAGCATCTTTGTAATACACTTGTTTAAATTGCCTACTTTTAATTTTGATTCCCTTCTTTCTAATGCAGCGTGCAAGGCCATTCCACTTCATCAATAAGTCCTTGTGAGCTGTAAAAAGAAATAGGGAAAGAAAAGCCAAACTTGAAAATTAGACAAAGATGAGAAAAAAATAGAACTGGAAGAACTTGCCCTCACTTCCCCTACTGTTAAAATAAATAATTCCTCAATGTACTTTGTCAGAGAGCCTTCCAGAGGAAAGTATTTGCAGAGAAGCAGAGATAAAAAGGATTATTATTTACAAAGGCTTTTATTAAAGACATAAAATATTTGACAATTAAACCAACAGGATCTACAGCACCATTAGGAAAATAAAGACTCAACTGGGGTAGCCACATAACATATTTGAACTAACCTTTCATTATTGAAAGTGATAATATTACAATAAAGTGCAGTGCTTTGCAAAGCGTTTCTTTCCCCATGTCCAGAGAGATGTAATGACTTCATGCACCAATGAACTGCATTCAAGGCACTGACTGAGCAATCCGGTCCTAGGGCGATGGCTCAGTGCTGCTGTGTGCAATCAGACTGAGTTTGTATCGACAGACACTTTCCTTGCAATGAGGGGACCTGCTTTTCAGTGACATGTATGTGGGGACTGGGGAGCACACGAATGAGATCTGAAGTTCTTTGTTGTCCTGTGAACCCAGCTCATTTTCTAGTCCCTCACTTGCAGTGCTGGAAGCCATAGTCCTTCCTCTACCCCCAGCCACCTTGGGCATGTTGCGGTGCTGAGCAATTTGGTTCAGGACAGATGAATGATTCAGAAGCTTGTTTGCTTCTGAGACTTCAGATTTGGAAGCTGAAGCTAGACAAATTCAGAAGAGAAGCAGCATGCTAATTGTTAGCAGTAAGGGCAATTACCCACTGGAAACCTATCTCTAGGCCTTTGGTGTGCTGTGTCTCGCTCACAGTCCTTAAGTCAAAGCTGGCTGTCTTGCTAGAAGGTGTGCTGCAGCTCAGACAGGAGTAATGGGCTGGGTGCAGGAGCCACTGGGGGAGCGTCTCTGGCCTGTGTTACCCAGGAGGTCAAAGCAGATGAACATCATGGTCCCTTCTGGCTTTAAAAGCTAAGAAAATGCTCAGGCCCGGTCTACACTTACCTTTGCGATTCGGCATGGTTCTCTTGCTTACTGATCTTTGGCCTGCATCGTTATGCTTGGGTTGTCCCTCTTTATGCCAGCCCCCAGCCAGTGGCTAGACGGTGACGTCCTGCAATGCTGGTGAAGGATGCAGTACACACCTGTGCAGAAGGGCAGCCCAAGACCTATGCACCCAGGGGCAGAAGCGGGGTGTGTACGCAGCGCACTGACTCTGCCCCGAGAGGGATTGCACCCTCGCACTGAGAAGCTGCGCTGTAACAGTTGATGGGGATCAGGGGTGCTTCCATTACCTAGCTGGTAAAGTCTGTGTGTGTCGGACAGAAACTTGGGTACGTGAGTTTGGGAGGTTTGTGTTTTACTGAGCAAACATCCCTGCTTGGTCTTACCTGCCCCAGAGCAAGATGTCATCGAAGATCTGATGCTCCCCCTGCTGGGGACTCACAAGACTGCAGTGAGGGGATCCAAATGCTGAATCCCACATGCCGTTAGCTTGCTGGGGCTGGGTGATGTTAGCATTGTCCCTGGCTTTGGGCCCCTAGGCAGTGCAGACCTTGTGTTTGACAACTCCTGGCAATGGGGATGCCCTGGTTCAAATGCCTAGCTCCTGAAACTAGTTCCAGCTCCTGCAAGCCTCAGCAGCAGGTGTTGCTTGTTCCCTGGAATCCTTCTAAACATGTTAGCCTTCTGGTTTACAGTTTATCCCTTCAGGGGCCTGTGGTAGTGAAAGTCATCAGACAGACTCCGCACAGGATTCCTAAACACTATATTACTCTTTACTTAACAGCAGGAGAGACAGACCGATCTAGATGAACTCATAAGCACATTGATCTGAGTTTTCCCTGCCTCATTTTCCTTACCACTCGGGAGAGTTTTTAGGGTTTGGCAGAGTCTTCTGGGGCTCTGGGTTCCAACCCCTGCAGCTCATGACTTACCTCCAAAACATGAAGCTTTCTCTGACTTTGTCTGGTCTGCAGTTAAACAGGATCCCCCTGCTTCAAAAATATGTGTGTTTCTTTCCCCTCCTGCCTACTGCATCCTGTGTGGCTCTGTGGATCTTTTCCTGTTGTACCCATCTGGTGTGTTTTTTTTTAAAGGCATCAACATTTTGAGGTCTTTGTTCTGCATCTGGGGATTTTCCTCTCTCCAAATGCCAGCTCCTTTGCAGAAAGGTGTAGGAGTCATTTTCACAAGATTGCCTGAATAGATGACCACTAAATTATAACGACCCACCATCGTGTCTGCTCTGGGATGGACGTGACGCAGCTCTTGTATCACAGACTGCCTGACTGTATATGGAATCCACCATTTGCTGACAACAGTTTCATAATAACTTCATAGTATCAACCAGAATTCCTAAGTTGTACAGACAGATTTCCCAGACCATCACAGATGTGTTACCAGATCTGGTGTTTGCAGAACTTATCACAAGAAACACCGTTGTTTACAATGAGAATCAAGTGGACTGAGCATAAATCAAATCAGAAACCCAGTGAGCGAATGTTGATATTTGAAACAGGCCGTGCCTTTATCCTGAGTTAAATAAGAACATATTCTTTCTGAATCACCATCCAGGTACTTTGAACTTTGTTGGTTTCATGTTTCGTGAACAATTCTGCTCTTGTGTTGAGTATTCTGCAGAAGGCAATTCAAATGCATTTTTCCCCAAGGTTTCCTGTCCTTTATAGTTTTCTGTCAAATTGAATTATAGTAGAAACTCTTTATTGTAGGATAAAGAAATTACTGCAGCCAAGTGTGTGACCAAATACACAAAGGCGCTCACAGCTCTGCCTAGCTGCATGGAAACAACAAAGAGAGAATTGCACAAGCTGAGAGAATCTCCACATTTTAATATTCACATTTTTATCCTTTTTTATATTTTATTTTCCCAAAAATTAAGGCAGTTGATGTCTTGTTGTTCCCAGGAACCATGGAACAAATGCTTTGTTACTCAGTCCCTGCTGGCTCGTAGGACTGATTTACTGATGTTGTAACTACACCTGTGAATGGCCGCATCCAGCACTAACTCCAAGGGAAAAGGAGTTGGCCAACTGAGAGGAAGTCTTCTTCAGAGAGGGATGATGAGCTAGAGCTCTCTAGTCACGAACAAGGAGATAAATGTCACCTAATAGAAGGAGCTCCAGTCCAAGCATCACAGGTGAGATGGCTTTGAAGGCCAGGTGTGTATGAGCTGACCAGTCTGCCACTCCAGCCCTTAGATCCCTCTTAAATTGGTAGGACTTTTAGCTGCCCCGGGGAAATATCTGAAGAGGCACAAATCACCAGAAATGGGTTGGTGTGTTACTACCTGCTTCAGTCTGAGCCTGGAATTTCCTGCTTGCAGAATGCAGAGTAGCTTTCAGCTTCTCTGTTTGGGCCATTCGCTTCTTGTAACTGTTGAGTCCACAGCACAATCAAGGTTATTAGTACTAACAGTGTGCAGCGCACAGCATCCTGAATATCCATGCACCTCTGTGTCCTGGTCAGGTCTAAGCCATCTGAGGAGTCCGGGGCTTTATGAACCTGGACAGCCACAGACTCACATCACCACATCTCAGCTGGGGAAACTGAGGCACAGAGAGGATGTGACATGCCCAAGGCTGCTTTGGAAGGCAGTCAGAGAGCCAGGAACAGAACCCAGAAGCCCTAAGTCCTGGTTCCTTGCTCTGAACATGAGACAACTTGTAACTCTGCTGCTCAGGTCTCAAGGCCATTAACAGATGCTTCTAGGAGCTGTGAGATCTGCACTCAAATGTCCAGAGCGCGGCAAAGAACCTACAAGCCCTGCTAAGCCCACCATCCCCATTGTTAGCCATGTGGGTTCTGCATGAGGACTGCTCCTCTGCACTCTGCCCTTGTCCTGCCGCTGGGCTAGAACAAACAGACATTTCCAATGTGGTCTTACAGCCGCCTGTAAGGGTCTCTCCCTGCCTGGCTGTGCACTGGGCTCTGTCCTGAGGAATACCAACAGCAAGCCATGCAGTTCTGGGCAGGAATGAGCCCATGGAGCTGTGACTCTGAATGTGCCAGGGGGCTCATTGTTAGTGCAAACAGGAATACCAGCTTGAGGCTTGCAGTGGCAGTGGTTTTTCTCTGGCCAGCTGTCCGCACAGGTGGCCTCATTGGAGCACTCATCACAGACGAAGGGACCAGCACAGGGGCTGTGTGACGTGGCCTCTGCTCTCTGGGGGAGGGTTTGCGCTGACCACCTCTGAGTCTAGATTGTTTGCCCCATTATTTAAGCCTTCCTGGGCCCCTGCAGAGGATGGAAATTCAAGGGCAGGGTGCGCTCTCGCTGCAGCGTGTACACTGTCCCTAGGCAGGGGAGCGAGGGGAACTCTGGGATGGACTTCCTCGTGCCAGCCCCAGCAAATGAGAGACTCTAACCATGTACCATGGGGCACCATCACGCAGTGGCTCACTGGTCTTAGCATCCCTTGGCAGGCCTGGCGCAATGCACACAGCCAGGCTGCACGGCGGCAGCCATCGCACAGGGGAAATCAGTGAAGCTGAATCCAGCAGACGCCCCTGATGGAGGGAGAGAGAGAAACTCTTCCGCACTGCTTTGCTCCCTGTCCGCCTGGCGTGTCGTGTCTGCTCCCCTTCCCCAGGACGATGCATGTCTGTTGAGTCTCCCTGCAGACCCCCCAGCGAATACTGAGGGTGGCTCTACAGTACAGGCTGCCTCCCCAGGAGTTCAGAAAGAGACATTATCAAATCGACCTGACACCAGCACGTTCTGCTCCTGCATGTTCCCCGAGCCAAGGCAGTCGGCTTCACTTTCATCTGACATGCCAGGGCAACAGCCAGACCTGGCAACGTCTCTGTCTGCCCAAAAGTGTTGTCACGCCCCTTGTGCAACTCCTCAGCCTAAGTCTCAGCAACAGCAACTGGGAAATGTTAACCTTAAAGGATCGAGATGTTTCTGTCGCCTCCAGTGGGACTCAGTCATGGCCCATGCCCTTCTCTCTCATACCCATCTGGGGAGACACATCTTTGTATTGCGTCCACAGCTACAAACCCCAGTCAAATGATGGAAGGTCGATGGTGCCCATCCAGCACCTGGTTAAACCACTGCCCTATTTCCCCAGGGCAGCATAGAGGGGGCATTCAAACTGCTAAGGAGAATGTGGCTTCCTTTGCCTTTTTAAAGGTTAGGGCATCCTAACTTTACACCCCTTCCTCTGAAGATAACCCGAGGAGTTCCCCAGCAGGACACCCCCCTCTCAACCCTGTGGGGCTCAGAAATTCAGCCCCAGGCAACTTGAGCAGTGAGACCTGACATTATGTATCCAGGTTAGTTAGCCCCTGAATGGTGGCTCTTTACACTCTACGAGGATAATGAATTTTTCCAAAGCTAAATTATTGAAGGCTGGTTTGTTCCTTGTAGCACCAAAGCCAGTCTTACTTGTTGGAATGAAAATGCTGTCACAGATCAAACGTGACTTTTGTAGAAGTGCTTTTCAGCAGAGGAGGCTGATGCTTAGAGGGTTATTGTGAGGCTTAATTAGTTGATGTTTGTAAAGAACTTTGAAGATGTGAAGTGCTACTTTTCATAAACTGATCAGGAATTGAAGCTGATTTTCCACTTCACTTCTGCTGCCCCAAAGCATTTGTACAAAATAAATTCTTTAAGTGTTTGAGAGCAATGAAGGCTGCTCTAATAGCGGATGGTGCTGGATGAGGGACTCCTTTACTCAGTAACGCTACATATTTCCTCAGTGTTCGCTTCCACAAATTCCCTGGAAACAGACACTTCTAAATTATCATTTAAAGAAGATACTCAGACTTGGGGGTGAAATGCAGTGAGGGTCTTGGTACTTCATGCTAAGCCGTCTTATGCAGCTTTATGGCTAGCCTTGTAATTGTTGTGACATACTTTATTTCCTTTTGCTCTTCTAGACCATGTACAAAAAAGATTTTCTACATAATGGTTAACTTTTTTACATAGGGTCCTATTTTTAGGATTAGTTTGTGCAATAACAACTTTTTTCTGCATTTTTTATCCAGCACTATTTGTTAGAGGTTTTTTTCCATGCTGTTACCAGATTTGCCATCACCTTGAGGTATGTTCATTTATTAGGGTTCCCTTCCTGGAAGAGGGGGTGTGATTCTGTTAATGTGCTGCTTGTGTTACTTGTGTGTTCATGTGGCTACAAGTCCCCTCCCAATGGAGCTATCCTGCAGGACCTAAGGTTTTCAGGGCTGGGTTCCTCCAGCCCCAGATTCAAATAACGCCCCCCCCAGATACACACACACATTCCAGATTAACTGAGTGTGTCTGAGCAGGCCGGGCTATCAGCACTCTCAGCTGACTCCTTATACGTCCCTGAACTCAGCAGGCTGGGTGACACAGCGCTGTCAGCTGTCACCCTCGTGTGCCCGTTGCACCGCACCAGAATGGAGCACACTTCTGAGCAGGCCGGGTCCAAACAGCACTTTTCAACTGTTCCCTTATATGTCCCCTGGACTCCATAGGCTAGGCAGAGCAGCACTTCTCAGCTGCCTCCCCCCTCACTCTGCAATTGTTCTAGCAGTAACCCCCTTGATGAGCAAACCCCATAGGATTTTTGGGCACTCCAGGGATCTTTGGCTTAGGTAAAAGAAGCATTGCTGCAGAGCAAGCTAGGGAAGCCAAGAACACAAAGGAGTAAATTAAGTTTGGAAAGAGAGAGACTGGCCACCAGCTTGATTAGAATCAAACACTTACAATACTAACAATTACAGTAAGGGTATTGGAGAAGGCTAGCCCAGGTTTGATTACAAAAGTAGAAAGTTATACCTGGACTAAGAGAGAGAGAGGGAGAGAGTGTTGGGGGGAAAAGGAGGGTTTCAACACTTCATGCAGCTCAGAGGACTCCAGGAGACAGGTTGTTCAGTTTAGGGATCCAGAGCACTTGAGACAGGCAGAGCCCCCAACATGATCAGTCAGGAAAAGATGAAGTCCCAGTAGATCTGATGCACCATTTGGATCCAGGCATCAGAACAGGGGTTTGGACTTGGTTGGGGGGTTTTGTAGAACCAGGTTTGTTTATGGGTAAACAATGTCTCAAGGGAGTATACCAGTGTGGTGTTCTGTATGCTGGACAATAGGAGCTAATCTTTCCTGGCTATGAGCAGTATTCCTTGAGGGAGCTCACAATGCAATCAGGAAGATTCAGTGTTTTGCATATTAATAGCTAGAATGGTCTGATAACTGCAGAGCTGGGTGTGTGTAGGTGTGGGTTCATTTACATCAAGAGCAGAGATCTCCTATCATGCAGTGCGTCCCTGCTTTGCCAATCCCAGAGTTCAGTGCGGTCCCTGCTTTGTATTTTGATTCTCCAGTCTCCATGCTAATTCTTGTTCCATCTTTGATGTAGATGAGGCTTCTGTTCTCCATTCGATTGAGATGCCTCTTTTTACCTCTTCGATGTAAATGAGGCTAGGGGAGTTATCTTAATCCTCTGACCTTTGTTTGGAGGGTTTTAGGTGTGTCTCACAGCCTTTTCATTGATTTTGGTTTCTGGCTCAAGCAGAGGATTGGGGTGGGGGTGGGGGAATTCAGGTGAGCCAGAGAGAGAGTAGGGGTTTTGCGCCCTGGTTCCCCAAGAACACAGAGCTGCCAGGTAACAATATGGTCCCAGTTTCCCCCAGTACATTTCCAGAGAGTTTCTAGGGGGCCGCCTTTGGATTTAACCCACTCCTCTAGTGCTCTGGAAACCTCCTCCAATTTAAACGCTTTCAGTTTCATTGCTAAACTGCTGGGTTATGATTCCTGGCAGTAAAGCTACACAGATGATAAACTGTTACCTGCCCCAGATGAATGGATCCAATCTGAGTCATGGTGTTGGGATCCAGTCTGTGTTTTTACTACCTTTTTTGCTTGTTTTTTTAAGAGCTTAGTTAGACTTTGGTTTTGTCCCTCAGGTTTTTTATTTGCCATACGGCAAAGGTATGCGGAGCTGATTAGACTTGAGCATAGGTCATACCACACATCCAAAGTTACCCAGCAAACCTTGTTTTATATATGCATTTACACATGACACTGCAGTACACATTGTGGAATCCACTGGGTTACTTTCTAGCAACCAATTTCTGGATGTCATACCTTTTATACACACTGTTTATGCAACTTACTTTTTACCTTCTTTTATGTTTTGTCCATTGTTATCTTGTCCTGTAAATCGTTTCCTGGGTACTCCCCCTTAGCTTAACTAGTGCAGACATTCAGTTTCCAGCCTGCTAATGTATTCACCTCTCTCTAATCCTGCCTCCCAAAAAAGAAGGCCTCGCCCATTTCCCATTACTCTTGTCAAGCCAGGCCTATATTAACCATTATTATTGACCCATTTCTCAAAACATACCAGGAATGGAGCTCAAACAGAGTGCAAATAACATATGAAATTGGCTCAGCTCATCTAATGGTGTTTGGTTTGGGAAGGGAAGGCAGACATGGAATTCACCTGTGCAGAGAAGAACTCTGAAACATTGAGTTACAATATTTAGGATCCCTCTGCATCAGAAACTGCCATGTGTGGGGAGGAAGGATAATCTTGTGGTGAAGGCACTGGACTGGGAGTTGTGCATTCAATTCCTAGCTCTGTCACAAAGGTCCTGATTGACCTGGGCTAGTCACTTGGCCTCTCTGGGCCTCAGGTCTCCAGCTGTGAAATGGAGATGATAAATACTTTCCTTCTCATATCCTTTGTCTGCCTTGGCGCTCTCGTGCGCATGTGTAGCACCCAGCACCATGGGGCCCGGCTCTCACGTTGGGCTGAAGGTGGATCACAGTCTGAGAGAACCCTAGCAGCTGGAGGTCTGGCTGGCGGCTAGCAATGAGCTCACCACCACTACCTGGATAAGAAGATGGGACTGTGGAACCAAAGACAGTGCCTGCTGGCTCCCAGTGCAATCCAGTTGCAGCACTCTGCCATAGTTCCATTGTGAGACCAGCAAGAATTTTACAAGTCCCTTGGGAATATGCACCCTGCAGAGTTAAGGGAAAATATGTGTTTTATGTAAAAGTATTTGGTTTTGTATCATGAAAATGAGAGGGGCTGCTCTGTGACCGTCCTTTATTAGCCTGATAAGAATGGCTCAGACATTCTCCATAATGAGACTCAGACTTGTATCCCTGCCTTCTAAGAGATTCATGCTTTTCCTGGTCTTATTTCATTGCCATTAAAACTACGTGTAACAATTCCTCTCTCATGGCATGATTGAGCAACAGTTCCCAGACCTCCTCCAAGCAGAGTTCAACCCTGATCTAACATTCCGCTAAGGATGAAGGGGAGCGAATGCCTCAGAGGGCAGTGGACACATGAGCCTCCAACTCCAGACAGCATGCTGCTCTCAGGAGAAAATGTGCACCTGTGAAAAGTGGCATGATGTATCTGCGCTTGGTGAGGGCTCTTGTGAGTACCCTGGCACATTTATTCTGTTGGCTTCTCAAACTGCACTGCAGCCATGGAGCTGCGTGGTATTTTCACAGAAGAGGTTGTAAGGATAGGTTGTAAGGATGGCCAAGTTAATTTCAAAAGAACATGGCCAGAAAAGCGCAGGCTTATTTTCTTTGTGGAGGAAGTTTACTTTTCTAGAGCGGAGAGTTGGCGCACATGAGACAAAATAATAAAACCAACCACAGCCATAGTTTCCATGTATCACCCTGTGCTTTCACCAGATGTTCGTTTTAAACCTATATTTCATTTAGAAACCAGTGGGTTTCAGTAATTCCCCCTAACACATTTTCTGCAGAGTTCGCAGCACCATGCAAATAGTTAGAGTGATAGTTCTGCTCTGTCGGCATGGCAACGGGACAGGTATGGCACCTGGAGAGATTTCAGGCACATTACAACGCTGCTTTTTATTCCTTGTACCTTCTGCCCATTTTACAATTGTGCATAGGGATGTGCATAAGCCTTCGTCCATCCTTGAGGACAGATTGCACTGACTGGAACCAGCGGAGATGTTTGAAACAAGGAGATTGCTCAACTTTTTAAGTAGCTACATTGAGCTACCACGCACGCTAAGCAGATGCTTAAAGACAGGAGAACGTCATTTGTTTACTGCTGCTGCTGTCTCTGTGCATATGGGCATAGTGAACTGAAACCCCACTAGGGCTTTGCAGAGTCAGAAGCCTGCTAGCAGCTCATTGGTAAATGTTTGCAGTATTTCTGTACTTGAATGAAACTGCAGAACACTGCAGGGCTGTGGGGCAGGGAGCTTGCTAGCACATTGAGAGCACGGGAAAGGAGAGGAGATGTGGTGGCTCTATATAGCAGTCCAGTGGGAACAGGGAGCAAGTGTTATAGGAACACATCTCCTATTCAAGCCATGCTATCAAAGAAACTGGGGAGGGTGCAACTCCATCCATCGAGAGGGGTCTCTCCAGCACAATTCATCACAGCGTCTAGGTGCTTCCAGGAAAATTCAGACGTGCATGACAAGAACTCTAGTAAATCTAGTAAATCTTGGGGCATGTCTACACGGCAGCTGTGAGTTAGCCTGGGTGGATGTGTTGAAAACAGCTGTGAAGACATTGTGCCCCAGTGGAGGCACAGGCTTGCCCCCCAAGCTCCGAGCCATCCTACCTTTAGGGTCTGAACCCAGGTGGCAGGTCAGAGTCTTGGCCACTGTCCTCACAGCTATTTCAGTGCATGGCTAACCCAAGTTTGCCTACCCAGGGTGGGAGGCTTGTGCCATGCTGCAGTGTAGACAGATCCTTATACTCTTCTCTGCTACAGGAAGTTCTGCAAGGGCTATAGATGTGAGGGTTTTATTTCCTTCTCCGTCTTGCTGCTGCAAGACAGCTCACATCACTAACAGAACTGAAATGTGAGATCCCTAATCCTTGCCAAATAACAGGATAGGCTGAAAATCACCCTGGGTTTCCATGTCCCCCCTGCAGAGGTGCAAGAAGCAAGAGATAAGCACTCCACTCCTCAGGCACCTGGAACTTTCTACAATAAGGGTCAAGCTCATCTGTGAGAAGAGAGAGTTCAGAGATTCATAGAATTTCAGGCTGGAAGGAGCCATTATATTGCCTAATCTGATCTCCTCCTGCATGGCCTGTTCCAACAACTGCTAGGCCACAATGCCCCCAACGCCCTGTAATACCCTTCCTGGTACCCTCTCCCCAACCCCTTCATGTGCCAGCTCCACATGCTGCATCCCTTCTGCATGGAACACCCCTCCCTTACCACAGTACTCAGGGTCTTCTCCCTTCTGCCGCCCATGTTTCTGGGTTCATGCTGCCGTTCTGCTGCGCCCCGTGCTGTTCTCTGGCCCCTCACACACACACTTCCTGCTGTGCAGCTCTGCAGACTGCCACACGCACTGGACAGACAAGCATTCTGCAGAACAGGCCAGGGCAGCTGGCTCTCATCATTCCAGGAAAGGCCAACATGCGCAGGAGCCTGAAGGGAAAGGAGTCGGTGGTCTGGCCGGACTCCACCACAGCTTTATCTGATGGAACACGTTTGTCGCCAGAATTGATTCTTCACATAAATAAGGAATGTTTCATTAAACATAAAGGTCTCTACATTCAACCTCTGGTCTCTTTGGCATCCAGCCCGTGACAGATTGTACTCGTCAGTGCTTCAAAAGGATCAGTTTGCAGGATTTCTCAGAGATTTGATGGGCTTCTCAGGCTAGCAGCAAGGGACCTAATTCTCGTCATGGATTTCAGCCTCTGAGCAGGCAGAACCTGCTGCGTCTTCCCATCTCTGGACACCTGATGGGTCCTGACTGCCTGTAGGAGACTGGTTTGTTACCTCTAGTGCCAGCCCCCAGACCACTGAGAGTGAGGGCCTGCTTTCCTATTGGTCACCAGGAAGAGACTGGGAATGTCATGGCCTTGCAACACCCCATGCATCCTTTCCATCCGAGCATGCAAAAGAGGCTGCTGCTTGGAACCTTCTTCTGGGTTCACAGTGCAGTAAAGTGGCCCGGTCCAGCCAACCCTCCTTTCCTCTGGTTCCCAGCCGTCACTAGCTGCCGGAGAACACCCAGTGCAGAGGCCATTATTGCCTAACTGACTCTCTCAGCTGTTACCAGGCAAGACCCTGGTGCCAGGCTCCCTCTCCTGATGCACACGGTTCCGGGCGACTTGCCACAGGCTGAGCCATGCTGGGATGTTACTTGTATGATGATTGCACCCAACACCAACAGACAGGGTCGGGGCCCATGGCGCTGGCCTGAAGGGCGCACCATCTAAGAAGCTGTTGAATGCTGCACCCCCACCCTCTCTGTGACCGGCTCTCCTGTGCTTGCCCTGCATTGCCTGAATCTAATGGGGACTGTGAGCTTCTCAGAGCAGCTCCCTACAGTCCTCAGTAGCTGCTGCTCTCCTGGGACTGTCCGCTTTGCTTGCTGCAGGCAGGTTCTTTGACTCTAGGATCTCAGACGCGAAGGTTTCTCTCCTCTGAGTGGGGCTCAATGAATGATTTCATGATCATTTCGGGGTTGCAGAACAGGAATGGTCTAACCACTATGAAGCTCCAAAAATAGAAGCTAGCGCACGGCCCAGAAAAGTCTGGTGCCCCCCCCATCCTATCCAAAATACCCGCATTGTCCCATGTGTCGCCCACTTACAGCACATGGCCATTTGCCAGAGCGTGGCAGGGCCAGCTCCCGAGATTCTTTATGGTTAGTTATTGCCAGTTAAATAGGCAGGGGGATGGGGTATGATTTTTACGTGGCACGTTTGTGCTAAGTTGTGGCTTTTTTTTTTTAAATCTGTTTTTCATCATGAAAGAACACTGAAAATAAGCAACAACTGGTACCTCCTAGCCAGAATAACTTCATTGCCTGAAACTTACTTAATCATGTAACAAAACATTTAAATTGTCATTTTAGGCTGAGTAATTTTTTAGTTCACTAACAAAAGGCCACGATGCATGTAAGGGGTTTTGTATTTTATAGATACCAACCTACTAATTAAATATGTCCTAGTGTCTCCAATACCTGCAGAAGGGATGAATCTGCTGCACAGTTTATACATTAGGCATCTAATGAGTGTGGGAGAAGAAACATGAGGTAGGTTGGAGGAGAAGTTACTTCACCAACATGACATGAAATGCACAAGAGATCTCTCCTGTACACGAGAATTTAATACGTGCCATTTCTCATGTGAAGAGTAGGAAAAGACACTTGAAAAGATCCATTCCCAAGCCATACTTATTAAAACCAAAAAAGCGACAAACATCCCATCACCTAGCGTGTGGAGGGAGTACGTGTGTGCATTCACGGTGGGGGTGGGGGTGTTTGTGTGCATTCACGGTGGGGGTGTTTGTGTGTGCGTGTATGTCCATTCATGGTGGGGGGGTGTGTGCGTGCATGTGTGTGTGCATTCATGGTGCGTGTTAGTGAGGGTGTTTCCAGCTTGCTGGCTGATGCAGAATCACTTGACTTAAAAGTTAATATCCTGCAATTTGGGCACCTGGCTCTAATCCCGTTATGTTTTTAGATATTCATTAGCTGAACCCAAATGGGCTGTAATTCTCTCTCTGATCACACCCTCTTGCACTGTTCCCTCCTGTGATTCCCTAGCTGGGATGCTTATCGATTTCCTGACCAGGCAGTCTGCCGCCTCTTTCAGATGCAGCTTCACACAGCTATTTGCCTCTTGCCTACAGATAGTTCATCAGCCATTAGCCGCAACCAATATAGATGACGTTTGTCTCTGGGCCTGTCAAGGAGATGCCGTTCCAAAACAAGACATGGGGGAATTCTAAAGCTGGCTGGAGTCATGGAAAGGGAAAGCCTCTTGCACTGGCCTTCCCCGTGATACTTACCTCCATTGGGGCAGCTCGTGCAGCAAGGTGATGAGAGGAGGTTGAAATGACCTGGTGGTTACAATGTCACCCCGGGTCCCCACCATCAGCAGTACTGGTGGAGTCTCACTGATAGGAGAGGCTGAAGTAGATAAGGTCTTGGTGTGAGGTGACCACTTCAGAGTAATCTAAGGAACCTGAGAGTCACATCATGTCTGCTTGCTCTAGCCAGTTCCTTAAATACTGTAGGGTCAATTTAATCAGGCCCTGCCAAGCTGAAGACAAATAACTTACCTAAATATTCTTTAAGCTGTTCTTGCTCTATTTTGTCTTGCGTTCCTTGACCCTTGTTGTTAATATTGTGTTAAGTATCTGGTCACAATTTCCCTTTTTAGTAAGGACTGAAGCAAAACAGGCATTAAACACCTCAGCCTTCTTGATGTCATCCATTATTAGCTCTCCTTCCCCCTGAAGCAGTGGACCTACACTTTCCCTCACCTTTCTCTTGCTCCACCTGTATTTATAGAACCTCTTTTTATTGTCTTTTATGTTTGCCGGCTGTAACTCATTTTATGCTTTAGTAGTTCTGATTTTGTCTCTACATGCTTTGTGCTGTTCTTTAGTATTCCTCCTTAGCAATAATAGTAATGATAAAGATGATAAAGCCTGGGGAATGCATGGCAGCCTCACTTTGTAACCTGCGCCATCACTGGCAGCTATGGGAGCCAAGTATGCTGCAGAAGGAATAAATTAATCCTCCATTTCTGGACCCTCTGTGCAGTCACACAAGGGCACCTCGCTGCCAGCATGTTATGACAGTCTGGGCCTATGTGTGAGCAACGATTAACTTTGCTGTAGATCAGTCGTGGATCAAGGCCAGGACAGGAATCTCTCAGGTGGCGGGAAGGGCAGAGACCAGGGCAAGACTATGAGAGTAGAAGATTGTTTATTACACAGAGTTTCTTTGGCTGATTTCATCCTGATGAGCTGGGTTTTGTGCTCTGGCTCTGACAGCATTTCCTGCACCGCATTCTCATTGCAAAACTGTTCTCATGGGAGGGTGTGTGTGTGCGCGTGCGGATTGCTAGTCTATTCAAAGTGCAACTACAGCGTCTGTAGGAGACAAGCTAGTCCATACAAAAGAGGGAAGAAAGCACGTTAATGTGTGTTTCAGGGTGGGGGGCACAACACTATCTTAGCAGGAATTAAGCAAAAACATGTTCAATGCAAAGTCTCTAGGTACTTGGGGGGAGGAAGTAGGTCAGCGGCTTGCAGCTGTATGATTTTATCTAAATAGCAAATAATCAGGAAGGGGGGAGGCAGAGGATGGCGGGGACTGTCCCAGTGCACATGGCATCATTGAAGTTGTGACAGCTCTAGAAAAACTTCAGTGTGATGCTCAGGCTGCTGTAACCCACCCCCCTGCAAATCTCCGTCAGGGAGAAATGCAGCTTCAACAGAATAACAGCAGTCATGCAGCATGCCAGGCACGGTGGAGCCGTGACCTCTGGAGAGGCCCCACACACAGCTCCCTCTCTGAGGGCTCCAGCCAAGCCCACTTGCTAGCTAGGGCTAGTGGTATCATTTTTAAAAAACCCTGTTCAATTAACCAAAACTTTCTGAAGCTGGAGTCAATGCCCAGCAAAGTGAAAGCTCCCCTGCATCCCTGGGGCTCACATGGATGGCCTGAGACTGCTGCTTTGTTGCCTGTGTGAGCAGCCCAGGGGATCCCACGGGTGGCGCCATGGGGCTCTGCCGCAGTCAAAGGCAGGGCTGGCTGGGGAGCTCCAGCACCATTCACAGTTAAGGAGAGGCAGGAGCAGGGGTGGGCATGTAGCCACTACATTAGCAGGCTCTGCCACCTTGAGTCAGGCTGGGCACAAGCAGACTACATGGGCCAGGCACCGCTCAGCATGAGGCAGGGTGGCAGAACGGGGTGCAGGGCTGGGTCGGCCCCTCTCAGATTTCCAGTTTCTTCTTCATCTCCATCCTGTAAATGATCTGGTAGCCATCATCCCAGGCATAGATCTGCCGCTCCTTGGGGTTGTACTTCATGCTGGAGTGAGACCCATAGCGCTTGGGGAAGTACACCAACGAAGCGTCCTCGGGTGTCATAGCGCCACTGACATCGAAGACGCACTGCACGCGGGAGCGGCTAGGCAGCCGCGTGTTATACACCACGTAGAGGGCCCCGCACATGACAAAGGCACTCTCAGCGTTCTCTCGGGGGCATGGCGTGTCCCACATCTGCTCTGTGTCCAGGGAAATGGGGTCCAGCTTGGCCAAGCAGATGTTCTTCTCATTCTCCCTGGTGGCATAAATGGCCCAGAGCCCTTCCTCATCCGCCACCACATCAATGTAGTTGAAGGTGGAGAGGCCAAAGACAGGGATCTGCTCCTCAGCTGGGAACACAGAGCTGTCCACAATGGTCTTGTTGGCCAAGTTGAACTTGATGACCTGGAAGGTGCCCTGCTGCCTGATGTAGTAGAGATGTCCTCCGTACACCAGGTGCCCGGTGCCCACCCAGCGATAGGGCAGCTTGATGCGGGCTGCCTTCCGCGTGGTGGAGAACAGTGTAAACTCCCTCATCCTGGGGAACACATAAACTGTGTCATTGGTGGTGCCGTCAAAGACGTAGATCTTCTCAGAGCTTCCCACTGGGTCTTTGGTCCACAGCCCAGCACTGCCGCCAAACTTCTTCACGATCTTCATGGCTTTGACCTGGGAGATGGTGTCACTGCAATCTACAAGAGTACAGGAGAGCCCATGAAACGCAACCCCCCACAGCCAGCCAGGGCCCTAAGTGCCTTCATACCCTCCCTGGGGCACCTCAGCACAGGGGCTGGGGATCCCCTGAGGGAGAAGTGCTTCATGGGAGAAGAAGGAAGGTTTCTAGCAGAGAGTATTTAGGGAGGGCTTTACTTCTGAGGCAGGGAAATCTGATTCCTCCTCAGTTCCATCACCTACAAATGCAGTGAGATCAGACCCTGACCTGAACCCTGCAAATTATTTCCCTCTCCCTACCCTGCTGCCTCAGGGTTTGGTACCTCTGCCCATCACAGTAGTGTCTGGGTGCCCTACACAGAAAATCAATAGCAATTGTGAAGTAAACTCCATGAAGCCTCTGGCTCTTTCCCTTCCTGAGGCACAGAATGCTGCTCACTGAGGGTACCTTCCCCTTACCTTAGTTTTATAGAGGTGTGAGGGAGAAAAGCATTTCAGACAGGAAGGTTTTTCTGTATTTCCCATGGACTCTGGATTTGCCACAGGAAGTTGGTTTCCCAGTGTGGAGTGTTTTAACCCCCGCTCTCATGCTATGTCCCCCCACCCATTCTGAGAACCGAGGGTCACAACTTGGCAGATAGGTCCCTCTGTGTCATGCCCTAAAGTCTCTCTTGAGACGTCTGCCTCAGGCATTTCCGGTGCAAAGCTGTTGTCTTGGGCTGGATCCCAAGGGTGTGCGGTGAACTCACAATGGTCAGAACTTCCAGAGTAAACTGGGTTTTTTTTCATGCCTCATTTTTGGGAGCCTGGCTAGAGACACCAAGTGCGGGTTCTCAAACAGCATCAGCACCTTCGTAGGCACTGAACATGGGTCAAGTCGGCAGAAATGCCCCACACCAAGCTGCTCCCACTGTGACATGGGGGGAGGGCAGATTTCACAAGAACTTGGCACCCGCCTGTCCCCAGGGTGCGGGCTAGCCGGAATCTCCTACAGGTTCAAGCCAAGCACCCAAAACAGACCACTTGTGAAAATTTTGGCCCAAACCTCTTTGGAGCCTGAACAAAACTTCCTTGTCTCTTGAAACTCCAGTGCTCCCTCGAAAGCGGGCTGATTTGTTTCTGGCAGATGCTCCTGTTTCTCCCTGGTGCTGGTTTCCCTGCTTCAGCAGGCACCTTGGTTCTGACGATCAGAAAACTGATTTGACTCATGTGGCAACACCACTTGGTAATGGTCTATTGATACCTTTCAGTCCTTGATTGCAGCAGTTGGGGAAGGCAGTGCAAGGTTCCCAGGGGACAGGGCAGCTCTGGGAGGACAAGCCAAGGTCTCTAGAGGGCTGTGGAGCACTCTGCTCTCCACACCCAGGGATGGAGGGCAGGGAGACCCTGGAGTGTGAATGTGTCAGGAGAGGAGGGAGCTGAGGAAGTGCTGGCAGCAGGAGTGGACAAGCCCTGCACCAGCACTTTGCTGGGAAGGGCTTCAGAGAGCAGAAGCACTAGAGATTCAGCGGAGGGCACAGTGAGGGCATGGAGTAGACTAGTCCCGTATTAAAAGACAGCTGAGCTCTGGCAATGCAGACCCTAAACCCAGTCCCTGCTGCACAGGAATCTAGTGACCCCCTTGTACCGAGGCAGAGGAGCTGAGACAGAGACAGCCTGTGACACCAGGGAGTCTCTAGCAGAGCCCAGCCTGAGCCCAGCCCAGGGCCTAGCCACAGAGCCAGGAGCCTGACGGAACCATCCAGGGGAGAATTTTGTCCGGGGTGGGGGCAGGATGATGCTCCAGACAGCGGCTTGGTACCGACACAAACACTGCTACGCAGGGGGTGCACGGCGCTGGGTAAGGACAAAGCCGGGCCCCGCCTGCCGCATGGCCTCACCTGTCAACTTCTCGTACTTCTCATTTTTCCTCTTCTTGACAGTGGAGACCTGGTTCTCCATCAGCTTGTCGTCCACCTCCACGCATGGCGGTGCAGGGTTCTGCGTCTCTAGATAGTCCACCTCACGCTCCAGCCGGTCCACCCGCACTGCCGTGTTCTCCACCTCAGTGCGCAGTCCATCCCGCTCCTTCTCCATGTTCTCCAGCAGCGTGACCACCTGGTTCTTGAACTCACGCAGCTCGGTGGAGTAGCGGCTGCTCTGGTCATGCCACTGGGAGATCCTTTCCTGGGGAGGCAGGAAGGAGAGATGCTGCCTGGACAGGACTAGTCCAGGGTACACAGGGGGCTTGCCTTCTGGGCATGGGCATACTGCTATTCCTGTGGGTCAGTGCGGCTGGCAGGCAGCACCACTACCTTGTCTGCCAGTGTGTAAATGGCCTTGTTACGCCCAGCTCTGCCCCAATACCTGGGGGACACCATGGCCAGACACCTGCCCTGGAACCCCCCTCCTCTGAGCAGCAGTGATTGGAGAGCAGTTTGCAGACTCCCTCTAGCCCCAGCTGTCCTGCACTCCCCTGGCTGGCTACACGCACACATGGTTCCTGCTCCTACGCGCATCCCAGTCCTTGGCAACTGCACACGCTGCATGTGTCCTGCTGGCTCCTCTGCTCACAGCACTACTGCCACACACTGGGACCCCTGCAGCACAGGCCCCCTTCACCCAGCTGGCCCCAACCCATTCAGCCTTAGCTTTGCTTTCAGTGCAGTTAAAACAGCATTGTCTTTGAGCAGAGAGAAATTCACTGCAAACACGGCAAACGGGGGAAAGCCTGAGTGAGGCCTGGGGCTGTGCCCCCCACTGCCAGGAGGGGAGATGTGGAGATGTGTGCTTACCTCCAAGAGAGCAAGTCTTCTCTCCATGTACTCCATGAACTGCTGCTGCTGAGCGTTGCTAGACCACACGAGGAGCAGGGCGAGGAGGAGGCAGAGCCTTGGGGCCATGGCTGGGCTGCGAAGGCCGTGCGGCACTGCTGAGCCGGGCGCGTTCAGTGCAGTCTCCACGCTGGACTCCAGCTCACGGCTTTGGAATGCCGGGCCAGTCCTAGGGGGCGGGACATTGCCTCGCTGGCTGTTATTAAATCCAGATGGCTCGGGAGACAGGCTGACGGGTGCCAAAGGAAACCAGCTCCAAGCGCTTTAACCCCTTCGTGGGCTGGGAGCCAGGGATAGAAATGGCTGCAGCAGAAGGCTCCACCACAGTCTCCATTTGGCTTCCCAGAGCGTCGTCGCTGCGTGAGCTGCTCAGAAAGGTGCAAGCCAGTCTCCAAAGGGTCAGGCAGAAGTTGCAATCTTTGCTCTGTTAATGCAACACGTAGGTTAGCTGCTGATTTTAGCTTTTCTCATCTCAACAGGGATCTTGCTGGTCTCCCCTTGCTACGACGGGATGGGGCTCAGTCTGTCTAGGTATGGCATATGCGTGGCCTGTCATCACAACATCTGTGTGCCTTGAAGATGGAGTGCAGACCTTAGAGCAGAGTGTGGCTCTGCTACTGACTTACTGGGCGGCCTTGACTGAGTCATTTAACTCCTTTGTGCTTGATTCTCCCATGGATATGCTGCATGTCCTTGCTCCCTAGTCACTCAGGTTTGCTGCGGGAGACCTTAATAGCTGAACATTACTGTGACAGGCTAATGGCTCCTGGAAGGGGGTTTGTGGTGGTGGTGGTGATTTGTGTACTGGTTGCACCAAGTGGACGAACTGAGACCAGGACCCCATTGTGCTGGTGGTGTACATACATATAGCTAGACACACTCTCCGGCCCAGAGAACTTAGTCTAAATAGACAAAGGGTGGGAGAGGAAACCGAGGTACACAGCAGAGACGGGATGTGGCCAAGATTGCACAGCATGTCAGTGGCAGAGCTGAGTGCACCACCCAGGTCTGGAGGGCCAGCCCATTCCTGGCCTCCTAGACTGCTGACAATGTTCTGTAAGCTGGCTCCCAGGCTCTGTGTGAAGCTGTGACCTACTGGTGACTCCATGGCCAACCCCCACCCCTGCTCGTCAGCATAACTAGTGGGGTTCCCAACAGCCTGCGGGGGATGACAGCTCCCGCATAATCTCTGCAGGCGGAGGTGGGATATTTCCTTTCAGAGGTTAACCTTTGTCATTGGAATTCCCAGCCCCCCACCTCCTCCTCCGTGAGGGGAGTTAAACAAAACCAGGTGTGTGAGCAGGAAGCAGGGGGTTGTGCAGAAATGAATCCAAAGGAAACCGAGAAGCTGGCCTACTTCGAAGCTGCGTGCAGAGAAAAGCTGGCTTGTTACTGAAGAACCGTTGGTACCAGTGTCAGCATTGTAGGGGTGCCTTCCACAGAGAACACAGCCAGGGACCCCGTCTCTGCAACACCCTGTGCGGAGCCTGTCAATGACACACAGCACAGGAGGCAAGCATGGACCATGAAAAGCGTCTGATGTAGCAGCGAAGGCAGCAGCTGGAAAGCCTCAGCGCTGTGCCTGGGCGTGGTGGTGCAGCGGGGCTGCTGAGACAGTGAGAGGAGTTAGGACATGGTGCCTACCGAAGAGCAAATGGTGGGAGCCTTCTGCAGAGTTACAAGAATCAGCCACACACTGACCTACTTCAGAGGGGACGCCTGGCAGGCGGGGACGTGGCCGTGTCTGGCTTTGGCCAGCCTTCCATGCCCTGCCAAGTGACCTCTCCAGTGGCCTTCACCCAGCCGGGGGGGGGGGGGGGCAGGGAGTCCCATCCCACCCTGCCCCGCAGGGGCCTGCTGAGCTCAACTAGTTCATGAAGAGTATGAGGCCATGGTAACAAGCGAGTTGCTCTCCTTAGCTGGGGGAGGAAGGTTGAGGTTAGGGCAGGAGTTGATTCATGGAGACAAACACAAAGCTTAGGGCATCATTCACCACTGGCTGCCTGTTTCACATGGGGCTGGTTAAGCTAACCCCAGCCAAGCTGCCTGGGCCCCATGCAGCGTGTGACATGGAGCAAGCTGCCGCCTGGCCCCAGAGCAGAGCCAAGCCCCAATCCTGGCTCCATTGCACTGCCAGGCACGAGAAACTAAGCTCCTCTGGTGTATGACCTTGGCCTTCAGCCTTTTCTGTTTGAGTCAAAGTTGGGCTGCCCACCCCCCTTCCTGTGCTGGCAACTGCACCAGCCAGGGAACCTGCTTGGCATGCTGTTGTTGAATTGATCCGTAAGATCACCACCCCTCCTCAGACCCACCGCCCCAGGGAGCTGAGGGAACAAGTGAATGTTTGGTGGTCAAAGAGAAAAATATTGGCTAATTCCAAACCAACACAGACTTTTTTTTCCTTATTGAATGAAAAACAAAACCAATCCCAGTCCATTGGGGCCGAAGGAACTGCACTGACTTTTCCACAGTGTTCGGGTTCAGGGCCGAGGGGTTTGGGTTTTTATCATAGAATCATAACAGACTAGGGTTGGAAGGACCTCAGGAGGTATCTAGTCGCAACCCCTGCTCAAAGTAGGACCAACCCCAATCATTCCAGCCAGGGCTTTGTCAAGCCAGGTCTTAAAAACATCTAAGGATGGCGATTCCACCACCTCCTTAGGTAATCCATTCCAGTACTTCACCACCTTCCTGGTGAAAAAGCTTCTCCTAAGAAACCAACCTAGACCTCCCCCACTGCAACTTGAGATCATTGCTCTTTGTTCTGTCATCTGCCACCACTGAGAACAGCCCAGCTCCATCCTCTTTGGAACCCCCCTTCAGGTAGTTGAAGGCTACGGATTAAACAAGCCCAGGTCCCTCACCCTCTCCTCATAAGTCGTGTGCCCCATCCTCCTAATCATTTTCATTGCCCTCCGCTGGACTCTCTCCAATTTGTCCTCATCCTTCCTGTAGTGGGTGCCCAAAACTGGACACAATATTCCAGATGTGGCCTCACCAGTGCCGAATAGAAGGGAATAATCACTTCCCTCGATCTGGTGGCAATGCTCCTACTAATGCAGCTCAATATACTGTTAGTTTGTGCATGTCCAGCTCTTCTAAATAGTCCTGAACCTGTTCTTTCACCACTGAGGGCTACTCACTCCTCCCCTTCTGTGCTGCCCAGTGCAGTAGACTGGGAGCTGGCCTTGTCTGTGAAGACAGAGGCAAAAAAAAAAAGCATTGAGTACTTCAGCTTTTTCCACATCCTCTGTCACTAGGTTGCCTCCCCCATTCAATAAGGGGCCCACTCTTTCCCTGACCATCTTCTTGTTGCTAGCATACCTGTAGATAACCTCCTTTCTTACTCTTCATGCCCCTTGCTAACTGCAACTCCAGTTGTGCTTTGGCCTTCCTGATTTCACCCCTGCATGTTCGAGCAATATTTTTGTACTCCTCCATAGTCATCTGTCCAAACTTCCACTTCTCATAAGCTTCCTTTTTGTGTTTGAGCTCACCAAAGATTTCTCTGTTAAGCCATATTTGCTATTCTTTCTGCATATCAGATAGTTTGTTCCTGAGCTCTCAATAATTTCTTTAAAATACAGCCAGCTGAAACGAATTGCTGAATTTGACCCAAAGTGACAAATAGTTTCAGTGCTCCACAAAATGTATTTTGGGTGAATTTACTAAATGATTTTACCCAGCTCTGCTGACCACAGCAACTCTGCCAACAACCTCTCCCCCACACATTGCTTCTTATCATCTTAATCCGTGCCCGGAAGTCCTGAAAGTCTGTGCTGTCTACGTGTGGACACCATGGTGGGTGCTGCTGTCATACAAAAAAAAAAGACCCTGGTGAGTCTCCCATTGGACACTGCTCTGCCAGTGCGTGAGCCCCTAACCAAGCAGGAGTGCATGGGAAATTCACACCAGATTCAGGTGCTGAAAGCACTGACTGTAGCTGAGATCGGTGCTATTATACTAGGATGGTCTCACATGGCATGGGTGTCAGAAGTGTCCTTGTGCTGTTGCACAACCGTTCTGGTGTCCTTTGCACACATTAGTGTGTGTTACTCATCAAAATATCCTGTATCGGTCCCATGGTATAGTGACGATTGTAACATAACTGCATCAGGTTCACAGACCCCTGTGCAGTGGCAAGCTCTTCCAGTGCATAAAATCTAAACGGCTTCTCAGGGTTGCTTCTAGTTACCTAGTGCTGGAATTAGACATGGGTTTTCTCTGTGTCACCAGTGCAGCCCCATTTTCTGCAGCTTTGGCTCTTTTAGCTTGCTCTTTAGCCAAAGGTTTAGTGCACCATCTAGTGTCCCTTCCAAGATCCTCACACAAGACACAAATCAGACTCTAGGGTGTGCAGAGATTCTGTGGTCAGCCTTATCTTGAAACATCCAGAACAAGGCATTAGCAGCCAGACGGCACTTGAATCTAGAATCTGCTGTCCCCATGCTTTGGGGCTGGATTCTCCAGTGCCTCACTCCTGTGCACCTTGGGTGCGCAACAAGCCAGCTGGGTAGATTTACAGCCAGGTGACTCACTTGGGATTGGAGTAAACAATGGCAGAAAGGGTGGGGCAATGGAGTCTTAGGCTGTATTTTAATGGTTAGATATGGTGCAGGGTTCAACTCCCCACTCGTTTCTTTACAGGGAAGTAGGTGCAGGGAGATAGTGGGGGCTATTGCACAGAGGGAGCCCAGCTAGTCCATAATTAGGGGACTATTGTTTCTAATATTTGTACCCACACAGTGCATTGATGAATACGCACAGCTTATATTTGATTACGGAGTGATTTACCTTCAAGACTGGACAAGGGCAAACAGCACTATCTTTAAAAAGGCAAACAGACAACCAGGGAATTATAGACCAGTCAGCCTAACTTCAGTATCTGCAACAATAGTGGAGCAAATTATTAAACAATCAATTTGTAAGCACTTAGAGGATAATAGATAATAATAAGGAACAGCCAGCATGGATATGTCAAGAACCAATCATGCCAACCCAACCCAGTGTCTTCTTTGAGGCGGTTACTGGCCTAGTGGATGGAGGAGGAGAGGCAGCAGCAGATGTGATAGATCTTCATAGTCCAACTAGGAAAATGTGGCCTAGATGAAATTTCTATAAAGGTGGGTGCACAGCTGGTTGAAAGACTGTACTCAAAGAGCAGTTCTCCATGGGAGAGCATAGCTACTAGGGTAGGCAGGGGTCAGTCCTATGTCCTGCACTAGTCAATATTCTCATTAATGACATGGATGATGGAGTTCAGAGCAAGCTTATACAATTTGCAGATGACACCAAGTCAGGGAGGGTTGCAAACACTTTGGACGACAGGATTGGAGAATTGGAATGACTTCAATAAAGACAAGTGCAAAGTACTTCACTTAGACAGGAAAACTCAAAACACACAACTACAAAATGGAGAATAACTGGCTAGATGGTAGTATTGAAAAGGGTCTGGGGGTTATGGTGGATCAGAAATTAAATGTGAATCAACCATGTGATGCAGTTGCGGAAAAGGGTGCATTAACAGGAGAGCCATAAGTCAGACATGTGAAGTAATTGTCCCGCTCTACTCAGCACTGGTGTGGCCTCACTGGAGTACTGCATGCCGTGCTTTAAGAAAGGCGTGAGCAAATTGTAAAATCCAAAGGAGAACAACAAAAGCGTTAAAATTTCAAAAACCTGACCTTGGAGGAAAGGTTAAAAATCTGGACATGTTCCGTCTTCAGAAACAAAGATTGAGGGGGAACATGCTAAATCTTCAAATACATTGAGGGCTTTTATAAAGAAGTATGGTGAGCAATTGTTCTCCATGTCCACTGAAGACAGGACAAGTAAGGGGCTTAATCTGCAGCAAGGGAGATTAAGGTTAGCTGTTAGGAAACACTCCTAACTACAAGGGTAGTTAAACACAGGAATAAATTTCCAAGGGAGGTTGTGGAATCCCTTTCATTGGAGGGTTTTAAGAACAGGTTGGACAAATACCTGTCAGGGATGGTCTAGGTTTACTTGGTCCTGCTTCAGCCCAGAGGGCTGGATGACATGACCACTCCAGATCCCTTCCAGCCCTGCATTTCTTTGATTCTGACTGGAAAATATTCCTTGGAGGTAAATACAACATGAAATGTAGTAACTTTATATGAATGACATAAAGACAGATAAGTGAGAGACTGTGAGGCACTTAATAGAACACAGGCTGCAAATTATATCGGAAAATTGGGACTAACGTGAGAGCGTGCACTTTGCTGTTCTGGGAAAAGCCAGGGATCCAGGTGCTAGTAAAAGGCAGATGGCATGGGGATGAGGAGGGAGGTAGGATTCAGTTTTGTAATTGCCAGGTTTGCTGAGCAATTTGAAAACAGATGATCCTTTTTAAGCTTTTGCAATAGCAGAAAGATGTCTCCAAAATACTCACCATGGCAAGCCCCAATAATCAAAGTGGAGTCCTGCCATGCGCTCTCTGCTGACTTAATACTCACTTTTTTGCTGCAACATGCAGGCAAACGTTTGGGGAGCATGTAGCTGTCTACATCAAGAGGTCCCAGGTTCAGTTCTATGGGTGACCTGCCTGGGGCTTTATTATACAGACCTACTAAAGAACATAGTATCTTGCAACCTCACTTAAGCCAATAGCGTGGTACGGTGTTGGCTACCAGTGTAGGCTGTGTGCATGTGTCCCCGTGTAGGTGCTGTCTTAGCTCTACAGATAGCCAAGACAGCTCTCGAGATCGAATGAATCGACACGACCATGGATTAGCTCAGCAACAAAGGCACTTGAGCCAGGTTTATTGCATGTAGCATACTGAGAAGTGGCCTGCAGAGTGTCTCTGGGCTTCAGCTTCCTATATGCGGCGTTACAATGGCCACGGCCTAACAGCGGAACTTTCCGCTATTCCCTAGAGCACACAATGTTGTTTCCTCTGACACCCTTTTATACATTGTTACATATAATTTCATTTTGCCCCCTTCGACATAGGCTAATGCCAACCTTTTCCATTAATTGGCTGATTTGGGCAAAACAACTCCATTGATCACCTTTTAGTCATTTCTATTCATCAGTGTCATTTTAGGGAGTTAATTCTCTTCGGTGTCTTCTGCACCTGCTACATAATTTGCATTTTAGTAATGTTTTGGCAATGTGTATACTTGCAATATCAGCACTTTCCTGGGCCAATGTCAGTTCACTTGGGTTTTCTGCTTATGCCTTAGCCTGTTCACTTAGGCCTTAGCTTGTTTTACAGACCTTATGATCATTTTTTACTACAAATGGTATTGCTTTGGCAAGTCGGGGAGGAGGGGAGGCGGCTACTGCTTGTGGGTGTGTGGTGTGTGTGTGTGGAGCTAAGGATAGTCCTGCTTTGGGCAGGGGGTTGGATTAGATGACCTCCTGAGGTATCTTCCAACTCTAATATTCCATGATTCTATTCTGTGTGTGTAAAACTGGGCCCAAAAAAACCTGAAGATCACAGGAAAAGCCTTGCTTTTACCCAGAAGAGGAAGAGGATTAATCACTGGTGTGTTCCATGGTGGCAACAATCAATCTGACAACTCAAGGAAATGCCTGCTTTTCCCATCCCCTGTCATTGTTCCCTCACATTTAGAGAGCACGTGGTTTATCAGAGTTGCTGAGTGCCTGCAGCTCCCACTGACTTCAGCAGAAAATGCAGCTGCTTAGGAATTCTGAAAATCAGGATCAAGGTGCCTCCAAGCCCAGGGGAGTCCAAAGGGTTTACATACAGCTCCATACACAGCCTGGCTGGGAGGGAGCCAGCCAGCCACCCAACAAGCTCCCAGCCTCCTGCACATCTGTGGAAACTTTGGCAAAGGATACCAGAGCACCTCCCAACAGTTACACAACACCCTGGGAGTGGAGCCGAAACACTGGCTCTGAGCAGGCGAGAGCTCAAGTTTAATGTCTAATCCTGCAATCAGTTTGGGAGAGGCCCCAGACACATTTATTACCCAGGGTACTGTGCTGCTCGCTATTGGGCACGTAGAACACAGACCTGAGCAGTGAGTCACTTGGACCCTACAGTCACGGTCTGAAAAGGCACAGGGTCTCTGGAGTTTATTCTAGATAGTCTCAGAAACTGCTAAGTGAATAGAGAACAGAAAATTAACCCTTTTATTGATGCATTGCAACTGTTCTACATTTTTACCATATTATGTAGAAAATACTTAAAATACAAGCTACTTTGTAAAACCAAAGACAAACACTGAATCCAAAGATAAACTATGTTTTCACAATGGACCCTTTTCCCATATAGTTAGTATTAAATTTTTAAATATCTATATTTCTTTTGTTAAAATGATTTTTACATACCCCCTAAGTACATTGGCAATACAAACATAGATCAGTAAATGTCAGAAACTACCTGTATCTAGCGGCTTGTAAAAAGGAAGAGCACAACCATAAAAGAAAGTTAGATTTCACACAGTAACTAGCATATCAAATACATTTAATAAAGTAGGAATTCCATTGCAATATCAAGGATTCAAGCAGAAATACTAACATTACATATAATGTACTGCTACATGTAGTGAGATAGATATAGTTCAAGCTGAATCTGAAATCACACATTATAATAAAGTTTAGTAACGAACAAACAACCACGTAGACATGCGGCACCATTCATAAGTTTAAATAAAAGAGAAAGCAGGGCTGTGCCAATCCTGTCATTTAGAAGCAATTTAGTTCCATGTACTAAAAAAAAAAAATATAATAACTGCTGAATCAGAGGTAAATTACTGCATCAGTCAACTATGTGCTAAGCAGAAAAGCTCTGATGTTGCTTCTGCAGTGGGGTATCACAGCTGTGAATGCAAGTCAGCTAACAGGAACAACTCTAATTAAACTCAGTTTATGAATCACAAGACTGAACTTAGTGGGACAATAGTTATCTATAATTCAAAAGGTGACTCCCAAACTCCGTCTAATCAATATTTCAAAAATTGATCGTTTCAGAAAGGACATAAATTTATATTCAGAAATAGTGTTTGTTTACATAAAATGCAAAACAGCTGTGACAGTGAGGCTACTCATTCTTTAACGCTTCACTTGATCTGCATGGAGACAGCTGGATATGCACTGGGAGAAAGGCTGCACCTCCTCAATTGAACCTTTAACATTCACTTGACTGGGCAACACACACTGTGGGTGACGT
Source organism: Mesoclemmys tuberculata (assembly GCA_007922155.1). Lineage (NCBI taxonomy): Eukaryota > Metazoa > Chordata > Testudines > Chelidae > Mesoclemmys > Mesoclemmys tuberculata. The sequence continues at coordinate 596,228 of ML676977.1, forward strand.
CTTTATGTTACACCCCTATAAATCCAGTGATGAGATCAGAATCTGGCCCTGGGGGGAGGATGTTAATGGTGCGTGTCACAGTAGAAGTCAGATGTAAGTTTGGTGTTATTTTTAAATAGAGTATGTTACATCTCATCTGTGCAGTTCCCATCTCATCCTCCTTCTACCAATGTGGTGGATGTTTGAATCAGTGGAGATGAGAATATTCTTACTGGATAACTTTAGTGGATTTAGGGGTTTTTTTTAAACTATGTAAGAGGTACGCACTCTAAAGACGTTAAGTTTTGTTTAGTTTCTTTTTAAACAAAGGTTTTTCCCCAGTTGATTAGCTCATGTTGTTAGACGTCAGGGTTATTTTTCTCTTTTTAAGAACTTCACAGGAAACACTTTACTATTTGTGAAATTGGGTAAAGAGTTTCCATGTGATCCTGATGTTGGAGTTTGTTTGCCTTTTGAAGGAAAGGCACAACTCTGTATCCAAGAGATATCTTGAGGGGAAGTACTGAATATGGGCCACATACCATGGAAAGAGTAAGAAAGTGCTTGGCACGAAGTGCACACATTTAGATGATGTTACAGCAACACACGGCGTTGCTAACACTAGTGAGGGAACTACTGGGATTGCTCAATTACCCTCATATTTATAGGCGTGCTGGGACTAAAAGACACCAGAGGGTGGCTGCTGGCTAGTGATGTTGCTAACCACACCCTCCAGCTCCAACGTCCTTGCTATGAGAGAGTCACCAAACCTTTTACAACTGATCCATTTCAAGCCATCTTAGTCCCTCCTGTCCCAGTAATGTGGAATTTCAGAACTGAATTTTGCACTTCCAGACACAGCCATGTCATGCACCAGTTGTAGAACTACTAGTCTGTTTTCAACTTGAACGGAACATAAACTGGGTTTCAAGGATGCAAAAATCTCTTATTGCTGCAGTAATGCCACTGCTCAAGCCAGTTTATTTTCCTTTTGGCCAAGATGCTTATCTATATATTGAAGGTCAAGAAATAATTCCTAGTTCAAGGAACCGAAGGAAACAAAGTGTAGTTTAGAAACCACACTGGTACCCAAATGGAGTATTCCTTTAACTAATGCTATAGCTAGTAAACCCTCCTAACTGTTCCACATTAGCAGTTGCGGTATAAAACTTTTTCATAGTATTGGTATGTTATGTGCTTTACAGCAGGCGCTCTTTGGTTTAAACATTCTGTCACCAAGCTAGCAATATCGTACAAGGACTGTCTGATAGTAACACGGGGGGGGGGGGAGTTAATGTCACACTCTAATCTAATAAAGGGACTGCACATACTTAAAATCACTTCTGCAGTATCAGACTAAATATTCCAATGCATTCCCACAACTACCCTATTCAAAATGCACTGACAGACATCTAACAGTATATGTGCCATTTCAAGGAAAACTTAAGGAAACATCGCTTCACTCTGAACAAAAATGTAGCTTTTTATGTTAGCATTAAAACTGAGACGGATGCACCTATGCAACATCCTGCTATTCTTGCTATGATAAACTCGGTGAATTGCTTCAATTCAATGGGGGCTTGCTGGTCCCTCATAAGGCAAGCTCACTGTAAACTCTAGTCACACAACATCATTTAAGGCACTACAATAAGGGGACACATCAAACAATTCTTCATCACACATACCTGTGCAAAACAAATCAGAAGGTATCCTTTTCTCCCATGAGGCTCCACTTTCTTTCTCTCTCAGTGCTACAGTGATGAGCTCTAATGATTGCATTATTTCACATACATTCTGACATATCAATTCATTTTGGTTTAAATACAAAGGATACATCAATTTCATCCCCAGGAACGTTTAAGAATTAGACAAACACTAGGTACAGAGTTCAAGTATAATCACTACACATTTTGATTACAAAGACAGAACATTTGGGGTTAGCAGGAAGTTTGCTTGTTATATTTTTTTCTAATCAATATGTACATATTTCATTTTATGTAAAATATTAAAACACCACCATTACAAAACTTCTAAAATAGTTTTAAATTCAGTAATAAACTTTAAAATCTGGATTTTTTTCTCCCCCCTCCCCCAATTCCTACATGCACTTACTGTATGCAAGTCTTAATAAGAGCGCTTTAAAGTTGGCTGCTAGCATAATCCAGGAGGATATGCTCACAGGAGTATAAAAAGCTGTACACATCAGTATTTCTCTGTGTTTCAAATTGTTCAACTACCTCCTAAATGACTCATGCAAGGAAAAATATAAAGAAAACAAACCAAACAAATGCCCTGTGCTTCTGTGAAGGAATCCAGCTTCATTATAGGGCCAGTGTCTAATACTCCAAAGAAACCAAACTCAAAAAAGCAATGCAGCACTATTCTCAGCTGAAGAATTCCACATTTTGGCAAAGCAATTGTATTATATTCAAAATTTCACTTTTCACAACATAACTGAAAAAACTCAATTTAATTGCTTCTGCAATGATGAAAACTAACTGTGTAATGGATATTCAGACTTGACAAGAAAATAATATGAAGATTTCATGGTTTAAATAGACTTTTGAATATTAGGTTGCTAATACAAGATAGCTGCCTCTATCATACCCTTAAACAAAGCAGGAAAGTAAACAGAAAATCCTGATAGTGACAAATAGAGATGTGATTGCTTTTGTAGAAACAGCAATCTGCTAGTGAGAAAATGAATTGAAAAACAAACTTTAAAATATTAAACTCAAGTTTGAAATCTGCTCTAGCAACTTTCTGAGATAAATGTGCATTATATTTTTAGTGGCAATATGAATTTGTGCAAGCTGCTAAAATATAATTTGCTAGTCTGTTTAAATTATAAGAGTTAAAAATCAGCATTTGTCTTTAAAGACATTGATTTGCTTTTCTCCACTGACTACCATAACACCAGAATCACTTTAAATAAACTGAGCTGTGATCTTTTTTAAAAGCATCTATAAAAATTAAGTAAAAGATTAAAATCTTAATCAATGACCCTTTTCCTGGTAACAAAGGATGCTGCCCAGTTAGTGAATGAATTCCCCAAGCAGAGACATTGTCAAACATGGTACATCCAGACCTAGAGGAGACTACAACAGTACAGTCAACAGCAGGTAATGGTTCACCTGTAAACCTCCTTTTATTCTTCAGGGCTGTTACTGAATCCAGCTCTGCCCACGGTGGGCTAGTAACGATCACTGCAAACCCCACAAATCAAGGGGAGCCCCTGAACTACAAGTAGGAATACTGGTTGATCTTCGTCGGGCTAAGCGGGTATCCAGCGTAAATAGCAGATCCTCGGGAAGCACCAATGTAGGACTGAGTAGCAAACTGATGTTGGTACTGGGCAGGTGGGACGTTTGCAGAAGTCAGCAAGCTGGGCCCAACGCTCACTGGTACCTGGTGGACCAGAGTGCTGGGATGGGCAGCATATGTTGTGTGCCTTGACGAGCCCTGAGGGGAGAAGAGATGAGCGATGGAAGTCGTGGACCCCAGCGTTGCAGCAGTGGTTGGTGCGTAGGTGTACATGTGAGGCTGGTTGGGGAGGTGTGTGCTCGCCGTAGCTGCTGCCAGGTGGGGATGAGCTGGGCTGCCATGCTGGAATGTGTAGGGAGCCTGAGATATAGCAGCTGTGAGGGGAGCAACATAAGCTTGCTGTCTGCGCGGAGCTGGATTTCCGCTTCTCTCCTGCGAGGCCAACACTGTCGCTGGCTGATTCTGCAAAAGGAGAAAAATCAGTAAAGTTAGCGGGCACACCCCTGTAACGCCTGTAGGTGGGGGGATGAAATCCAGCGACTGGTGGGCTCTAAGATGGTTCTAGATGAGGAGGGTTCAAGCACTCATGGAGCATGGCCCCATTTTTCTGCAGAGCTGGACCTCAAGTCTGCAGCTGGGCCCCCCAGGATACTGTGGCAGTCTCAGGAAGGGCAGTTTTTACTGACTATGGAAATAGGCCACGCTGCTCCCAGTGGCTTCACATCCAGCTTTACTCTATTCTAAATGTAGAGGTGCCTGTGGCACACAGCCGCTGCTCCCATCTGGCCACGCCTGAGCAGGAGCTGTTCTAGTCCTGGAATCCAGCAAGCAGGTCTGGCTGCACAGTCAGTCACCTGCAGTGATCTGAAGGCAGAGTGGAGGCTACGCTGGAGCTGACAAGAGTTTGTCAAACACAAGAACCAGGGGCACAAGCTGATGTTAGCCTAGACTCAGGGCTCTGAAGGGAATACGCACAGCATTCATCAAGGGGCGAGTTCTAGCCCCAATGTCTTGGCTGGGACAGGGAAGCTGTGTGGGAGAGAGGGAGGCACATAGGAATCCTCCCTCCAGAGGCTAATCCAGTCCAACCCCAGGCTGGGGCAGCACCTCCTTCGCCAGCATGGCAAGGGCGTGTGGGGCAGAGATCAGAGAATCTGTGTGCATTGCATGGCCCCTTCACTTGCACACCAACTGCCAGGAGACACTCCCACCCACTGGAGAGGGCAGGGTCCTGCCAGAGACCCAAACAGAACCAGCTACTTAATTCAAACCATGAGGAAGCAGTTACGGCCCTTCTGCTGCTTCGTAAGTCAGCCCTCTTCCTCTCCCCAGAAACAGTGTCCAACAGGAGAGTACCCTGCTTGTTGTTATCATGCCTCAGTGACATTAAGAAGCCTGCAGCGGACAAAATGAGAGCCACAGCCTTGCTTACCTGGCTAAGGTTGAGGGGCTGCACGCCATTGGTCACCATGCGGTGTGGCCGGTACCCGGTTGGTGTTATACAACACCCTGACGACTGCCCGCTCACAGATGCCACTGGTTTGCTTTTGCTGATGCTACTCAGAATGCCTGAAAAAGGTTAGCAGTTTAGTCCATTCTTCCCTCACGGATTCCTAGGCCTCACCAGCTGTGCACCTTAAAACAACGCAGGGGCCCCTCCACTGTAGGGTCACTTCTCTAGTTACAGTTTCAAACTTGGAAGAACCAATAACCTGCAGGCATTTTACAGAGATCTTAGTAATATGTTACAATCAACTGCCGGGGGAAATGCAGCCAATAACCTATATCCTTTTATATTCAGTGAATCTTAATACAGACCCAGAAGATTCACATAAGCTGAGGGCAGCCGATATGAAACAGCACAGAACACGAAGTTTAAAACTGCCTAAGACCAAGTACTGGCTATTATGACACTGGGGACAGCACTGTAAGATCTACAGATACAAGGAGTGGGTCTGGCAGTTCGGCCATGCAGCAGTCTTTGTCAGAGCGGGCACCTACCTGCCTGTGTAGCTCCTATGCAGTCATTCAGCTGTGTTTTCAGAGGTGGTACGATGATGGTCCGGGCGCTGGAGCTGTCGGCTGCTCCCCTGGTAGGCAGCTCCAGCGCCCCCTCAGTCCTCCGGACAGCAGAGTGTGGATCTGTGTTGTAGGGGCTATTGAGGGATGAGTCTGAATCTGGGGAGTCATTCACTGTAACATAACTGATGACATTGGATCTCTGCTTCATGCCCAAGCTAGGGAGAGAAAACACACTCCTCATTTACACTGCACCCAGGAGGCATCTTATCCTAGCTCTGTCACTGCCCTCTCCTTTTACAGAGTCTTGATTTTTATTCCAGTTAATGGAGAATCAAAATAGCATGGATGGCTTGATGTTACCATTCTGTGCTTCACATCAGAGATTTTTCCACACAGATTTCTTAGCACAGCCTGAGAAAATACTCTGCATGCATTTTTCTTTTCTATCCCTGGCACTCTTCTCCTCCCATTGGCATTCTCTTGGAAGGCAAGTCGGGACATGGGAGTGCACTGGCTGTGCTAAGCTCAGGGCAAAATGGTATTAGCTGTCAAGTCAGACTGTCTACCTTGAAGGCTTGTATTTGTTGTCTTCCTCTTCGTCGGTATCGCTGCGGATGGTGATGACGCTGACAGGTGGGCTAGGAGTGTCTGGGATGACAATGGGCTGGTGCTGTTCCTGCACTGCAATGAGAGCGCTGGAGGAGGAGGCAGCACGAAGGGGGCTGCTCCCGATCAATGAGTAGCCTTGGGAAGGCATGGCCTCCAGTGCAGTGCTGGGCCTGCAGGAAGCAACAGGGCAAGACAAGGAGATTGTTCAGTGGCCAAACTGTCCTGCCCACCTAGAGACAGACAGGCTGCATCACAGCACACCATCGCGTGAGGCCAAGAGGAAACGGCTTAGCACAGGAAAAGGAAAGCACAGAGCTGACATCCTTATAGAACTAAGCACTCAAGCCAGGAAAAGCTCCAAGTCAGACACATCCCAGCCCAGAGGGGCCTTTGCACATGATGCAGCAGTAAGTGGGGTGGAATTCCCCTCTGATGCTCCGTTATTCACAGCCTGGGCTCTATTGTTTGCACTGCAGTAGTACCTCAAGGCCCTGGGCAGCGCAGGGCCCCATTCTGCTGGGCAATGACAACCAGAGTGACAGTTTCTGCCCTCCCACTGCAGCTAAAGTTGCCTGAGGAAGGAGTTCAGCAGTCAGCCCTTAGCTAGCACCCTTTTATATGGAGCTGTCCGTCACTGAACCAGGTACAGTCAACTCTGCTATCTGAGCAAGAGACTAGCGCCCCGTGATCTGTGCATCCTGCAAAGGCACCTTCTGTACATCTCCTCCCCCCAGTGGTTTGAAGGGTCAGCAGTGAGGGGTCCTTACTTTGCTGCGCTCTGTGCTGGCTGTTTGTTCTTCTTCACGGAGAGGCTGCCGTTCTGCTGCTGCCTGACAACGTGAGCCACTCCAACATTCAGAGGCTGAGCAGTAGCTAGAGCCACATGGTTGGTCAGCAAGGATGGCTGCTGCATGATGGTGCTGTACTGGTTTCCATGGGAATGCGCATTCCTGTGGGGAAGAGAGACCCAAACGCTGACCGGGCTGCTGGCCAGGGGCAAACACAGCAGCACATAATGCAGGCCAGGACTGTGAGGAGGTGAGCCCTAACTGTGGTGTGGCCCCATCCCACGGGATATTCAGGGCAGGAGACGTCTCATGAGCACACTGGTTCAAGCATTCTGAAGTGTCACATGTACGTTGTACAAGTCAGTGGTGACTGTACTGCTCCTGACCATGGTGGCATAGATGACCTGGAAAGCTGTTAATGAAGGAAACACTTACCCGCTACATGTTATCCCATCACTTCACTGGGCTCAGAATCAACCTCTGCTTTAATACAGACCCTTACCTCCAGTCAGCTAACTGTTGGTTGCTTCCAATTGTCTCTGGAATCACAGCTGTGGGCTGAACAGAATTGTGCAGTGCAACCCCTGGAAGCTGCTGCCACGTGGAAGGTAGCAGGATCTGTTGGGTCCCTCCAGGCCAGGCCTGCTGCAAAACAGCAAACAGAACGATGGACTCACTAAGCTTCAATTTCCAGGAGTAGGGAGAAAAACTTGTTCCAAACAATAAAATCAGTTGTGTAGATTGTTAACTTGCAGAGATAAAAGTATGTGATTGTACTTCCTCCAATGGCCTCACTACAGGAAGAGAATAAGAAAACCAGAGAAACAAAGTTCCCCAGCCAGTTTGTTCACCTTTTCTATCATAAATGTCACCTGGGGAAGAGGATGGTGTTTAGACTATACTGCAGAAAGAGTGCCAGAAAGTGGGTAGACTACATCAACTGAAATACTAGGAGCCATTTCTGCTGAGCACTTAAAGGGCCATTACTAGAGAACAAGTGAATCTGGGATGGTTCTGAAGACAATAAAATGAAAGAATCTTCAATGAAGTAGTCAAATTTGGAAGCAATTTAGCCCTTTTAGCAGTTGTTTATAGTGCTCAAAATGAGGGGAAACAAAGACAGCAGAAACCTCTCTGTTCATTCCCAATCTCTTCTCCAGCAGTGACGAGAAGAAGCGGGGTGATAGCAGAAATGCCAACGTCCCGACACAAGTGCGTATTGTTACGGAAGGGTCCGGGCTGCATTTTCAATACATTTGCAGAGTTTACAAAAAGATTAAAACTGACTGAGGAAATGGCGCAAAATGCAAGTAGTTTAGATAACTAAAGCCCAATGTTATTTGAAAATGCTTTCCTCTTGCTAACATGCTCCAGAAATAAAAATCTAGTTACAAATATGGACATTTTGCCACTTGAATTAAGTTGATGAAGGGAGTAAAATAGTCAATATATTAAAAAAAAAAAAAAAAAAAGCATCTCATGTTGTGTTTCTCATATATGAGATGCTCAAAACTCAACTCACTTTCAGCTCATAGGGATACTGGCTTTTCAATCTAAATTGCTAACATGCAGAATTTTCTGCAACAGAGTTCTGCAGTTCAACGTCTCTAAGATGTAGTTTAAACTGCAAAACCACAAACCCATGCTGTTTTTAAACAAAATATTTCTGCAAGTAACAGATCCACTTATTACAAATACTGGTTCCAGACAGGAAGCCTTCAAGCAGAGATCTGCTAACACCTCTGCCAACATAAGCAGAATAATAAAAAAGAGAAATATGTTAATAGTCACACCATGCGTCTTTCCAAAAGCCAACACCTGCACAAGACAAAGCAGAGAGTTTAATACAGAGCGAGATCTAACTTCCCAACGGGAGACAGAAATCAGGCCTTCCAAGCGACGAACTGTTTTGACAGAGGAAGGACAAAAATAGGCATAGCGTAGCAAATGGCTAATGCAAACTTAAGTTAAGCAGCAAAGAGAAAAGTGTTGGAAGCACTAAAGGTGAGCAATGTGGGCCAAAGGCTCCAGGAAACCGAACAGACATATCCAATTCTCTGGAGAAAATAAGAATCCAGGCTCCTAGTTTAAAGACAGATGGCTCTGGTCTCCTACTGATATACAGGGGAGTTATGTACCCAACTCCCCTGCACACAGATGGAAGAACAGATCTCATTGGCCTGTTAGCTCAGAAACCCAAATGCACTTTGAAAGAGTCACCAGTCACTTAATGGTGCCTCGTGCTCTGCTCCGTACACCCCTGCCATTTTCAATGTCAGCTCTTCAGCAAGAAGAATTTGAAGAGAGGTGAAAAGGAGATCAGATCCTTTGGGTCTTTCCAGTGCAAACAACTGTGATCCACAAGAACCCATTTGCCTGCCTTTCCATCCTCAAAAACAGGGAGCATTTAATATTGTGGCTAGTAGCAGACACTCCAATGGGCAAGCTTAAGTCACTGGTAACAGTAAGACCATAGCTCTGGCTGGAGCAAAATCCACCCCAAAGAAGTCTCCAGCTTGGGAGAAAAAGAGGCTAATAAATTATTACTTTAAAGCCACAAAAGACAAAATGGTTTATGTAAGAAATGGAGTGTACTTCGAAAGACATGTGTGGACAGCAGGACTTAAAGTGCATTGTGATGTTTCCGTATGCTTCACTGATCTGATTCTGCGGTTTTAAAATGACTGGCTTGTGACACCTGCAGAGTCAATTCTGATGCAGATACCAGACAAATTCAGAGGAAAACAATTTTGAAAGCATAGATTTTAAACCCAGGTGTTCACCTCTTGCCCCAGCACCTTTCAGTCTGGCATTTAGTTCAAGCAGAACTATCCTGGGAAACTGTTGCCATCTAAAAAGCTAGAGCTCACCTTTAATTTCAACCACAAAAGTAACTAAGAACAAAAAGCATCTGTGGGGAGCAACATTTCTCTGGGCGGTGCCAGTGGCTAGCGATTGGTTACAGATAATGAAAGGTCAGAGCATTACTGTCATTATTCAGTGAAGGTTAAGATCTCTTGATTGCTAACGCAATAAATTAAAAGCAGAGGTTTTAGCCTGAGCTTAAGCACTTGAAACAATTCTATGTGCAAAGAAGCTTTAAACTATTAAAACAAAAAATGCAGCTAACTTGCCAACTGGTTCAAATTCAGGGCACCCAGGTACCTGTAGCAGAGTCAAACTAAAGGCCGTTTCCTTTGTTTTCAACAATTAAAAGATAAAGATAGGACAGTAAGCAAAAGACACATACAGTTACAGCTCTTCTGAGTTTAGGAGAGGAGCTTTACCACACTAGACTAGTAAAGAGCAACAGCCAATGGATCTGGATTCTTTACAGAGCCACACTAAACATCAGAGTCAGACAGTGCTTCAGCAATGTTGGGGAGGAAAACAACAAGACATTAAGATGTAGCAAGAACACAGCCACAAGATGGCACATGCTTCCATGCCCTCTGCAAGTCTAAGTTAAAACAAAAACTCCGTTAGTGAACACAGTCAAGGGAGGCAATTACCAGTACTGCAGCCGTCTGTTCTACTAGCGCTGGCCGGCCGGCTGCGCAGTTCAGAGTAAAGGGCACCGCATACTGCGGCGTGATGGTGGCTACTTGAGGATGAACAGTTGCTACCATTAGTGGTGTACAGCTTCCCTGAAACGTAGATTAGGCAGTGAGTGAAACAAACGTACTGAAGCAGATTCACTGGGTTCAGAGGTAGGGCCAGAGACTTTCACCCTATTGATACTAATGATGCTCTTCAGTGGGGCGCAGCAATCAAATGTACGTATTGAAAGCAATACTCCCTCTGCTCTTCTAGTGGGCTAATGTGACCAGGTAGCAAACATCCCTGAGGGAGCTCAAGGGGAACAGCTTCCTCCTGGTGATTTAAAAACCACAAAACTGGTTCAAACTTGATACCACCTTATTCTGGGGAACTCTAGATGTAAACATACTGAAATGACATATTCCACGCCATCTCTTGTATGTACAGTATTGGGCCATAATGATATATGTCGCACCACAGATGGATACATCATGTATAATCATAACCATGCTATTTCATGCACAGTTTTCTCGAGAATGGATAAACTGAGGAACTTTAATAATCTTAGAGTCACCAGGGGTCTTTAGATTACCAGGAATTAACATTAATCATGGAGAGCTTGCCAAGAAACAAAACTAATCCATAAAATCATCTTATCTGAAGCAGTTTTTTTTTAACTAGCATTTGGTACTTCATCATGTAAAGCAGCAGAAATGATCTGCTTCATGATGGCTTCCTTTACGATTATTCTGTTCATTTAATACTGTGACCTGTGAAATTATAGTAAACCAAATGCATTCATCATCAAATGCCACCTGTTATTTGAATTGAACACATAAATGACAATTTATCACCTAAAATTGCTCCTGTATGACTAGACCAGTCACTGTGATATACTTTCCCCAAATTTCTTGACTATTACAGTAAGAGTATGTACATTATTTCCCTATGTAACTGTCAGCAGAAATTGTGAAACTATGCAAACAAGTCAAATTACAGTATTATCCATAAAGAAGGATATGGATTCTTTAGTGTACAAAAATATTCTAGAATAAATTTGCTTATTACCATGCATCCGTTGTATATTTAAATAAAACATTGCTTTGGTGGAATTAGAAAGTATTATTTTTATGGCAGAAGACAAGGGTTTAAAGTTTTTGCAAGATAATAAGACTATATATTTCAAATTTCAAAGTTAATAATTTCTTCTGATAACACATTTGGAAATAAATAATCAGCGAAACATCCACTCATATCAAGGATGCAGCTATGCAAAAAAGAGGACCCAAAAGTAATTTCTTTGAATTAAGGATGGGCATGTACAACATCCATCATTCAAATCTTTTGTTTTCTGGGATCTCATTTTTCATATGGTAAATAATGCATAGAAACCAATTAATTTCCTATGGAATTTGCTGCTTTGCTTTTGAGCATATAGGCTGCCTTCTGTATGAAGGTACATCTATTCAGACAAGAATAGAATGTTTTGAACAGCAGTCTCATACAGAGTTAGAGAGAAGTCTCAGGAAACTAAACATTTACCCCATTATCAAAGGGCAAACCCCATAGCCAATGATTTTAAAGAAATACAAATCACTGTTCTGATTTTTCATTTTCCTCAGCCTACAGATTGGTGGGGCATGTCAGTATTTCTATCCAAATATCAGATTCTAAGGGACTTACGGGTGCCACTAAAAGTTCCTCCTGGCTGGAACTCGGCGCCGGACAATTGTGACGTGTCAAAGTAACAATTAATGTTCACACTTACAATACGCCAGCAAAACTAGGCAGATTCCAGTGTGATATGAACCTACGTATCACTGGGATCCAGGTCCCCAACTCCTGATGTATTCTGAGATTTCTAAGAAAACAAAGAAGAACCCTCTACACCTTCCCTGCCCCAAGTAGATGTGGCTGCTATTCTAATGAGAGAGCAGGGTTGGAGTCACGCTTTACACTGGGAGGAATTCCAGTTAATCCCGTCTTTACCTGTGTGAGAACTCCAGATTGGATCTGAAGTGACGGAGCGGCAGGTGCCTGTGGTACAATTGGAACAGCATTCTCCATCCGTACTGGGAACCCAGAATGCTTTGCGGTTGCCTGAAGTCCGGCTATTTGGAACAAGAACAAGTTGTGGTTAAGCTGTTTTCTTTATTATTCAAATGTTTTTTCCGCATTTAAATCGCTGCTGACAGCAGGAGACCGGGACACAGCCTCGACATCAAGGAAAGAGAGGGCACTTCCCTCATGGGGCGCAGCAGTGGTGTACCCCACACCACAAAGAGGGCTCCCACTGTCCAGTGGTGACCTGTTGCCCTCTGAGAACGACAAGATCAGTGTATTCGTACCCAGACATGACCAGCTGTGCTTTCGGTACGGCTTTTTTCCTGGGAATTTAGTGCAGATAAAAGGTACTGCAGGTTCCCTCTTGGCTTTTGCAATATGGACGCTTGTTCAGCGAGAACTGGCCTGAGACCATTACTACCTACTGAATATAGTTCACTGAACAGCCACTGGATGGGAATGCTTTCACACTCTGCTGTCCAGGCTGAACTTGGACCCAAACAACACCCAATTTAAGGCCCCTAAATGGAAACAGACTAACAAGAATTGTTTATGGAGTTCTAAAGTCTTTATGTATTGTACTTGGGAACACTAGAACCCCCCTCTCCCCCTCCTCACAAACAGCCACCAATTAAAAGATTATAAGTTACTTCCAATTTCTAGGAAGCGTATGAAAATACCTCGTCCATACGGAGTTTCGTTCTGTCTGCTGCTACATTGGCAAAAGTGGGACCTATAATTCAGCCCCACTTGCCCACAGGTGCTACTCCACTATTACAAGTCTCATTTTTGACAGCCTAGACAAGGCTTAATTTTACTACCTGTACTTCAGTGGAATGTTTAAAATCAGTTTGGCACCTCCATGCCTCCTTGAAAGGCCTTCGCTTGTTTTCAATGTCTGTGCACTTCCTAGCCTTCTGCAGCATTTGGCACTAGATGGACCTTTCAGAGATGGCTAGCATGTAACTGGAGTTGTCAGACACAATCCACCAATAAAACCCTGGCTAATGAATGATGATGATCTCTGCAAGCCCCTGAAATTCTTAAGAGCAGCGCTGAAGAGTTCTCTAAAGCGTAGGTCCATTCTAGCCTGCAGTCTTGTCATCTAAATACAAGCCAGCCAAATGCACTCCCCTCAATCATATCTGGAATGTAACATAGTCCAACACTTCTAATGTTACTATGCTACTTAAAAACAAGTACGAACCTAAGACTGAAGCCATTATGTCATGCACTCCCTTTATCAAGATTTTTTGTTCATTCATAACCTACCATATTAGCACAAGCCAGATACAAATGGAGAAGCTTTCACAATCAACAATTGCATTTCATATTTTGTGTAACTTTATCTATTTGCAACTGGCATTATTTTACTTCTCGCCACCATGCTGCACCACTGTATTAACACCTGTGAACTGAGATTCTAAGACTGTGTATTCATTCTAGAAAACTAAGGGAAGCAATCACTATCCAGATGAAAATTTTAACATATTCCAAGCTATTTCTAAACCTTGAGTGTCTCTCCAAATGCTCTTGGTTCCCAGAAACCAAGGTCTAGAAATAAATTTCTGCTCCACTATGAAAATTAACCTAGTTATAGCCCCCAACAATAACAGATTCACAGACAAGATTTAGGATGGATTTCTATACTAGGCCTGAATTTCAGACACTTAAACCTCTAGAAAAATCTCCTTTTCCCCAGAAATTTCTCATGCTGGTTCTTAATAGGAAGTAGATTGTGTGCTGTGCCTGTGCAAACCTAACAACTCAAAGGCCAAACAAAACATTGATTGTCAAGAGAAACAAAGGGTTTTCAGGGAATGAGAAACATTTCAGAGTTTTTTTTAATACTCTAATGGGTTCAAACACCTCAGATATTCATGAGGAATGCTGTTGTGTTAAGTTTGCGGAAAAAATTGGTTGAGCAATAGAGTGAGTGAACATTGCATGGCAAGCATCTATGTTATCCTCACCTGATCAAGTGTGTCCTGGGAGAGGAGACCCACATATACATAAATACCTGGGCTGATTTCTGTGATTTCATAGTCACATGTGAGATCCCACCCGTGTGTGAGAGCACAGAGTTATCTCCTGTAGTTTCTCTACCTGGCCTAAATCACAAGGTTTTATTTTCAATTTGGCTGAAGCTCCAGTGGCATGTAACAGGTTTTTCCACTTACTTTGAAAAGCAGGGGGACAAACAATGAATGTTTGCTGGAATGGATCGGTCTGTGGACAGATCTGTGTGGTTCCAGGCTGTAAGGAAACGCTCTGTTGTGCCACTCCTGCAACTGGTGCTGCAGATGATGGGTACAGAGCAGACTGATAGTTTAGCAGCGAGACGTCCGAGTTTGCCAGGGAAAGAGTAGCAGCAGCAGTAGAGTTGGAAGCCAAGACGCTGGCCTAGAAAACCAAACGTTACAAGTGGGCATATTTGTATTTCGTACCCCCACATCCCAGGCACAAACTACTGCAGATATCAGAGCCCTGTCACAAAGTGACAGCTCAGCTAACAAATTAAAATACAGGTAAGAGAGGAAACAGAACCGGAAAAAATTGCATTTGAACGTGCTTTCTATTTTTTGGCTTTTATGTCTCTGAACTGACAAGCCAATACAATTGGAGTAACAGAGTAGAGAAAAGTTCCAGAGGGTAGCCGTGTTAGTTTGCATACAGCAAAAACGACGAGAGTCCTGTAGCACCTTAAAGACTAACCAGTTTCTACAGGCATAAGCTTTCATGGGCTGGAACCCACTGCATCTGACGAAGTGGGCTGCAGCCCATGAAAGTTTATGCCTGCAGAAATTTGTTGGTTCTTAAGGTGCTACAGGACTCTCGTTATTAGAGCAGAGAAACCTTCTGTGTCAGTTTGCTCTTGCCAACTCTTTGGAAAAGGAAATTGCAAAGGCAGCCTGTGCGTCTTCAAAAATAAAAACCTATCCTAGGTGGGGATGCAATGTATCAGCTATAAGTGAACTAGCCTGCACTGACCCCCAGCTGAGGACTATGTCATAATAGGGCTGCCCCATCTCTAATTTTTACAGTCTTAGGAGTAGAAAAAAAATTCTCAGTCGAGACGTTATCTGCAGAATTTAAACATATTACTGAAAACATCATTTGTGTAGAACATAAGTATTTAAAATCTTGTATAGCAACAACACTTGAACACTTATTTACTAAAACTCATTACTTGTTCTCATATAGTAGCAACATTAATTTAGGGGTAAGTTCTGCTCAGCGATATTATGTGTCAATGCAAAATATCTGACCCCAGGGGAGTTACTCTGCAGAGCAGAATTTGGCCCACAGCATCAAACCATTTCTCTAAGCTCAAGATTCACATACCTGATTGTGTACTGTATTGAGCTGGTTGTTGAAGCTCATTGTAAGGTTTGTGCTTGTATTAGGAGCCACATGTGTTGTGAATGGGCTTTTTATTTGATTAATTGTATCATACATATTAACTCTTCGTTTGCAGATCTCCATATTCTGAAAACAGGACTTCACACTGAAACAGAATGAATGAGGGAAATGTTAGACATACCATACCAGTACGTATTGTATATGCTTCACTATAAACAGTGCATTAAAAAGAAGGGATTTACGTAGCTTTTAGAAGACTATCAAACATATGCAAATAGATGCCTTTAACTTTTTAGCAACGAAGAATGTCAGAGACCTGGCAAATCGAAATAATACAGCCCCTAATTAATGGAGAAAAGTATTTGTGAGCCAAAAAAATCACCTGGTTAAGCTTACTACTCTGTCTCATTAACTGGGAGAGAACTGAGCACAAATTCAATCTAACCAAATAAACTAGAAACACAAGAGAAGCCACTCCCTTGTAATATTCCTTTGTAATTGGCAGATCAGACTGACACCCCAGCGCACTGCAAACAGAAGCAAACTAGCAATATGCTGTTTTATGTCATGCTGAGAAATCTGTCTAAAACCATGCAAAAATTAAAGTGCCATCAACTCACTGGTTGCTGTGTGGGAAATCCAGTAGATGGGTCATTGTAACAAATGAATGATTTAAAGTCTTCAAAGGAGTAATTCTCTTATCTGCATCAATTGTCAACATTTTCTTTAATAAATCAATGTATTCCCTTCGGTCAGCCTTTTCTGCCAACATGTCTGTCCCTTCCAAGTCTGTGGACATATTCACCTTGGAAAAAAGAAACAAGAACAGTTAACGCCACTGTAAAATCCTGCTATACAAATCAGTAATTCCATATCCTACAAAACCAGTGCTGGTCCTTAAACACCTTCATTTTAAGGTCTCCAAAAATGTCAATGTAAGCAATCTCTCCTTACGCAGCCCACATTTATTAATGCAATGAAATGCACAGAATTCTTTTTTAATATTTAGTCGGTGCATTGAGGTGAAATCAACTGGACTTGATTTTCCAATAAGTGCAGATGTGTCATCCTATGTTAAAGGCTACCACATCAGAATGACAAGATTCTTTGCACAGACGTTAAATGGTGATGCAAACAACAGGTCAGTGAAGAACTGAGCCCATGGGATCTAAGTTGGAGGTATAAAGATATGATCACACGCCTCGGCACTCATGCCCCCCACCCCTTACATATTTTACATTTCTGCGTCTGAAAGGAAAACTGAATGAAGAAAAAAGGAAATAGTTATAGCCTCCTAATGCACTCCTATAAGATTTCCAAAGCCCAATTAAGAGCCTGATCCTGTAATCACTTAACCATGTGTCTTAATACCTGGGATGTCAGTGGGACTACTCCATAGTAATAAAAGTTAAGCCCGTACAGACATGTTCACAGGAACAGAGCAGACAGAACCAGGAACCTCTAGCAGTTTCCATAATTCAGATTCAAGCAACCTTTTTGGCAGAAAGTTTTGATCTATTACACTTCTGTGTGTGTCTCCTCTAGCCTTTCCTGAAGGCTTTGCTACTATTGCTAATAGTGCTGTTCCACTTGGGAGCTCCACATGTAGACAAGGCATCAGCATTTTAACCACTACATCTTCTAGATCTGCTTGAGCAGGAAAAAGCATCAGTGCTGTTTTGCTTACACTGCACTCTCACCATTGCTGCAGTGGCAGAGCTGCACCAGCATTTACAATGGGAGGACAGGACCAAGCAGTCAGGAATTCTGAGTCACAGCACTTTCTTCCTCATAATTCATTTACATTTTACATGTGTGTGTTTCAAATGTGCCATTATTCATTTTCCAACAGCCTTTTCTGCTTACCTGCGCCATGTCATCCAAACAGTTGAATATATATTTCCGAGCTTCTTTCGATTTGATTCCTGTCTCCAACTCATGTTCTTCTGGAGTCTATGAAATAAAGGATTAGTTTGGATCAGTTGCAGCACGGTGTTAATAATTTGATTGAAACAAAAACAAAGACAAGCCAATGAGAAAAAGGTTGGGCCGTGTAATCATCCTGCCTATTTTAGAGGGCAAATGCAATAGATCAGGGTCAGCAACCCGCAGCACACATGCCAAAAGCAGCACAGGCGCCGACTTTGAGCAGCACGCGGTGCCCTGGCCGGAGCCACTCCATGCTCCCGGCCAACACTGCTGCTGAAACGGGCTGCAGAGTCGACACTGCCACAGGCACTGGGAAGGGGCAGGGGGAAGATTGGGCACGGCCCTTGGTTAAGATTGCTGACCCATGCAATAAATCATTTGCAAGTAGGGCAGAAGTAAACAGCCACCAGACCCCTGCCCTGACCCTGTGGGAGCAACTGACTGCAAAACTGAAATACCGGCCTGGAGGTAAATGTGGCCAAACCTGAGCTGACTATCTGATGAAGGACAGACTGCAAGGCTACCTCCTGTCCCACCACACTAGAAGAGTTATACCAAAATTAACACCGGATTCTAACAGGTATTTGAGAGCAGAGGAAGCAGAAGTATTTAGAGTGAACTGCAAGGGGGGCAAGAGGGCCCTCTCATCTCTATTGCTTCTATGATCTAAAGGAGTCCTAGAAGTTTTTTTCACAGAACCATGGTGTGGGCTTTTGCCTTTGTTTGTTTGTTTGTTTATTTAGAAACATAAAAAATATCAAGTTATCTCCTTCATTTCTGTTGGGGCAACTCCTTGGAGGACTATAGAACTACAGTAGGATTTTCCAAACTCTCACAAGGAGCATGTCTGTTCTGAGTCTTTCACAAAGAAAGCGTGTTTCTCCCAAGAGCTTGTCAGGAGTTTCTTTTTGTTAAAAGCTTTAAACAGTCCAACTAAAAAACCCTTCTCTCAATTACTCAAATTAGTCTGTCTCTTATGATATCATAATCCCACTGGCCATCCAGTCCAGCCCCCAGGCTAATTTAGGAGAAAAAGGTCGTGAAAATAATTTTTTACACTTTCTTTATAAAAATGCAAAAAAGGCAGAGTGATAATTTTGTTCTATTTTGCAGGTTGCCTTTGAAGATAATCCTCCACCATGCAAATCCCAAAAATTTCTCTTAAACTGATAAACTACCATTAAATACACTACAATTCATTCCTAATATTGCTCATGAAATGAAGCATTTCATCTCTTTGACATGAAGACTGAGCAGTCCATAATAAATGGCTATTATCTCAATTATTTGAACACATGTTTTGCTGCCAATATCACTCACAGTTGCTATTGGCAGGTTTGTGCAGTTTCTAAAACAAAATGTACAAATCAACTATATCAGAATTCAGAATGATATGTAGAATGTAATCTTCATCAAGGATACTTTCACAACATATTAAAATTATGTAATAATGAGCTTTGGCGCAGGTCCATCCATAATGGACAAAACAGAATTTGAATATAAGAGAGACAAACCTTTAGCCTCCATAGTGGGTATCCCAAGTTTGGATCTCTGTTAAAAAACCTGCTTGTTTTTGTTCCTGCACTCAGAAGATACTCTGCTGGAAGGCCTTGGGTTTGTGAAATATAACGAATCTGTAAAGAAAAAAAAATGGACAAAAATGCCAGCAAATTGGACTGATAAGTACATTTATTACATCAAAATATTGAGGATTCTACCAACTTACGTTAAAAATAAATAGGAAATAGGTCTAAATACAATGCTAAAAGTTCAATTTTTTTTAAATACATGCTTTCTGAATAACTGAGTTGTCATGTTAGAGAACTAAGGATGCAATTCTCAAGTATTTACAAGTACATTTAACTTGCTCTGTCTGATTTTAGGTACTGGTCATCTCTCATGTGCCTCTCTGCCTTTTTCCAAAAACGTTCTTGGCCCAAAGCTGCTTTAGCAGCCTGAGAATAAGCTATTTATAACAAGGGAAACAACAGAGTAAATGCAGCATTCCCCAATGTCATCAGCATCACTGCTAAACATTTTTAAAGTGGGGTGAAGGGTTTAAAAAGTTATCAAATATAAGTATTATTTCAATATATAATTTTCAGAAAAGATACTGGGATCTGAATGAGGCAGTTGTGTCTAGGCATATACACCCCTGAATGTGTTGCTTGCAAAGCGTGCAGTGGCAAAGCAACCACTGACTTGCAAGGGTGCAAGTTTAGACTCATACAGCATGTAGATCTCCTGTATCCTTAAGGGCTTCAACATATTCTATTTGCACACGGAGTAAAAAATACAACTAAATAAACCCCACAGAAAAATGTATCAAACTTGCGTAAAGAATATTGACTACAGTATCAGTAACATAGCAATATTACAAAGTAAAAAGGTGTCCTTACAAGGAAAATAAAACAGAGGAATAATTTAGGTATCAACAACACATTTTCTCAATTCCTCCCCCAAGCTTTGTGGTCTGAACTGCTAATGCTATCAGCTCCTCAAGTTG
Source organism: Mesoclemmys tuberculata (assembly GCA_007922155.1). NCBI lineage: Eukaryota > Metazoa > Chordata > Testudines > Chelidae > Mesoclemmys > Mesoclemmys tuberculata. The sequence continues at coordinate 616,292 of ML676977.1, forward strand.
CAGCGTGAGAAATGAGACAATTTATGACAAGACGAAAGATTGTTTTCTTAAATGGGTTACGGTCACTGATTTTTATCTTTTTTTTAAGATACTTTTATGACGGTGCATGACTGGGAACACTGGCTGAAGGCAGTTAGGCAAGGCACTTACCGATGCTGGCTTTTAGTGCAAATTACTGCACGTAGTTCTGCCAACGCACCTCCTTCCTGTCTTGCGATGCTAGTCCACTGGCTAGTCCAGTGCTAGGCACCTCCTGAGCTACTGAATATTCACTATGCAGGCTACTAAGTTTGTGCTGCTTGTGAGCCAAGATGAATTTGTGGCCTAACGTTTCATTTCTAGCGACTGTGGTTCAAACTGACCAGTGTTTATATTTTTCATACTTAAGCATCAGGATTTTCAGTAGTACAATTAAGAGCTTTGAGCTTTGTCATCTTTAGGAGAAATAATTTACAACCATCAGCATCCACGAGATGCTGAGCAATGAAACCTGAAGTCCAAAATAGTTAAAATATGCTCTACAGCAGTGGTTCTCAACCTGTGGGTCGCGACCCCGGCGGGGGTCGAACGACCAAAACACAGGGGTCGCCTAAAGCCATCGGAAAATACATATTTCCGATGGCTTTAGCCGCTGAGAAGTCGCGCTACCATCTGTAGCAGTGCTGTTCAGCTGGAACGCACACCGTTATGGATGCGCGTTCCAAACTGAATGCCTGCGTGCATGCGCAGACGTGATTGCATCATCCGTCCGGGGCCTGAGGGGTGGGGGAAGCGGGGGGAACGCTCCACAGTCCATAGCAGCGCATTACGTGTGTCTGGCGCTTGCTGACGTCATCAGTGGGCGGACGCAGCAAGTGCCGGAGGACAGAAGCCTAGGAGGCGGAGAGCCAAGAGGCGGAGAGCCAAGAGAGCCTGCGAGACAGCCTGCTGGTGTAAAAAAGGTTAATAATGTAAAAACAGTACACACACCATACACACAATACTGTGTAAGTGTAAGGTGCTTTGTGTGTAATCATTATACAATGAGAATACATAATGCATATCAGGTATTTACATTCCGAATCATAACTGTAGCAAAATTACAGTTTTGAAGTAGCCACCAAAATTATTTTTTGGTTTGGGGTCACCGCAATATGAGGAACTGTATTGCGGGGTCACGGCATTAGAAAGGTTGAGAACCACTGCTCTACAGTAACGAGGACATTGCATCCTGTAAGGCAAAGGTTGCTTTCACACCAGAATCTTAACAAGGCCAAGCCTGGCACTCATTTCTGAAGATCTCTCCTCCAAAATCCTGACTGGGCCTGCCTCTGCGACTGCAGGAGCTCAGGTAAAAACCAAAGACTTCCCTACAAACATCAAATTCAATCACATGGAGTCAGAGTGCAGGCTACGCCAAGCTTCTGAAGGATTACAGAATCCTATATACTAAGCAATGAAAAAACCCCTCCATCCCCACCCTCTGCAATAAGATTCTCAGAAGTACATGAATCTTACTATAGAAGGAAACCACCATGCCAGAGCTTAGTTATTTCTAACTCAGTCTGCTCATTGATGTACCACTGCATTTCCTCTGGAAATTTACAGTGCTGAAGAGACGCTAAAAGCTAATTTGAGAGGGTCTTTTTGTAAAGAGAAAAATATGCCAGACACTGTTGAAGGGTAACCCCACAAACATAGCGTGATGGAAAAGCAATACTTGGAAAAGCACTCTTCTATGTAGGTTTTACCCATTCATGGGCAAGCAAACAGCCCAGTTCATGCTGCTACTTATATACTGCAAGATCCATCAGGCCAAGAGAAGCCTCCAAGTATGAATACTCTGTACTTCGCAGGCTGCAGAGATTGCATTTGGGACATGCTCTGCATTAGAGATCAGAGCTTTTGTAGGAATTAACATGACAGGAATTGAATGGCAGGCCTTCTAATTCTCTCCGTGGGACAACTGCTCCATGTAGCTAAACTGTCCCTCTTGAATTGCAGAGCATTTTGCACAGCCAGGATTGAGACACTCCACCTCACTTCTGTCAGAAAACTAACATCAGGCTGTCGTCATAAATTCGATGACTGTGTTCAGCTGAAGACAGACACACACAAGGATCTCTGCATTCTGTATTCAAAGGCAGAGGGAAGCAGGGTATAAATGGGAAGCAGCCTCAATTACCACAGAAAGAAAGAAAATAGGATCAAAGAGAGCAAGGATAGGAAATGAGCTGAAGACCACATATTGTTGGCTTACATTGGAGCAGAATTTGAATTAGGACACTTCAGTTTAATACAGTTTAAAAAAAAAAAGATGCTTACGATTGTACAAGCTCTGTCCCACATGCACCATATGATCTTACCTGATCATATTCTGAAGCTCCTGGATACAGAGGCCAACCCAAGAACAGCTCAGCTATCACACAGCCCAGGGACCACATGTCAATGGCTTCACAGAACGGTAAACCCAGAATGATTTCAGGAGCTCTGCAAAACAAGATTAAAACATTCAGCATGGCACAGAAAGCAAATGGTGACTATTTATATATTAGGCTAACACACTGCAGGGCAACGCAGAGTTCCCCAGAGATAGTTCTTTATAAAATTAAAAGTGTTTCCCCAAGAAAGGTGCAGCACTTCACCCGCTAGCCTAATCGTCTGTATCATCCTCATTTAGCAGAGCTGTTTATTTTTGCTTTACTGCCTCAGTGAATCAACAGTGCAGTCTTCCAGCTCAAGATGAAAGGATTCAACAGTCCAGAGACATCCCATAACACCACAAATTATCCTATACTATAGTTTCCCTGTAAATGGTATGTATGTTGCTAGTTGATTTAATCCCCAGACAGGGTGTACAGAGCTTGAGATGACCCCTCAACCACCACCCAACCCACCTCAGCACTTCCCCACAGGGCCCATCAGAGAGCAGCATGGGATTGTCGGGGTAAGGCTCAGCAGGGGCTTGGAGCAATGTCTGGGCAAGGCTCCCTCAGCACAGCTATTCAGCTGATTAGTCTAGATGGGTTCAGGAGATTTATAAGGGCTTGGGCTGCTTTCATGTGGAAGAGAGAGTTGACTGCAGACCTGGGGCAGGGCATTCTGCGGAGAGAAGAGTGCCCCTTTGCATACACCGCTTAGTCTTTATAAAGGGCTTGTCCGGGGCATTTCAGATTTAAGGAAGGTGAAGAGAACACATCCAGACACTGTGGAGAGAGTTATTTTGCATACCCAGCTGGACAGATATGTTGCAGGAAACAATCCTTTAGCACAGCTATCCCTTTGCCTCACACATGACAGTTGTGAAAAAACATCTGTTGTTGTGCCTGCTCACAAGCTGAGTTCTAGCCTGGTATTGACATAGGATGTAAATGATCATGTGAGCATATAGGGTAATTCACTCCAAAAAGTACAGGAAACACTAAAACCCACATTTTCCTTACAAATAAATGATTCCATTATCACCCCACTGCAGGGAAGAAAAGTCCCAAACACTGATTGATGTTGCTTTTTGGGAATGTCTTGGACAGTAAATCCTAACAGTTGTGTGTAATTTCTCGTGTAGCAAACACACATCAAGAAAGAAGTTTATTGCATTATAGTCATGGTTAAGGAAGCTCTGAAACTGGTTCTTATCTTGCTTTACAGTTTTGGGCACTGTGCGTGCATAATATACAGTTATCAGGAATAAGGCTCTTCAGTCACATGGCATCTTACAGCAGGATGCTTAAAAGCCCATTTTAATCCAATTTTCTATCTGACCATACCCCTGACTGCATATAGTGAGGTAACTGTCACATGTGCTGTGTTACATGGGTGTAGCTTTCTTTGAGGTGACAGTATAGCTGACTTCCACTAGTTAATCTCCCAAGTAAACACACTTATCAGGGCTGCCCAGTTGTCTCTTCCTTACATGCAGGTTATCAAGGAATAAGGCAAGCTCCACCCAATATGTTAACAGAGTTAACAGTTGTCCTTGTCCTCCCCCCCCCCACCTTCTGCAATCTAATGGCAGGGGTAGTCACCCCACTTCTTCTATAGGGGAGAACCCTTTTAACTTGCACCACCCCCTAGAAATAAAATTGTGGCAATTAGGCTTTTATTCTGCTTCTCAGAGTAATATATTAGGCCAGGGATATCTAGTTCAGGAATTGTTCCCATTAAATGTTACTACACTGCTTCATTTTAGTCCTGTACTTTAGTTTGTGTGTTCACTTTCTCAGCTATCTGTACCTGTCTTACAGGGGTAGGCCTAGGAGGGATTTGTTAGCTGTGAATTTATGCAAATATGTCCACAATATAATGACAATGTTTAGCCAGAAAATCAGCACACATATACTAAACTGTACTACGATATGTGACTTGTTTAGCAGCCTGAAGGGATATTGTTGAAAAGCTGGAGACACCTGTTAACTCCTAAAACAAGGCTAAAAAATAACCCACCTTAGCCATTTAAACAGGGTTCTCAACTCCCTGTGCCATTAATCCATCATGTCAAAGGCAATGACCTGCAGCTATTCCCTGCTGAGACTTCTTAAGCAGGCACTGCCAATTAGCAGGCAGGATCTGAATGTGCTGCCTTGACATGTATGGAACTCCCCTTCAAGTCCATTGGAATTACACACAACAGCTCACAGAATAAGAGGAAAGTAACTTGTGGCAGAGCTGACCACACCACAACCTTGTTCAAACCTGCATGGACAGGTATGCCCTGACTTAATTTTAAAGGGATGATAAAAGGTAATGGCTGTTGGAGGTGGGATTATTTCTCAGTCCTGTGTGTGCATCCTGGAACAAACAATCTCATATATTCCAAAACCGTAGCACCGTAAATGTAGTAAATGCAAGTGGGGTGTTGAGTTCTGTCAAAGATGCTCCCTCACTTGAGAAATTTACACTCAATAGATTAACTTCCTGCATGGTCTCAGTTTTCATATTGACTCAAGCAAGACGCAGCTGGTATACAACAGCCATCAACCTCCTTCAGATCTGCTTTTAGACTGGAGTTGCTAATGACAGCAGTTAACAGTACTACAATTAGTGACCTTCTTAAGTGGCATTGAAACAAGACAACAGCCAGCTGCCACTTTCAAAGCTGGACTGTCTAGGATTAAATTTGCAGTGCTGTAGCCTTGCCAGGCCCAGAATATTAGAAACAAGGTGGATGAGGTTATATTTTTACTGGACCAACTTCTTCAGACCTGAAGAGTTCCATGTAGCTTGAAAGCTTGTCTTTCACCAACAGAAGTAGGTCCAATAAAAGATATTACCTTCCCTACCTGGTCGCTCTAGAATTAAATTATTAATGTGCACTATCTGAAGCTCTTTATGAACTAGAAAATGACAACTGAGAATTCCTCTTGAATATCATTGTAGCAGATCAGACTGGAAAGAGGTGGGAACATCATGTACAGGGAATGTAGGGGGAAGTGGGAATTCCTGCAAGGAAAGAGAATCAGAGGGAAGAAAGGAGTGTGACAGAAGATAAGGAGAAATATGGAGGCTAGGAAAGGAAAATAAAGGGCAGACAGCAGCAGGCACAAAATTTAGCTTTATTGAGTGATGCCAACTGTGACTAAGGTGCTGGCCATAAATGTATTTATGTAAAATGTAAAAGTTTATGTACTGCATGAAGGTTATTCTCACCCTTATCTTTGTTTAAGTTTCTCACTGCTAGCAGCAGATGTTCTGCTCTGGACTGAATCTGGATCCTAGGTTTATGCCTTGCCCTGTGGATAATAATTCAGTCTTTCCCATGTAAGAGGCTTGTTATCCCTGATCTGGTTCTTGTGTATTGACTGAAGACATGTAGCTCATCTGCCCCCAATAAATGGCACCCCTCTAGTGCCAATTCTACTTTGCAGATGCAAGTGTACAGAGATAGCATCAGAGGAAAGGACTGACCTGTAATAGCGAGACTGCAAGTAAGTGGAGCACACAGCTTTAGATACATGGCTGGCTGAGCCAAAGTCTATGACCTTCACTCTGTAGGGCTGGCGGACAGGCTCCACCAACATGATGTTTTCAGGTTTCAAATCAGCATGTATCAAACCCAGGCTCTTTAGCTTCATCAAGGCAGTGGCCACCTGCTGCAGAATTGGCCGGATGTATTTTAGGGGCAGTGGACTGAACTTGTTTTGTTTTAAGAAGTCATACAAGTTCTGTTCTAGCATCTCAAACACAAGGCATGTGTGGTTCTTGTGTTGAAAGCACTCGTAAGAGCGAACAAAGTTATATTCATCAGCATTCTCACTGCTCAAGCGAGAGAGGATGCTCACTTCTATCTGGCCTTGTCTAGCATAGGAGGGATGGTTCTTTAGGATTTTAATCGCTACGATCTCCTTTGTGCTGCGTTTCCAGCATTTTGCCACCTGCCCAAACGTCCCTCGGCCCAGAAACTCCAAGACCTCATAGCTGTTTGTCATGGAGCAAAGGATCTCATGCTGGACCAGCTGGTAATCCCCTTCACCACTGGAGCTGCTGCTTTTAGTGGCGACAGTGGCGGTAGTGGCCGCAGCACCCACCGCAGGTCTGTTTTGCAGCATGAGAGGTGGATGTTCCTCAATTATTTGCACACTACCGTTGCTGTCAACCTCCTCACTTTTCCTTTTTAATCCACATTTTTGGTATGGTTCCAGTAAAGAAACGTTGCTCCTGTGTGTTACGGTCTGGCTGTTTTGGAAAGACGTTGTTGCACCACTCCCTGTGCTGTCTGCAGCTGTAACCACAATGTGCTCAACAGAAGGAGCCGGGAGAAGGAGGTTCTGGTCATAAGCCGGGATGCTGAAATTTGCTCCCTGGTGAGAGGCGCTCGCTTGCCCTGGAGCAGCTGGGAGGTGTTTGCTGTGGGGATAATACTTGTCACTACTGCTCTGTCCCGAAACATCCCAGCCAGTGGGCTCCACTTTCAGTTTCTTGGCACTGCAGAAGGCACTCGACGATATTGACGGAGGGGAGAACACCTGCAGCTGTGAGGCCATACCTGAAATGAGGAGAGAGATCTGGTTAGCAACAGCCCCACAATAGCAGATCAAGATGCAAGGAAATCTTCAGTTTGCGCAGCAAATCAAGTCTTTCTCTGCACCCTACAGAGACATGACTCATATCAGCATGGAAGGCAACAAGGTTTCTTTTTTAATAGCTGCAGACTCCACCAAGCCATTTCTGGGGGCTGACATGAAGATTTACCAGCCTCACTTATCAAGCTACAACATTATACCATGCTGCGGACAATGCAGAAAGGCAGCAGCTCTTCTCTTGGCTTTTCCAAGGTGAAGGGGACCCTACTGAAAGAGAGGACTAAGGGCTGGTGAGAGGCGCAGCAGAGCTAATTCAATTTACTCCTCTGTATTTAACTGTTTTCTCCACAGGTTTCAAAACAGCATTAAAATAAGATTGTGGAGGTGAGGGGGAACCTAAAACAGACAAGGAAAGAAGACTGCAATTGAGCCTTGTAGGTCTGGGGTATGAAACTGGAGAGTAACTTGGCACATCTGTAATACAGACTGACCTCTGTATATGGTAATGTCCACAAACCCTGGGGTGCCACAACATAATCTGAACAGACCAGGTAGAAATGAAGGCCTCCAAACTACCTCAGTTTGGTTTATTTGCCTCAGAAGCGGACAGTAACGTTTAAGATATATCAGCACTAGGGCTAATCAAAGGACACAACCCTTCAAGAGAAGCACTGTCAATCTGCACGAACTACAGTGGCAAATGGGACACACAGTCCCCCCTCCAGGATCTGCTTTAAGGAGCATCAAAGCATAAGATGACTGGGGAAATAAGGAAAGATGTCAATATAGCAGCTGCGTAAAGATTCCTAGGAAGAGTGCATCCATTCACACTTAAACTAGTCAATCCTTAGCAAATGGTAAATCCTACATATAACATTTAATTAAAAATGCTGATTCTCATCCTTCCTACATTACTGGAGGATTGACAATTGAAAACAGTTAAGAAGCTCCTTTCTCAGATCTTCTTATTCTATGTTTTGTGCTGAGACACAAACCAAATTTCCTTTGACTTCAGAGGAAAATACTTAGTTTGATCCTTCAGAGCTGACCCATAAGCCACTCATTTCATTGCCTAAAAAGTCAGAACCTCACCCACCTTCTCTCTCTCAAGTCAGAACCTAAAAACAGAAATTATCAGTATTAATACACATTAGAGAGGGAGGAAGAGAGAGTCTGCAATTCGTAGTTGAATCTGAGTCACTTGGGGATAACACCACATTATTCCCCAGAAATGTGAAAGGTAATACTGTCAGTATAACTAACTAAATGACAACTTGAAATTTTTAACAACAAGCATTCTGGGGAAGGTATTTTGTCTACACTGGCATTTGCCAAACTAATATTTCAGGTGCTAGCGCAATCTATTTAACAGAAACAAATAGGCATGCAAACTATTAGTTAGGTATGCCTGCTCCAATGCAACAGCCATCAGTAGCAAAATATGAGTAAATCCACCTTATTTAAAGAAAATAAAATCCTACTTGCATTAAAGTGAATGATGTGCCTGTGAGGCGTGTCTTATGACCAGTTTCTGCCTTGTGGGATCACCAACTCATTCCAGACAGTAATACCTTCCAGTTATTACTGACCCAGACCAGATTTGCACCAGAGACCTTGATATGCAGCTACAAGATTTACTTCTAGTGTTGTTTTGAGTAATTTGCAGTCAAGTTTTTTTTTTATAAATCTCCTTTCCTGAATTTCATTTAAGCGCTTCTCTAGAACTGTTCCACTTTCATGAAATATTAAGTTAGCAAACACAAGGAGCTCTCTGTTGCCCAGTGGTTTGGCTACTCATCTAGCATATGGGAGAGTCTGGTTCAACTTCCTCAATGAGCAGGGATTTGAACAGTAATCTCCTACCTCTGCAAGTGAATTATGTAAATGTTGAGCTATTAGGTCATCTTCTGAAGGGCTTTCCATTTGAAGCAGTTCCACTTTAATTAAATACTAATTGGGCCAATGCAAGATGCAAAGATGAGAAGCTCTCTACAGTGCAGTGGTTAGGGTTCTCACCCAGGAAGGGGGAAATGCTGGTTCAAGTCTGCCCCTGCCAGTTAAGGGTGGAACAGGGACAGCCTACCTAACCATGACTGTAACCCTTTTTCTGGCCTAGCAAAATATTTAATTGAAGTGAAACAGCCTCAGCAGCCTTCCTCCCACCGCCATCAGTGTAGCCCTCTAGCAGAATGATTTGGCAGAATCTCCCACAGCACAGAAACTGCACTAAGCTTACTGAGACTTTCAAAGGAGACTGTGTGAGGGGTCATCTGGCAGAGAACAGTTGTTCACACACAGAAGCACCTAAGAAAAAGTACACCATTTAAATGGAGTGCGGCTTTCACATTCTGAAACCATGGCCATGTCCTCACTGGGTGTGCTTTACCCATATACTATACCTAGCACAGATGAAGCTATGCCAGCAAAGCTGAGCTTTATACTGATATAGCAAAACCACCCTCCCCAAACAAAACAAGCCCTACCTGTAGAAACTGGAATAAGTGCATCTACTCTAGGGGCTTCGACTGGCACAGCTATGTCAGCAGGGATCACACCTTCATGTGCCTGAACACTGCAGCTGTGCCAGCAGAAATGTAGTGTCCTATTTCTAGGGCATGCCCTGAGCTTTGCTGTTAAATTCCATTTTAAGACAAGTGAGTTTACATAGCAATACTACCAGGGTATCCTCATTCTCATGCGCTGAAGCATTTTAATCCCAGTAAATTCTGTTAAACTCCCCATCCCTATTTTAAACAATCAAATCTGTCCTGTAAAACAGCTTCTTGGATTTAACGTCACAAAAGCTGCTCCCATCTTATGAACCATGAAATGGAAAGAGCCAAGACTAGTTATTTCCAGTCAGAGGCAGCCTTTGATATATTCATTCTAACAAAATGATTGGCCAGATACCCCTCAGTGCCTCTGTGCTGAGTGTAGCTTCTTGGCCTACTTTGTGGGAGTCAGTGAGCCAGGAAGAATCTCACAATGACAATTTCAGAGGCAGACTCTCACCAAAACAGAGCCACACATTCATAAATTAAGGTGCAAATTAACAGCTGCCAACTAAATGTTTTGTAAGTGAGATACAGCAGAACGGCTGACCTTCGTTGGCCTAATGCCCACATGACAGGCTCAGGAGTTACCCCCAGTCTAGGTACCCATTTATGAAGGGTTCTTCGTTTGCTTTTTAAATCGATTCGGTGGAATAAGTGCAGGAGCCTTTTGAATAATGAGGAAAGGTCTGGTTTTCCCAAGGAGGCTCTGGGCGGTCTCAGGTTCGGGTTGTATTGCAAACTAACATGAAAGCGCCCCGGGAGCACAGAGCTTAGCCAGCCTGTGACAGCTACAAACAGCACAGGTCACAGGCGCCTGCGGAGTCTTAGAGCCCTACAGCTAATCTCGCCGGGCCGGGCCGGGCCGGGCCGTCACACGAAGGGCCCGGCCGCTTGCTCGCTCAGGGAGGGACCCCCCAACCCACCCCAGCGCAGGGGTCCGGCCCGACGGGCGCCCGCCACGGGGAGTCCGCATCCGCCCCGAGCCCGAAGACGCTCCCGCAAGCCACAGCCCGCATCGGCCGGCGCTAACCCGCCGGGGAACCGCGGGCGGACTCGGACCAGCGGCCGGGCGCCACGCACCGCCCCCCCGTCGGGTGCGGGCCGGCCGAGCGGGGCCCAGGCCCGGGGCGCTCAGGAGCGCGG